>CM060201.1:7002197-7602197 GCA_030562195.1 Nipponacmea schrenckii
GAGACATCTCCTGAATAGCACTGATTTTAGTTTTATCGGGACGAATACCGTCTTTGGAAATAATATGGCCAAGGTATTTGATGTCAGCTTTAAGAAATTCACATTTGCTTGGTTTGAGTTTTAAACCAGCCTTTTTTAAACGACAAAATACGTCTTCCAAATGACGTAAATGATCTTCAAAGGTTTTAGAATGTATAATGATATCATCGATATAAACTTTGACATATTTATCAAGACAACCTTGCATTACTGTTTGCATTAGGTTTTGAAATATGCTAGGAGCAGTGCATATGCCAAAGGGGAGACGATTATGTTCAAATAGACCGCGAAAACATGTAAAAGCAGTTTTGTGTTTGGACTCTTCATCTACTTCAACCTGCCAATAGCCCGATTTTAAATCTAAACAGGTCATATATTGACACTCACTTAGTTGCATTAAAATATCTGAAATATTTGGTAACGGAAAACTGTTTTTTCGCATATTCAAATTTAACTTGCGGTAATCGATACAAAACCGGTACGTTTTATCTGGTTTTGGAACTAACAAAATTGGACTTGCGTATTCGGATGTGGAAGGACGGATCACACCGGCCTCCAACATATCATCAATTTGTTTATCGACAATCGGGCGCTGTGTTAAAGGTAACCGGTATGGTTTTTGACGTACAGGTGGACTATTGCCGGTATCAAAGTGGGCTTTAACGACGTTGGTTTTACCTAATTCCAAATCTGTAGTGGCAAAAAGTTTGTTATATTGTTTTAGAAGAGCAATTAATTGGTAACGTTGTCCAGGGGGAATATGAAGAAATTTGTCAGAATCAAAAGGAAATTTAGAATCATTAGAATTTTTGGATTTAGTCATATCGGGTAAGGCATCCAAAGCATTTATTTCAGAAAAGTGTTCTACGGTTCCAATGACAGCATTTTTGGGAAATCGGAAATTATATTCAGTTGTATTCTGAATTTCAACTTGTATAGACAATGAATTTGTACAGTGTATACTGTTAACAGCCAATAAGCCAGGTTGGTCAATGAAAACAGTAGCAATTTCTAATGGGGTGAATAGAATATTAGTATTGCGAAAACGTGGCGGAATTTTACAACTAACATAGCAAGATGAATATGGACGAATGTGATGATTAGAATCAAGTTTGACCATTTGAATTTGACGTTCAGACTTTTTTGTGGAATTTAAAAGGGTTATTAATTCAGATTTACAATTGAAAATATTTTGGTGAAAATTTCTATATGGAAACGGAGTAACTGGTCTGCACTCGACTGACTACTCCTGGTTTCCAGTCATATTTATATTCATCTGAGAAGTAATTAATGTGTTTATTAAAAACCAGTATGGAACTATCTTAATGATTAATCTTAACTACTGGACAATTAATGACCAAGAACAAGGTAAAATAATGACTTCCAATATCTAAAGATATTAAGGTGACAATTAATTAATTTATTTGCATATTAAACTCTCCATGAACTTGATCTAAATGAGTTTTGACACAGCAGATATTATTTTATATTGCTTTATCTTTAATGATAGTTCCACCTGTTTCTCAGATGAATATAACATCATACTACAATAGAAGATTTTGGAGTCTGGGAAAAAGTCTGACACCAAAAGCGCTGTAACTGCCAGAGTTTGCAAGGTATGGACCTGAAATTTGGCAGCCAATAACTTCAGATAGTGAGCTACCTGCCCTTGAAATTTCAACTTGATATCTTCAGTACTTTCGGCGTGGCAGCAGTTCCAAGGTTTGGTAATGTGCAACAAGCCACTATAGGACTATATCGGCTGGCAGACGACCCCCCTCCCCCACACGAGAATGGCCATAACTCGGCGAGTTTTGATCCTAGAGACAATTTTTTTTATAAAATGAAAGCTTATCCATTTCTACGTCTTTTTCAGGCAGAAACTGTTTTTCGATTTTTTTTCACTTTTTCGAGATAAACGACTTTGAAGTTCTACCCGAATTTCAAGATGAAAATAGCAGATTTTGGAGTCTGGGAAAAAGTCTGACACCAAAAGCGCTGTAACTGCCAGAGTTTGCAAGGTATGGACCTGAAATTTGGCAGCCAATAACTTCAGATAGTGAGCTACCTGCCCTTGAAATTTCAACTTGATATCTTCAGTACTTTTGGCGTGGCAGCAGTTCCACTAATGTGCAACAAGCCACTATAGGACTATATCGGCTGGCAGACGACCCCCCTCCCCCACACGAAAATGGCCATAACTCGGCGAGTTTTGATCCTAGAGACAAAATTTTTTTATAAAATGAAAGCTTATCCATTTCTACGTCTTTTTCAGGCAGAAACTGTTTTTCGATTTTTTTTCACTTTTTCGAGATAAACGACTTTGAAGGTCTACCCGAATTTCAAGATGAAAATAGCAGATTTTGGAGTCTGGGAAAAAGTCTGACACCAAAAGCGCTGTAACTGCCAGAGTTTGCAAGGTATGGACCTGAAATTTGGCAGCCAATAACTTCAGATAGTGAGCTACCTGCCCTTGAAATTTCAACTTGATATCTTCAGTACTTTCGGCGTGGCAGCAGTTCCAAGGTTTGGTAATGTGCAACAAGCCACTATAGGACTATATCGGCTGGCAGACGACCCCCCTCCTCCCCCACACGAAAATGGCCATAACTCGGCGAGTTTTGATCCTAGAGACAATCCTAGAATTTTTTTATAAAATGAAAGCTTATCCATTTCTACGTCTTTTTCATGCAGAAACTGTGTTGAACTATCATAAAGAAATGATTGTGTCCTTAGTTTTATCAAACTATATTTATCTCCCCTCATTTATGAACTCTTCAATGTTAGATTCAGTTTAAGTGTAACCTATGTGTATGGTGTGTGACTATATAAAAGTGTAAACATATTTTGGTGTTTTTAATCTTTACTGGCTTTATCAAATGGTAGTAGAGCGTGGTTAACCAAATAAAATAAGTGACTAACATTAATGGAAAAGTGAAGAATACCAGTGGGATAATTTTAGTGTTTTAAAACATTTCTTTGTAAAGATGACTACAAAAATCAATCCACCATCTTTAAAGTCCAAACAATATGAACTTTATAAACAAGAGCTATTGGCTTGGAAAGAAGTGACCGATTTAGAGAAAAAGAAAATGGTTGTAGCAATTGCATTGTCTTTGCCTGAAGATGATCCACACAAAATAAGAGAGAAGGTATTTCAACAGATAAATCTAGATGACCTAAAGAAAGATGATGGTTTACAAACACTTATAAACTTTTTAGATAAACATTTAGCAAAAGATGACTACTTGACAGATAGTTTGGAAAAATTTGAAGAGTTTGAAGATTATAAGAGACAAGAAGGCCAAAGCATTATTGAATATGTATCCACATTTGATGCAAACTACCGGAAAAATGAAAAGAAAAATATGACTTTACCTTCAGAAATTCTAGCGTTTAAGTTACTGAGGAAAGCAAATATTACTAAAGAAGAGAAATTACTTGTCTTAACAGGAATGGATTATCAAAATAAACTGAATTATATGAAGAAGCCAAAAGGTCATTAAAAAAGTTTAAAGGTGAAGTAATCAAGGGAGAAAGTTCATCAGGAGCAAGTATTAAACTAGAACCAGCATTTTTAGCAGAAAATGAGGAAGCATTATTAGCAGCAGGATATTTTAAGTCAAGAAAATCCTACCCTTACCAAAATGCAACTAACAGGCGTGGTCGAGGAAGTTATAATAGTAATAGAGGCGGATATGGACGTGGAGGAGGGCAAGTTGAGAAAACCCATACTGTGACGAAAATAATGAACGCTATTGGTGCTGATGGCCGAATACTTACCTGCAAATCATGTGGATCGTTCCGCCACTTACTTCCTGAATGTCCAGATAGCTGGGAGAATATGGCTAAAGTCAATTTAACAGAAGATGAAAATATTGTCTTATTTACTGGATATAAGAAATATGATATTGAACAATTAGGAGTCGATGCTAGAAAATGTGCTGTATTGGATAGCGCGTGCAGTAGTACAGTTTGTGGGCGGAATTGGTTTGAGGGATATATTAGTTCTCTGGAAGAAGCAGATAGGCAGAAAGTTGAACTTAGGAAGGGTCACAAAGTTTTTAAATTTGGAGGTGGTGAAAGATTGAAGTCAGAGGGTGAATATCACTTTCCAGCAGTGATAGCCGGTAAGGATGTAAAGATAAGATCAGATGTTGTTTCATCAGACATTCCACTTTTATTATCCAGAAGCGCAATGAAATCTACTGGAATGAAATAGATTTAGAAAATGACACTGCCACGGTATTTGGTAAGGAAATGTCTCTCAATCTAACTTCATCTGGCCACTATTGCATACCAATAGACCGACATGAGACTGTTACTGTTGAAAGCGTATGTGCTGTTAAGTTAGATGAGATGTCAAAAGAGAAACTGCATACATCATTATTGAAATTACATCGACAATTTGCACACCCACCTAAAAAGAGACTTGTATCACTTTTACAAGATGCTGGAGTTTGGAATGAAGAATACTCTGATACTTTAACTAACATCCAGGATAAGTGTCAACTATGCAAAGTTTATTCCAAGACTCCACCGAGACCATCTGTTGCTATGCCTATGGCAAATGTATTCAACGAAAAAATGGCCATGGATTTGAAAAAATGGAATGATTCGTGGATACTTCACATTATTGACATGTGGTCGAGGTACACCATTTCAGTGTTCATACAGAAAGAGAGACCAAGTGATGTTATAAATGCATTGATGACTCACTGGATTGGAATTTATGGAGTGATGGGTTCTATTATGACTGATAATGGAGGAGAATTTAACTCTGATGAGATGAGAGAAATTACAATATTGAATATCAAGGTGTGTACTACAGCTGGCCATTTCAAAATGGGTTATGTGAAAGAGTGCATGCAGTTACAGACATGATGTTATTGAAATTACAGGCTGAACACAAAAACATTGACAGCCAAACACTACTTTGTTGGGCTAACATGGCACGGAATTCTCTTCAATTGTACAACGGTTACAGTAGTCACCAGTTAGTATTTGGCCAGAGTCCTAACTTACCAAATATTATGAAAGATACCCCACCTGCAATGCATGCCACCACTAGTAGTGAGAAATTTGCTGATCATTTACATGCCCTCCATGCTACAAGAAAATCATATATTGAATTAGAAACAAATGAAAGATTAAGAAGAGCTTTGAGAACTAAAGTGAGAGCTGCAGAACAAGTTTTTGAAAATGGAGAAATGGTGTACTATAAAAGAGACGGGGAAGACGGATGGTTGGGTCCAGGTCGTGTTGTATTCCAAGATGGTAAGTTATTTTTATACGACATGGCGGAGTATTTGTAAGAGTATCACCTAATAGACTTATAAAAGTGGGAGAAACTAGTTTTGAAGAAGCTGCAAATAATCATGACGATGACAATGCTGATACAGCTGATAACAGTGTTGAAGAGAATCAAGAGAATATTCAAGACAATGTACAGTCTACAGTATGTATGTAACAGGGTTTTACCAATGAATTAATAAAACACCAGGTCGGGGTTCGACATAATATTTAATTGCAAAACTAAACAATAACTCTGAAATATACAGAAATAAATAATTACAATATAAATAAATAGAAATTACGAAACATAAATACATGACAAATACACACAATAATTTAGATATGAATTAACTGTCTTAGAAAAACTATCGTTTGAAATGCATATAGAAATATAGAAATACAAAACTACAAAACTAATAAACTATCTTACCCTATGAAATAGGAGTTATTATAAATTATAAAGTGATATACGTATGAACCATAAATATAGCATACGACTCTAAAAGAAAACAAAGATGGCTGTCGTAACTAACGAAAACAAATGATAATTTACTACTAAAATCCATTACAAGATTACTCATTACAAAAAACCATCACAACATTATATATAAACCAAGAAAAGAATTGCATTTGAATAAAGTAAATAAGTCCAGTCTGTAAAGTAAAATAAGGAATAACAACTTACCAAATAGTGAAATTCATGTATAACATGTAAGGTTAGGTAAAATGACAGAAGTGAAGAGAGAGAGAAAATGATGTCTTATATAGGAGAGAGAGTGATGAGATTTTAGACTGAGTAAAGATATAGAAAAAGTGTTCACTGGCTGGTAAACAACTTAAAGCTATCATGAAGAAAAAAAGAACATGATAAATATCAATAAATAAAATATTGACTACTTTACCCCCCCCAATGAAAAAGTGGCGTCCCGACACTTTCCGGAACATCTAAATCAAATATGAGAAAAAAAACCAAAAAACAAAAAACAAAAAAACAAAAAAAAAAATCCCTGAAAACAATAAAACTGAAATCATGTCAAATATTAAATACTATAAATATTAACTACTACGTCAAATCCCACACATCATCCAGCTGCCAACTCGGTACCTTCCTATCACGTTTCGGACGTTCCTTAAATGGTGATGGCGGAGACAACATAGGTTGAAGAATATGAACACTATCCGAGTCCGATTCAGAATCCTCATAAGGTGATAAAATTTCATTTAAATCACAAACAGATACATTTAGTGGTGAATGGGGAGGAGAATCTGAAATTAAAAGTTCGGTTTCCTCAGATTCAACTGGTTATAATAAAAAATAAAAATATCTTGGGGTGGAATTGGAATACCTTTGGCACTAATGCGTAACAATAAATTAAGATGGAGTGTACGAGTTAATATATCACCTTCCTTAATAAACCTGGTAAACTGGAATTGTAGGATCAGGTTTACCTATAACTTCATATGAATCGGATTCCCATTTGTCTGATAACTTCTGCTTTCCCCTAATCTGGACGTTTTTGACTAAAACCATATCACCTACTTGGAGAGACGTACCTCGGGTTTTGACATCATAGTGTAACTTTTGCTTATTCTGTGCCTTTTGAATATTTTCCTGAACAATGTTATACACATCATGAAAACGAGAATTAAGATTTAAAACATACTTAGAAATGGAATAATCTGTAAAATCTGAAAAATAATTGGTACCCAAAGCAATGTCGACTGGTAGTTTAGGATGTCTGCCAAACATAAGAAAATATGGACTGTACTGTGTTGATTCGTGTTTAGTACAATTGTAAACGTAACAAAGATAAAATACAAAATCTTTCCAGTTAGACTTCTGTTCTTCCGAAAGTGTACCCAACATTATCTAATAATGTCCGATTAAATCTTTCAGTCAACCCATTGCCCATAGGGTGATACGGAGTAGTCCTTGACTTTTTAATACCTAATAGCAAACAAATTTCTTTAATAGTGTCACTCTCAAAATTACGACCCAGAATGCAGGCGGGATGGAATACCATATGGAAGAATAAGATGATGAAGGAGAGCTTTTGCTGTAGTTTTTGCTGTTTGATTCTTAGTAGGAACTGAAATAGAAAATTTAGTGAAGTGATCTGTAATAACCAAAATATTCTCAAATCCACCTTTTGATAACTCCAAAGACAAAAAATACATACAAACTAATTCTAAAGGTTCTGAAGATTTGATATTGACCAGGGGTGCTCTTTCTGGAATAGTAGGCGACTTCCGGCGAATGCAACGAGCACATTCCTTGACATGAATTTCAACCGCCTTATACAGACCAGGCCAAAAGAAACGAGATTTTACTAAATCCAACGTCCGGTCACGACCCATATGGCCCACCTTGTCATGAAGATATGTGAAAATAAGAGACCGTAACGAAGTAGGAACAATAATCTGCAATGTAGATGATGCTGTAGACGAAGAAGAATAATTACGATACAAAATATCATCCATAATAAACAATGAATCAAACTGACGAAGAAGATTAACAGATTCCTTATCCAAAGTTTTCAAAATATCTTGCGGAGGACGAATACCATTTCTAACAGCTTCATAAACCGGATGAATAATTTTGCATTCCTTCTGAGCCTGACGAATAATATCGGAATCAATAACAGGGGTACAATCAGGGACATTAACCTCAACATCCTGTATAAAACACAGGGTATCAATCTTACCATCTGAACTGTCATGAGATGAAATTAAAGCTGAAACAACCTCATTACTTACATGTTTTGCAGGAAGACGAGAAAGACCATCTGCAACAGTATTTTGCTTACCGGGTATATACTCAATTGAAAGTCATACGTTGAAAGTTCTGCCAACCGCCGATGGCCTGCTGCATCCAACTTTGCTGAAGAAAAAACATATGTTAATGGATTATTATTGGTCTTGACCTTGAACTTATTTCCATAGAGGTAATCATGAAACTTTTTACACACAGCCCACTTTAACCCAAGAAACTCACGCTTATGTGTAGGATACATTCGTTCAGACTTTGACAAGCTGCGACTGGCATAAGATACTTCCTGTTACACGGGTATTCTTTTCACCAACTATAGGCTTACTTGCTGATGTCTATCTTAACAATTGTGTTTCTCCATGATTTAATGATTTAAGTAATTTATTAATTTTATTTTTCCCTTTCTCACAGGTATATCACCACCAACAATTCTATTTTGGCCTAACTTGAACCATTTTGAATATCTAAATTATTACTGTCGGGGGATGAGTAAACATCTTTAAAGTTGGTCTTGAGCATGGACAAATCCTACCTCCCCCTCCATAGAAAATAAGAACATAAAATGGAGTAGGGTTGGGTAGCCCGCTCGCAGCACATGCACTGACGCTTTGGCAATTTTTTTTTTTTTTTTTTTTTTTTTTCATATATGTATGTTTTGATGTCTGATCGTCTCATGCAGATGTACTTGTCTATTCCTTGGTTTTTGTGGTCATGTACTTGATCGCAGAATGATGAATCTGGCCATTTTATACACATGTACTTGTGTATTTTAAAACTAATTGTAGATTGAAATTATATATGGTTTTTGCTGTCATGTACTTGATCGCCGGGAGATAAATCTGTCCATTATTTACACATGTAATTGTGTATCTTAAAATAAATTGTACGTTGAAATAATACGTGATTTTCTGCGGTCGTGTGCATGGCCGCGGGAACTATATATTACATCCATTTTATAAACAAATTGTAGGTTGAAAATCTGTCCATTTCATGCACATGTACTTGTGTATTTTTAAACAAATTGTACGAGGAGTATGGTATATTTATTTTGTGGTCATGGACTTGATCGCCGTAACATATATCTGTTAATTTGATACACATGTACATGTGTATTTTTAGTATTTCAGACAAATTGTATATTGAGATATTATGTATTTTCGATTTTTTTCTTTTCTTCTTTTTTTTTTTTTTTTTTTTTTCCAATGTATTGCCCCATGGGCTGAATGTGAGACAGGACCATGTCCTTGTGTATTGGGCCTAATTCTGACCCATGTAAAATAAAGAGTTTATTATTATTATTATTAAGAGATAACTCTTCTGTGACCATCTTGTTCCTGAAATAAAGCTGCACCGAGACCAAAACCACTTGCATCTACTTCCAACTCAAAAGGTTTTGTAAAATCAGCATATGCTAAAACTGGAGAAGAAGTTAGATAATCAATTAATTGCTGAAAAGATGATTGCTGATCTGGTCCCCACGAAAATACTGGAACATCATTATTCTTGTTAGTTGAATGACCTATAAGTAAATCAGTTAAAGGTTTGGCAATCTTTGCATAATCCTTAACAAACCTACGAAAGTAACCGCAAAATCCAAGGAATTTTCTTACTTCTCCTATGTTAGAAGGAACTGGCCAAGAAGTCAATGCAGAAATTTTATCAGGATCAGTGTGTATTCCTTCTTCCGAAATAATATGACCCAAGTATTTAATAGAAGTTTGAAGAAACTGACACTTAGAGGGCTTAAGACGAAGATTATTTTGACGAAGTTTAAGGAATACAGCTTCCAGACGCTCTAAATGTTCCCGAAAAGACTTGGAAAACACGATAATATCATCAAGGTAAATGAGACATTGCATAAGGTTCATATCACCCATACAGCGTTCCATAAGTCTCTGAAACGTAGCAGGAGCATTCGTAAGTCCGAATGGCATGGCATTAAATTCATAGAACCCAAGGGGACCAACTGTGAATGCAGTCTTGTGCTTATCTTCTTCAGCAAGCTCACATTGCCAATACCCAGAACGAAGGTCTAAAGAACTGAAATAACGAGAACCATTAAGTGAATCAAGAGTTTCCTCTATACGGGGTAAAGAATAAGAATCTTTGATGGTTTGTGAATTGAGTTTTCGATAGTCTACACAAAAACGAAGAGAATTATCTTTCTTACGTACTAATACTACAGGTGAACAAAAGGGACTTTTAGAAGGACGAATAACTTTATTATCAAGCATGCTTTGGATGGCGTCTTTAACTTCCTGATACATCGATGGGGGTATACGTCTGTGGCGCTGTTTAAATGGCGTATCATCAGAAAGTGAAATTGAATGTTTAACTAGGTCTGTCTTACCTATATCTGTATCTGATAAACTAAAAACATCTTTATATCTGTGGATCAAATCTTTGAATTGACGAATTTCACTACTAGAAAATTGATCATTAAAATAAGACATATCCAGAGAATCTATAATAGATGAAAACTTGGAATCCTGGGCAGGCGCAGTGGAAACGGCATTAACCTGAGATAACTGACACATCACAGAGTGTGCTGGGAGAAAAATAGAATTACTCGAATCATTTTGTAGTTTAACACGGACACGTTGGGACGAAAAATCAAAGTTTTTACAACTTACTAACCCAGGAATTACATGCAATTTCGATGGCAAACAAGAATCGTCAGATGTATAATAGCGTTTTCCAGGAACCGGTTTAGGCAAATGGCAAACACCAGAAATAGAAACACAAGAATGTGGAGCAATATGGATACCCTTTGTAGATTTCAAACTATATACATTATCAGAATCACGAAGTAAACCTGAAATACATTGAAAAGCAAAATTCCAACAAACATCAACATTATGTACATCACAATTATACATAGACAATAGCCTAGTAAGGATATTATTACCAACTATAACAGGAACTGTCGAGTCAGTAGAACGAACAACAATAAATAATACAGCGAGTTCAATATTTGTGCGTGGTACTGATATCGGAACCTCTATATACCCCTATATATGGAATAGAACCACCGCATGCTGAATTTATCCTAATCAAGTCATGCAAAGGAAATAATTGAAATTCTGAAAAATAACGGTTATACCAATCTTCTGCAATCGTTGACACTACAGAACCAGTGTCTAACAGAGTAGGACAGTTAATTCCATTAATGAACAATGATGAAACATTCTTATCGCCTATCAACTCATCTATAGGAATGGGACAATGTTTTCTTGTTTCGTCTGTTACCGAAACACTATATAGATCTACAGGCTGTCCCGTTAAGTAGACCTGTTGGGGTTTAAAGGGCAATGAATACTACCTTTTTTATGACCCGGTTGCTGACAATCCCAACAAAGGAATGGTGTATTCATCCTGGGAGATTGCATATTACCTTGACCTTGGATCATGTTTGGCAATGGTGGTGGAGGTACATTAAAAGAATGAGGAGGGGGTACAAAGTTATATCTATCATTCATACGAACCTCCATTTCAGCTACCTTAGATTTAACACCTCTTACCTCTTTAGTTAACGTTGCTATTTGCTGTGATAATTGTTGAAAATCAAAGCTGGAAGATAATGAAGAATTTGAAGATGAAACTGAACTTATTGGAGATGAAATAGCAGTAGTTGTACTTGTTAAAGAACTGGTTGTTTGAACGGAACTGTCCTCCGCTATCTTCCTTACTTGTATCATGAAATCAGAAAAAGTACAATTTGATTCAAGGTATTTTCTTGTAGCTACCTTGATGCCATCACAATACAAACCATTCCAAAATCTGTTTTTAAGAATATTATTTGCAGATATATCATTAAACACACCATTAGCTTTACATCTATACACAAGATCCTGCACTCGACAAGCCCATGATGAAATACTCTCACCATTACTCTGCGTTGACGAAAATAACTGGTTCATTAGAAATTCTGGAGATTGTATCTGACCGAAAATGGGATCAAGGTATCGAATCAATTCCTCTACAGTATTAAAAGTCAAGGTTGTAAGTGTCTGTGCTACAGTACCTCTGGCTGAACGACGAATGGCATTAATAATTGATGCTGTAGAATAAATACCTTCAGATAATAAACCTGAAATTTCTAGTCTCCATTGCTCATATGATACGTCACCTTTATTTCCATCTCCTGAAAAATTAGAAAGTTTTGGAGCCATATAAGATATATTAGAAGAATTTAATTGTGCAGTACCAGAAGTAGTCCTTGTACTAGAAGGATGAGTTGTAGCGTCGGTAACAATATACGTTGAATCTGAAGGAGTAGAAAATGTTAGTGGAGTAAATATTGAACCTGAAACAGTTGTAGGAACACGTGGAGTAGATCGGGCTTCTGGTCTTGACAGTATTCCTCTAGCTATTCTATCCTGTGTTGTTCTATCAAATGAAGAAAGAAATTCCATTACACTATTTAAAATTGCTGGTGTAGGTGTATATGTAGCTGAACGACCACCTTCCGCCATTATTATTTTTACATAAACAAAAATACTCACTATACAACTCAAAATTATAAATTTAATTAACTTATATCTGAAACAAAATTGCAATATACTGATATAGTCAAATTATAAGAAATACTATCCGTCTTCATACCATTCTACCTAAACTAAAGATGAGAAAGTTGGAGAATGAAGAAACATAGATAAAGAGATTGTAGATTGTAAATGACAAGTGTATTGAAGAGGATTAGTATAATGATAATAAAATAATCTGTCCGTCAGTCAAATGCATGTGAAACTAGGCTACAAATACAATAATCATAACATACATAAAAAAAAAACTAAATATCTACTCAAAAGACATCTACAAATAATTACTACTCAATTACACAGAAAAATAACACAATGGACAAAACAGGACAAGACAAAACAAAACAACACAAACCCGGGCCACACACTTTCACACACTATAACGTCATACATATATAACTTGGTACCAATGACACTTCGTTGAAAGTTGAAAATAAAGTTGATAACCGCTTCAATCGACCACTAAACCACGTTGGGCGCCAATTTGTAACAGGGTTTTACCAATGAATGGGGAACCAAACTCAAATTATCTGCCCCTGAAGATGGCGCCACCGACTAGGGTCCCGGAAGTCGACATCACGCTTACTGACAGCCATACTTCCACTAATACGCGATCGTGAATCATGCCTGTAACTTGTTATTGTGTTCCGGGATGTTCGAAGAGGGGAGGATTTTTGTTTCCCACTGAAAATATTCGTCGGAAACAGTGAATTGTGGCCGTAAGCAGGCGGAAATCTTTGAAAGGAGATACACTGTGGCCCACTTCGTCCAGTGTCGTCTGCAAGAAGTGCAAGGAATGGAAAGGAGTGGAATTTACGTCCTCCAGCAATTGTTTGCTTTATTAGATAAGTTTCCTTTTGTAATTTTGAAATAGTTGTCATTGTATTAGTATGTCTATATTCTTTGAAAACCATGGATGAAATGAGTAGTGTTTTGTGGCAACTGTCTGATCACTGACAGCAATGTTTTACTGACTAAGCCTCTTCATATTGTCTTATTATGGCCTAGTTTGCCTTTGATCTACAAATTAATTTATGAGGCCTATGATATTACTGATAATTTTAATTCTAATAAGTGGGTTTATTTTTACTGGACATTTCTTTTAAGGAAGTGTGTTTGAAATTTTCATTCATTCATCCTATGAATATATAGACATACTAAGAATTAAGATGTGTTGAAGATTGAAATGCATTTTAAGATTATCAGTTTACATTATGAAAGTGCGTTTCATTTTTTAAAATAATCCATTATTATGCCTATAATTCGGTATATATTATACTTATCTTTCTTGTACATGTAATCTATTCTGATGAACATTTTTAAAAAGAATATGAAAAAATTTGGATGCTAATAATGAAGCCCTGATGTTGATTTTTTTTTCCTAAAATTATTTTTGTTCTGTTCTGCTTGTTTCATTTCTTTTTTTCAGGTAACTCATGCCAGTCTTGTGGGCAAAGGCCATAGTTAAAAACACAGGTTAACATATTTAGGTGAGTTAAAAGTTTTTTTGTATTTTACACATTTTTTTTAAACATTCAATTTTACAAAATAGGCATTTGGTCAACTGACCTCATTAACTGTTACCAGCGGCTAAACTGAAAAAAAAAAAACCACAGCAATTAGGCTGTTGGGAAAGTCTTTGAGTGCATCCAATCTCATATTTGCTTCCATGACAACAGTTTTCTTTTATTTCTTTGTTGAATACTAGCTAGTGTGTTTTTGTGAATTGAAAAATACTGCTGCTGGAAAGGAACTGCATGTAAGTTTATACTTTATTTCTACAAATCATGACCTTATGATTATATATTCTTTTTTCAGGAACAATTCCTTTGAGATGTCAGGAAAACCTGTATCTGTTCCATCAGTTTTCCAGTGGTCTGAAGAAACAACAGATGAAACTTGGTGTGAGTGTTCCTAATCACCCAAGGATGAACTTTGATTAATATCATGAAAAATCTTTAATTCATTGATTACTCTTGTCAACCTCCCAGACAAATCGACTGCCATTATAAAAGTTGGCGCGTTATGATTGCCATCACTATTTTCATTTCTGCTCGGCATTCTGATTTAAAAAAAAAAAGAGTCTGTTGATGTTAATACTTCAGAAAACTATTCGTGTAGGATTTTTGTGCGTCATTGTCATACTTCAGAAAACTATTCGTGTAGGATTTTTGTGCGTCATTGTCAAGTTTCTTTTCAAATTGTTCAAGACAGTAGTGGGTTGTTTCTTATTTCAGTAGAGTGAATTTGATGTCAGTATTGATATCTTTTTAAATGTCAAAATTTGGAGTTACCAATAAATATTTTTTCCAATATTTTTATATATTATTATTATTATATTATTATTATTATTTTATTATTATTATATTTCAAGATTTTTATTTCTGTCAATAAATACAACCCTAAAAAAGAAAACTGTTGTAATCTTTAAATTTTTAACAATTCAACCACAGAACTAAAAGGTTGAAATCCTACTTGAACTGAAGGAAATTTTCGACATAATTTTGGAAGGATTAAGTTTTGAATTTCTTTTAAGTGAAGCGCAAAGGAAAATATTAGATCTAGGGCTAGTATTACCATAAATCAAACCAAAATACTCAACTAGCCTCACTTTTTACATTGTGCCCTAAATATATACTCAGAATGTGTTTTTGGGTCCTTAAAGAACACATTTCCCTCTTTGCCTACAAACTGTGAGTTGGATCCAAATTTCAGTCTGAAATTCCCCTCTATAAAACCATATTTCCAATTTTGAGTATAACTTAAATGGCCATGGTTGGCATTTTCAAAACCTTAAGACAATCTAAACTTGTTTTGAGGTTAATATTTCAATGATACAAATAAGATTAGAACTACAAGGCCTATCATATTAATGTATGTAGGCCTAGCCTACTGTGTGGCCACAAAAATAATTCTGATAGCCTTAGATTGACTTAAAAAGGTTTTTAAAATGGCAACAATAAAAAAATATTTTGAAATATTTCTATAGACCCTAAAGTAGAAGCCATTCTTTGAGAATGGAAATTAATTGACAATTATATTTTGATTACTTGTGACGTGAGGAAAATTCAAAATTCATTAAGCACTAGCCTAGAACTGTATCAGTCCGGGCAGTAGACCGGTCAGTAGAACTATAAGAAGACCACCGTAGTTATCATACGGTAGGCCTAGTATTAATAGTATTAGCCTAGGCCTATTGAATCATGCCTACAATCATACATAGTTACCATTTGTCTGGTCTGGGCTAAAACAATGATTATCTAAGATTATCATTAAGATTTCAAGTATTTTTCAACTCCAATAATCAACAAACGACAGTCGCGAAGGAAATTTGTCCAAACCCAGGCTGTCACTTGACTAGGTCTACTTTCGATTCTCACAAACTTTCAGCGGACGTATTCGTTCGAAGCTTAGCCGACGGGTAAAACTGATTGTAACTTTTGGTTTAATGTTTTTTCTACCAGAAACCTCCCCTATTTTAGATTTTAGTTCCTTTTCAAAGTTTAGATAGGTCCCATAAAACAAAATCACGCTTACTATTTACATAGTCGGCCATGAATGCATGATTGCACACAACGCTTTAGGACCGCAATAGTCGCCGCGCCCCCTACATCAAGGAAAGACAACTCGCGAGTTTGGTTCCCCATTAATAAAACACCAGGTCGGGGTTCGACATAATATTTAATTGCAAAATTAAACAATAACTCTGAAATATACAGAAATAAATAATTACAATATAAATAAATAGAAATTACGAAACATAAATACATGACAAATACACACAATAATTTAGATATAAATTAAGTGTCTTAGAAAAACTATCGTTTGAAATGCATATAGAAATATAGAAATACAAAACTACAAAACTAATAAACTATCTTACCCTATGAAATATGAGTTATTATAAATTATAAAGTGATATACGTATGAACCATAAATATAGCATACGACTCTAAAAGAAAACAAGATGGCTGTCGTAACTAACGAAAACAAATGATAATTTACTACTAAAATCCATTACAAGATTACTCATTACAAAAAACCATCACAACATAATATATAAACCAAGAAAAGAATTGCATTTGAATAAAGTAAATAAGTCCAGTCTGTAATGTAAAATAAGGAATAACAACTTACCAAATAGTGAAATTCATGTATAACATGTAAGGTTAGGTAAAATGACAGAAGTGAAGAGAGAGAGAAAATGATGTCTTATATAGGAGAGAGAGTGATGAGATTTTAGACTGAGTAAAGTAAAAGTGTTCACTGGCTGGTAAACAACTTAAAGCTATCATGAAGAAATAAAGAACATGATAAATATCAATACATAAAATATGACTACCACATGTACAATTAGTGAAAAATTTCCCAAACTCCAAACTGAAAGTGATTTACCATCTGACGATATTCCTAATCATTTGAAGATAAATGATAATGAACAATGGGTTTCAGCCAAAATCCTTGGGCGTGCTGGAAAATCCAGTGGTAAATATAATAAGTGGTATAATTGTTGAAGATGAAAACAATGAGTCACACAAGAGTATAGATTTATCAAGCACAGAATAGAAGAAAATAACCGTAGAGAATAACATAGATCAACAACAAAACAACACAACCGAAGATGAAGAAGTGAATCTCAACTCAATGAAAAAGTTAAGTGATGAAGAATTAATACAGATAGATGAAGCTAAACAACACGAGCAAAACTATGTCAGTTTAATACATATCAAGGGGTTCAAAACACTGGTCAACGAACACTGTCAACCAGATGGGTGATAACTCACAAAGATGATAAATTTAAAGCTAGATTGGTGGTAAGAGGGTTCAAAGAAAAGTACTTTTTACCAAGTGATAGTCCAACTATTAGTAAAGGTTCTATGAGAATATTTCTTTTAATTTCATCCCTTAAAAAACCACCGACATCAAATCAGCATTTTTACAGGGAAAAGAACTGGAACGTGATGTGTATTTGAAACCTCAACCTGAATATGGAATGGAAATCATATTTGGAAGTTAAATCACGGATTGTACGGACTGAAAGATGGAGCAAGACAATTTTATATCAGTGTTAAAGAAGAGTTGTTAAAACTTGGATTTAATCAGTGTGAGTTAGATCCAGCTATGTTTTATGTCAGTCAAAATAACAGTCTGAGTGGAATTATATGTTGCCATGTGGATGATTTTCTACATGCCGGGAATAATCATTTTGATCAATTGATGTGCCAATTAAGGAAACGGTTTTCAGCAGGAAAATGGAAGAGAAATGCTTCAAATATATTGGTTTTTGGTTATCTCAACATGATAGTAATATAATTATGGACCATTTTGAATATGTGAAAAACTTACCAGTAATAACTATTGATCCTAAAAGGGCCTTAGATAAATCTCAGACACTGAGCTGTGAAGAACAGACCTTATTTCGTAAACTCGTTGGGAAGATCAATTGGGCAGTGCAAGGTTCCAGACCAGATATGGCATTTGAAATGATAGCTTTAAGCACAAAACTACAGAAAGGAACTGTTGGTGATCTTGTTAGGGCTACAAAACAAATCAATAGACTAAAAGATATAAAATCCTTTGTGAAATTTCCCAGTTTATCTAAGGACTTAAATGAACTGACGCATCGTTAGGGAACCTTAATGATGGAACTGGAAGTACTGGAGCTTACATATTGTGGTTGGTTGATAGCAGTGAAAAGTGTTGTCCTATTGTATGGCATGCTGGGAAAATAAAGAGGGTAGTACGCTCGACCATTGCTGCTGAAGCACTCAGCTTACAAGAAGGATTAGAATCCAGCTACTATCACAGAAAGATACTTGAAAATCTTATGGGATTTCCTCCTAATAGCATCAAGATAACTGTTTTTGTGGATAACAAAAGTATAGTTGAGTCGATATTCAGCACAAAATTGGTTGACGACAAGCGTCTTCTAATTGACATAGCTGCCATAAGGGAATCTTTAGAAATGAATGAGGTCTCTGACATAATATGGTGTAAAGGCGAAAATCAACTGGCCAACTGCATGACCAAACAAGGTGCTTGTGGCTATAAATTAATAAATATCATTCGAAATGGATTAATGACAGAGGACTTATTCGAATAATCCAAAAACAAAACAAAAACACTATTTTGTCTACTTAAAAAAATAAATTTATTTTCCAATGGTGATTGCTTTGTACCTTAACTTTTCAGCCCGGAATAAAACCGAAAAAAAAAAAAAAAAAAAGAAAATATAATTAATGTTGAACTATCATAAAGAAATGATTGTGTCCTTAGTTTTATCAAACTATATTTATCTCCCCTCATTTATGAACTCTTCAATGTTAGATTCAGTTTAAAGCGGCCCAGGCTTCATTTGTTTCGGACAATCATCCGACAGCCTCAAACACATGAAATCTTTTGCTTAGCTAATTAGAAATAGTCTACAGAGCTTATCTTTGAAATTTGAGCCTTCAAATCCATGTGTATCCATAATTATCCGTTTTGAAAAATCATAATGCCTTAAGAAATTACGAACGTCTCGCCATATTGGAAAACGGTTCGTCTTGATAATCAAAAGAGTTATTTTTTTCCGTCGTGCAATAGCGGTCATCGATATAAATAGACTACAACGCATTTTCAATTGTAGACTTTGTCAACAGGACACACAATTTCCAGACTGACTGGAGCTGGAGACCAGCCGCGTACAGCTTGGAAAAAAAAATGAAAAGTGAAATTTTTTGTTTGAGGTATATTTCAAGGTATTTTGCGATTTTCTTAGAGCTTGAGTATTTCTGAGGACTGTTTAAATGTAACAAAGGCCCAAAACGACCCTAAAAACCAAGCCTGTGCCCCTTTAAGTGTAACCTATGTGTATGGTGTGTGACTATATAAAAGTGTAAACATATTTTGGTGTTTTTAATCTTTACTGGCTTTATCAAACTGTTTTTCGATTTTTTTTTCACTTTTTCGAGATAAACGACTTTGAAGTTCTACCCGAATTTCAATATGAAAATAGCAGATTTTGGAGTCTGGGAAAAAGTCTGACACCAAAAGCGCTGTAACTGCCAGAGTTTGCAAGGTATGGACCTGACATTTGGCAGCCAATAACTTCTGATAGTGAACTATCTGCCCTTGAAATTCAAATTCAATTTCAGGTCCATACCTTGCAAACTCTGGCAGTTACAGCGCTTTTGGTGTCAGACTTTTTCCAAAACCCCAAAATCTGCTATTTTCATCTTGAAAATTCGGGTAGAACTTCAAAGTCGTTTATCTCGAAAAAGTGAAAAAAAATCGAAAAAGAAAAGATAAAAACCCCCTGACTATTACCGTGACTTTGAAAGGAGACTCGGTTGAGAGGATTGAGTTTGATGAGGTGTTATGGAATGATATGTTAATTAAACTTAATAATTTTTATAAATCTGCCGTTATTCCAGAATTGCACCGTGAGAGAGTAAAAAGAGGAAAACATTATTCCAATCTTCAAAAATGAATTTATCTGCATAAGTTTCATTTTGATTCTTAAAGGGAAACGATCCACGATTTAATTTGTTGTCTGTAACGAGGTATGCCTTTTAATTCACTAAATTACGTCAAATGATGCGACAACATTTTTGGTCTAGTCGCAAATACCCAGACGTAAATGACCAGTCTGATTTGCGCAGAGAGTTATCATTTACGTCTGGGTATTTACGATTACTGACAACAATTTTTTTTGCTAGGTGGGTTGCGAAGAGGCAAACACAATCTATCAGATGAATCATTGATCAAATAGAGGATAGTTTCCCTTTAACATGGTCAGCTGTAAATTGGGCACTGAATTTTTTATTTTGGTTTGTTACCATGTGTTGGTATTGTTTGTTGCATCATATTCATACTTTATTTACAGATTGCTGGTAAATATCTTACTCTCGAGAATTGCTCATGTTGAAAATGATATTTTAACTTTTTTAAATAAATCAGAGCACAGACTTGCATAAATCCTATTTGAATAATTATAAATTCTTGTTATTAATTTATTCAGTAACAATGATATGCAATTAACCAAATAACAACTAATGTCAGAAGACATATTTTAGTGAAATACACAGACGTCAGAATGAAAATGAGTTGTGATTAAATATGAATATAAAGTATGACGAATGGGGATGTGGTTTGGACAAGATGCTTCCTTAATACGTTAACCACAATTGTTTAACAGTTGCAACTGTAAGAGGATGTTTTAAATCGATTTATATTATTTCAAAATCAAACTAAAGCAATGCAAAATGTCTCACACTAAAATCACTATATAGAAATATTCTATAATATGTGCTGGGCATGAATTAATTATGGCCAAAATATGTAAATAAATTAACACATCGATCTATCTCTCTTTTCTCTCAGTAACACTATATGTACGTGTAATTTAGGGTAATAGGTTTAGCTATAACTCCAATCTAAATCAAGCTGACATTGTCGAAGATCGATTTTAAGCTGATATTTGCAGTGATCCTCTCATGTGACTTGCAAATCTTTTCTTTTTTGACCTTCAGCATCTTTACTGAACCTTTTTTGATTTATTGCACTCTTGTTCCTTTCATCCAAAAAATACCTTAATAATTCAGACACAATATATATATAAGATTTCACCGAATTCGTATTGGGGTACGTGGGTACATGTACTCTAAACAATTTTTACGGAATATTAAAAAAAATCCACATTAACACAGATAGTAGCTAGCTGTTTTGCCGAAGTAACCGCGGTTTAAGGAGTTCTCCATTTATGTCAAGTAGATGCAAAAACATGCAAGATTTTTTTTTAAGCTAATCTGTAAATAAATGGTACGATCCAGGAGTATCTCACTTGAATGTAATATATTTAAGTTAATGAAAGAAATTCCCCAAACAATATGATATGAGAAACATAATATAATTTGCAAACTTGTTTTTATGCTCACAAATCAGATTACAACTTCAAGAAGGACAATTCTCTTTCTAGTCATTCCATCTTGACGACCATTCGGACCAAAACCTGTAATTCATTTGTAATTGCCATCTGTTTCCATGTTTTAATCACCAAATATACATCAGCTATAATATTCTGTTTTTATACGCCCACAAATGTATTTGGGCGTATATTGTAATCGTCAGGGCTGTCTGTCGGTCCGTTCACATTTGCTTGTGCTCACTTTACGGATTCTATTTTGAATTTTAATTTTATAAAGATGATCCCTATCGATTTTTTAATGATCTAATAATTTGTTTAACGAAATATTGTTTTGACTTTTATTTTGCCCCTTACCCATAGGGGGCAACTCTGCTCACACAGCAGGCATATTATTTAGGGATTCTTATTTATGTTTTTTTTTTGGGGCTGGGTTAAAAATGCTCTATACGATCCGACATTTTTTTAAACCAAAATTTTGTCTGTCTTTTCTACCCATACCCATTTTCATGATGATCCAGTGTTTCTTCTCCGATTTATGGTGTCTGACTTTCCATTAGCTGTAGGGTGCATCTCGTGCTCCTCTACTGGCAACAGTTCTCTATGGATGCTTTAGATTTTTATTTTGTGGATTATTATTACTAGTATATGTAGATGATCCCTATTGATTTTCATAATGATCTAATAATTTTTCAATGAAATATTGTTTCTGACTTTTATTCGCATTTTGATAGTGCAACTCTGCTCACTCTACAGACAACAATTATTTAGGGATTCTTATGATGTTTATTTGGTCTGCTAAAAATGCTCTATAGGAAAGACATGAATCAAATGTGAATGGACAACAAACGATGATTTGTACATGCAATAAAAGCTGCTGGTGGGCTATCTTTTTTCGTCTTTAAAACTGTAAACATGTCTTGCTTATCACATCCTCTGGAAATGTGATAAATTCAAAAATACATTTACTAATTCACTTACATTATTCCAATAATATTCTAAACAGCTAGCCAAAACAACATTTATTTGGGCAACATTCCCACCCCTTTGTCGTTTTAACTTTCAAACGCGGATAATTATGGACACCCATGGATTACAACAAAGTTTAGTTGACTCTAAACCGAGATCCCGTACATGGAAGATGACTCGCAAGTTTTTTGGGTTTTTTTGTAAACAATATATCATTTATAAGAAAAGGATTGGAGAACAGGCTTACGCCTATGAAACATCCTCTCCTCGCGAGTTGCAAATCGCAAAAAGAATAAGCTAATGCCGCTGGCAAAATTTCTCTCATAGCACACTTTTTGATGTTGCCGCCATTCTTTAGTCTCGTAGGTGCAGAAAAGTAGTACGTAAAATTCCATTTCATTTTATCCATGACACTATAAATCAGTGGCATGAATTATATTGTGTTGTTGTCTTGATTTCAAAATTCAGACTCGAGTTTAGTCCCTTTTTACGTTAATTCGTAATCAAACCGATTGTCACTCATTCATTTCCATATTAAACCACGAAATCCAACCCTCCATCTAGTTGAAAACTTTCCAATATGTCACATGAAAATCATGGCTAATACTTGGTTTCTGTACAAAATTTTAATATAGCATGACTAAACAAAATGAAAGTAAACCACTACATTTATCATCCGCTTGAATGTCACTGCACACAAAACCACTATTTTTAGAAATAACATTCCGCCAATTAAATTGCTCATTATCTCAGAAATTCCGAAAGAAAATGCAATTTCAGACATCAAATTTCAAATCTAGACCAAATATTAGTCAAAAATGGACATGCAAAAACCCCAAAGGAAGGGATAAAGAGGATTTCTAAAAATAGAACGGACTAAATTCATACAAACAATAGCATAAAATGTTTTAGTGGTCTGAGTCCATCAATTTCATGAATGATTTCAGAAATATCATTAAACTGTTGACTTTCCAAATGATTTGCTGTGTAAGAAATACGAGATTTTACTAGATCTAATAAAGCAGAAATGTCACTCATTCTATAAATTTTAATTAAATATTTGAATCCTGAAAATTGGTAAAATCGTCCAAATGGACTGGGTCCAAATGTTTGGAGGAAATACACGGAGTTATCTTTTCTTGGGGTAGCTTATTTTTCTTAAGAAATACGAAAGATAATGATATATAGAAATTTCACGTGGTCTAATTTAATTTCCGTAATATTCAATGTACAAAATTACGATCCGAAGATTACGATTCAGTTAACACGTTCTAGTGGAGATGTTTCAAAGATAACAATCTGGGTGATATGATCCAGTTATGAAGTTCCAAAGGTTACAATTCGCGTTCTGTGCTCTAGTCTACATTACGTTCTAGAAAGACTAAATAAGATAGGAGATATTACATATTATATTATATTTAAAAATACTTCACTTTTATAGGATTTGTCACTTCTACCTTAGAAATGGCGACGTGATTTTAAGAATTTATACAATTTGATTTGGATTGTATTTTGAACAACATACAGTGCCATAGTTAAGTAGACACCATCGTTTCAATTAGGCAGATCGAAACGTAGTTGATTTTACTTGTGATGCATCTTAACCCACCCCACGTTCCCTGTGAACAATCCAGTATCGAAGAATTTAAAGCAGCGCTCTATATTCGATTACAACGGGACCTTGTAGTAGTACAAACTGAAAACCTAAACATCCTTAAAACTTTGAATTAATTCAGGCTTCTCTATATACTTTTTATTGATAGTTTTTACTAAAGAAATAAAAGCCTCGGCAAATTTTTTCCGTCTGTTTCAAGCTATGTAAGTGAGTCTATATCAGCTTCTTTTAATTAACTTGAACTTTCGGATTGTTCAAACCGGTTTCTCCCTGTTTGTAATGCATTGACATTGAAAAAGCGTCTAGTCGTTTGGATAGGACAATAAACCGAGGCCTTTTGTGCGACTGTGCACGTACACGACAGATGCAAAAAGAATAGGATAATGCTGCTATCCTGGCAAAATCCCTCATTGCACCCTGCATGGAGTTGGCCATCTTCATTAGCCCACAAGGTGAAGATGAGTAGGGCGTAAAGCTCCATTCATTTCCTTTTTCTTTTTATAGGCTTATTGTTTCAAATGGCCGAGGAATCAAGTGATATTTGTCATTCAACAATCTGAATCTCTGTAATAAATGGTTATTTTCTCTGTATTTACATGGGCGAGAACCTTCGATATTTCACAACGATTTGCAACCTGGATATAATAGCTTTCAAGAATGATCCGAAAGTTTGAATCCGTATCTTACGAGGATTCATAAACAAGCGCTCGTCAAGAATGATGATGTTACTGTGATATTCCGCAGTATCATAATATGTAAATAACGTCACAATTTTGGTTAATTTATTTTTTAAACTGCTCGATTGATAGAATATCAATACAACCATATTTTTCTTCCTATAAACGGAACTCATAACTAATAAATTAGGGTAATTGAAAAGAATCCGAAGTATGTAATTGGTATTGATTTTCACTAAACACAAAAGAGTCCATGGCTTCTCGAGATCCAACGTCAAAAAGTTCGTTATAGCTTGTCATTGTGAAGATGATGAAGATCATTTCAACCTTTTTTTTTTGGAAGCGAGGTAAATAGCTTATCATGTGCAATTCAATTTACCATTGGCATTCATATGCTAATTGAAATGACTTCCATGTAATTAACACGATATGTCAAAGATACGTACTATCTACCTTTTCCTTAAATGACATTTAGTAAAGTTGTTGTATATTCCAAATAATGAGAGTTGGACAAAACCAATCATGAAGATGATTATGGTGATCTCAGTTGTGCAAACTATGATGCTGTGACAGGATGAAGATAAGAGGCTTTAAATAATAAAACTTCTGTCAAATAACCATTTATTCTTCAATGCTGTTTTGAGAAATTGGGTTAAAGGTTTTAGATCTGCTGGATATTTTTCTTCTGTTCCGATCTGAAAATAGAAAAATAATAACCCACACAAAAGGCTAGAAGTAATAGTACCTGTTAAGTATATTTCACTCATAATTTCAATTTCACTCAGTAGTAAATTGGTAAGGATAATCTGAGAAAGCCTCGTAAAATATAACTGATTCTTTGTTCCTTTCTTAAGTAGCATTACTATCCTATTATAATTTCCCACACTATTTGTTTTTGTACTTTTCTGTAGTTATGGCTAAAGGTGTTTTCATTAAACGAAATTACTTTCAACCGAAAGCTTTTAAGATACTAAATGAGATTAGAACTTTTTATGCAACTCATGGAGTTAAAGGGGTTGCATTTTTTTGTTTTTTTTTTTTAATTTCAATTTGCACCATTTCAATCTTCTTCCTGGCGTCTGTGGTTCCTGCTATTTTACTTAATCTAAGTGTTATATATTGTTGATTATATCTATGTCCCCAAATACACACACACATATATATATTTATATATATATATATATTTGGAAAACCTCTTTAAAACCCCTTTAAGGAATGTTGGTAAGGAATGTTTTGAGTTGGCTCAGGTAATAAGACATTTGTTGTCAACCTGAAGGAGAAGGTCTAATTCCGACAGAGGTTGATATACACTTTCGATTAGAGATAATTGATAATTATCTGTGGATAAACAGATTATCTTGAAGATGTATCCTCGGTGGTTTGTCTTTCAAAATCTATTTTAACAATTTTTCGTCTTGTAGATTCCGTGTAAAGTCTACTTCTTGAAAGTTTGATTGTCTTGTGGATAATTCTATTCGACTGTTTTTCTTTCAAAATCTTTTCGGAAATCAAGAATTGGCTTGGGATTGTAAACATAGAAGACTGTAACAAATAGCTGTAGTTTAAGAACCAAAGGTTAATGTTTTTCAACTTAACTTAATGATCAAAATCAAGG
This sequence comes from Nipponacmea schrenckii, assembly GCA_030562195.1. Taxonomy (NCBI): domain Eukaryota; kingdom Metazoa; phylum Mollusca; class Gastropoda; family Lottiidae; genus Nipponacmea; species Nipponacmea schrenckii. The sequence continues at coordinate 7,028,624 of CM060201.1, forward strand.
CCACATATTTTTTGTGAGTTTGGCATGAGCTTAAAGTGTTTCTAGTCAGTTTTGAAATTCTTTCATCTTGATTAATACGTAACGAATTAAAACCTGTTGGACGACGTAGATCACACCTATGCCAAGATCAATATTGATCTGTCTCTAAAGATTTGCATTCTTTGTGTGACGTCATCACCATGGACTTTGTGATGTAAATTATTTTGCTAAATGTCAATCCTAAAAAATTTTGGAACAGCTTGAGTTTGATAAATCATTGGTTTAGGTTCTTTACCTGGGGAGCTGTAGCAAAGCTACAGTTCTACAGTTAGCGCTCTAATTTCAAGAGGAGTGATGTCATTACTAAAAGGTAAAGATTTCTGTAATATGAATGTGTTTGCAGCTTTTATAGTCGGCATGTTATTTATTTTGCTTTTACATTACACCCTGCTTACATGATGGCCTGCCTAAGCTTTGCTGACCTAATCTCTTGGCGATATCTAAATATTTCCAATGCAAACTAGATAGAAGATGAAATACGTTTTAAAACATACTACTTGCAGGAATTCGGACATTTGGTGTTTCTGTTTCCAAAATGTACAGAACCAAGTTTTTGAAGAGTATATCAAATAGCATTCAAATACAAAATAAGATGAAGAACAAAAAGAGAAAATTTAAGATACAGGATGTCTGGGCTACAAAACACGTAGATAGTACTAACAATCGTATAGAAATGCCAAATTATTATTGCAAACAAAATGCCTCTCATTATTAGATTAAAGAAATTCTATTTTTGTTTTAGACGGACGCGGACATATATAGGGATTATATATAGGGATTCAATGACATTCAGTCGGCTTCAACAAATGTAAATAATAATTTTAAGAGAACAAGGCAACCTTATAGAACTCCATAACGAGATGTTATTGGTTCTTAAATAGCTTCTCGTCTGACCTGGGCTGATTGTTGTGTACCTATTTTAAGAATTTAACTAGAATCGAAGCTTGGACTATTATAGGTATGAATATAAATTACACGATTACGCTCAAAAAGCAGGTTATACCTTCCTCAAGCAATAAAAACAAAAATAAATGATAGAGAAAGAGGGCATATCCCCGTGAAGAACAACGCGATGGGTTTCTACTTTAGCACTTTATCGTGTGATTTATTTATTTTTTACCTTTTTTACAAGTCGGCTCCTTGTTTTATTTTTCATGGTTATAATAAAATAACAACTCATGACATTAATCTTTGATAATTGTATTCAATTCCACATACGACACCTTATCAACAATTTGTCGAATGTCAGTGTATATTAAGCATGATAAAAGAGGGTTCACTTATATAATATTAGTGATTCGATTAGTGAATTTTGCACGTTCTAGATTGAATTGAATAAACCGGAAGTTAAATGCTGAATGTAAAAAGAGGAGAACCACCACATAATTACCACGAATAATGCAATAAATAAACTTGCAATAATCTCAAAATAACCATTTATAATTTAAATAAATATCTGAAAAGTCTCTCCTCACGAAATTGGACATTGATATATCACTATTTAATAACATTCCTTTACACAAAAGACTATATTTTATGCTATAGTCCTTAAGGTCATATACATTAGGTATCAGCTTTAGAACACTATCATTTCATAATTATGCTACATTGTCTTCGATGTTGACATTAATATAATTCTTAACTCTCAATTTTTTCTCTCGATACATTTCCAAATGTTATTAAATCGGGAGTTTCATTAAGATAGTAATAAGGTGTATTGTTAGTAAAGCAAATATTTTGACAGACTTATAACCCTTTTAACTGAACACGAATTTCACGATAAAGTAAGGATTTAACTGTAGGTTTAAATTCTTTACACTTATAATTCCAGGAATGATGGGTGTATGTGTAGTAAATGACATTCAAGTCCAATGATTATAACAATTCTGTACGAAATAACACAATACCCGTCTTCATTAAACCGATTGGTTTTAATACGCCAAAGCGTCAAACCCAAAGCAACCATTATTGATCTTGGAAGAAATAAATCTTTACTGAAAAGAAAAATTTACATTGTTTAAAAATAAATTAAAATGGAAATAATTAAAATCAATCTCTTTAAATGAGTATAAAGAATTTAATAGCGATACGAAATCTTGTATAAAATCCTCATATATTTCAAATAATGTGTTCGGATATTCTAACCGCATGCCACTTTCATACAATACAATCATAACATATATAATTTTAAATACATTCTATTTTATGTTGAACTAGATGGTCGATCGCAATCCGACGAGAAGGGTCTAGTAAATCTATCCCACAAGGGCTTATTAAATTCGGTCCTTTTCATACATTTGAGCATTAATACCGAAAGTCCGGTCGAAGGTGGTCGTCCAAATCGATCCGATAAATTTGGACATTTCGTGAGATAACAGACACCTAGTTTATGTTTGCTTCGAGTGGTCAACATTGTGGTGAGGACAATTATTTTAACAATGTCCAAAAGTTGATGTAGGCCTACACATTGTTTTACTGTTTGATTAAAATGTTCTCACATAAACATTAATGTGCTTCCAGACTGCCGATACACCACCAAAAGACGTAATCGTCACAGAATATACATTTTGTACCCTAATAATGTAAAACATAATATTTAAAACCAAAATATATTAACAATACGTCTATTTCACTTAGAGTTTTTTTGTAATTTGTTATAAGGTGATGTGCTACATTTTCTATCTGCTTGAGAACCAAAGTTTGAACTATTGGTCTAAAAGTAACGATTGCCGCGATCAACAAAGCTGTGTAGCCTATACCTCGTAGGATAATAGTGGCGACAATCTCTATGCCCTGACTAGGTACTTATATCATAGCCATATATAAACTATATTGTCGACCAAGCTTCCAGAAAACAAAAATAAAAAAGTGTGGAGGGGAGGGGGGTGTTGAGAAAGCCTCATAAATTTAATTAGTACTTCCTCTTGGTTGTTAGGATTTACATAATTTTCTGGTAAACTACAGATGGTAATGATGTCAAAATGGCAATAACCTCTTAAATTATGATCAATAAATGTGACAAGAATATTCAAACCTGACTAGTGCAACCTGTATCACTTGGTACACTTATCTTTTCGCCAAACTAAATATCAACAAAAATCAATGAAGTTTTAAATACAGTCACAATTTAGCTACAATTGGCTTATATCAATTTATAGTTTCTATCCTTCTTAGCAGTGTCTAAGATATCACAATTTGATAATTTGTCGGTTTAACAATGTTCTGGGTTATAAATATTACTGATATAATGTCTTTACAAAATATTCATTGACTTGTGTTTCGTGCTTCTTTTTTAACAGTACACAACTACGTTTCTTATATTAAAATCTCTGTCAAATGACCTTAGTTCTGTGTCATTTCTAAAGTAATGCCGATTGTCTCATTTATTTTCATCAATGTAACATCAAATCCAGTCACTTTGATTTTAGCTACGATAAATTCAGCCAAGTTATTCAAAACATTGCAATTCGATTAAAAACTTGTTCCACTTGTTGATTGAGTTAGTAGAAGGTTGATATAACAATGGTCATAAAGCCGTTCAAGTTTATTTTCTGAATTCCTTTAACTATCCTCTGATATTTATCTATCGAAATTCTTCACAAACCTGAAACATGTCTCTCATTAAAATTGCCATTGACTTTCATTTTCCAATTTCCATACCGTCATGTCGCATCACCTTTTTTTTATTATTTCTAAAAAAAATATCCAATTGTTTGGCTATTAAATCAAATACTAAAAATGGTGTAAAAATAAAATAGATACGTGATTGAGTGCTTTCTTTAATTAAACTAGATAGGATCAACGTCGCCTTGAATCTGATCTTTGCCAACAAGATGATGTAACGACCACTGTGAAAAACCTCAACAAACGATGATGAAATGTTGATGCGAAAAAGATATGAGTTTTGACTGAAGTTAGGTAAGACTGAATTTTTATATCTTATTTCATAAAATTTTAATAAGAAAGAGGCAGATAATGTAAGGAGTTTTTTTTTATTGATTTGATGGTGGTGCATCTCGCCTTAAAGAAGAGGTGTAGTATTTTCGGAGTTCGATTTTGGTCTTGAATAATTATATGTAAACATATGAAACTACGTATGGTTGTTACATAGAAATAATACTCGAACGTAGTTAACAACCATTTTGAATACCTTCATCAATATAATCCAATTACTGGAACTTTGTAAAAGGGTGTAATATCTCAACTAAGCCTTCAAATCACATTTAATGGATTAGAAATAGACATAAATGTGAAGGTTTTGTTGGAAACTTTTAGATTTAAAAAAAAGCAAACAGTGATTTAAAATGTTTGTGTACTACGTTCGAGTATTTTTTCCATGTATCAACCATACATAGCTTCATATTTTTAAGTTGAGCTCCGAAAATTCTACATGTAAGAACCATACGTAGTTTCGTTTTCAGCTGTACTAGAACTGCACAGATATCACATAATCCCTTCAAATTTACTTCTAAATTGAAATTTCATCTTTTATATTTTTCTTTCACAAACCTATCATGTGTTTGAAAGTTAGGGGAATCCAAATTTTGTAGGTGTTGCTGATATTGTCTCTAATTTTAAACACTGATTTGATTATGAGTTATGGACTATGGGATAATTTCCTTTATTGTGGATCCAGAAATATTGGAATCAAATTTTGATCATCCAGACCCCCCAATCTTAACCAAGATGGAGGGTTTGAAAAAGGACGACTCTTTAAAATGTATTTTAAACACAGATAATTACTGATGCATTTGGATTTGAAGGCTTAAATTTCCACGGTAAGCTTTGAACATTATTACTGATTAGATAAGCTAAGCTTACCCCTAGACATGCGGCATCTGTCCCGTGGCCACACATACGTAAGTCAAGTGTCCTTGTTTTCTATTCGTCCGTTGAATACGTAAGGTAATCGAATAAACCTACTGAATTGCATCAGTGTCGTCACACATAGACCTACGTCGAAAAAAATCATACACGTCAAATTTTTAAGGGGGAATTATTTCATTTTTTGAAGTACGATAAATCACATTTTCGCATTCATTTGACGTATTTCGACGTACACATTTTGACGTACGTATGTGTGACCACGGCCTTGATGGTACAACCAAACAAGATCGAAACGAATTTCCAATGAGGATTTCGCGAATAATAGCAACAAATTGATTTCGAAAACAATTTTGAATTTTGAAATACGGATCCAAGTAAGAATCTTACGTTTCCATTGAATTAAAAATTCATCACATCGCATTTGAAGAGTTGACGTTCACTGATTCTGCTACATAAAGCATATGTATCTGGATTCCAGTGAAGCCTAACCACACATTTTCGTACCCGTTAAAAATACCCTCGTTAGTTTTGTATTCTCTGTAATTGCAAGAATACCACACTTCTGACTAACAAATAATATGGTGCCAATCAATTTTACTTCCTTCTTTACATTCTCATTTATTATTTTGATGTTTAAGAATATTTCATATAATCTTCTTTCATTGCAATACAATTTATATTTACTATATGAAATCATCTGTAAACATTTGATGGAACTGAAATATTGTCAGTTCTATTTATGTGATAATCCATATTGTTTTTGAAACCTGTAACGTATTTACACAGCGACAATGATAATTCTAACCTAATTACTTTGTCTCATTTTTCACTTTGCATATGATGTAACCCACAACGCATAGATATGACCTGATATTCCGGTGAGTAAAAGTTGTAAGTTTGAAACGATGTATTAAGGTAAGTGTTGCTCATTTATAATATTCAAAGTCTACGAGAAGATCTATCCCTCTGCATGAAAAAAGGTATATTCGTCTTCATATTTGAACCAGCCACTAGAATAAAATTTCAATTCAATGTCAGCTACCTATAACACTTGTCAGAAGTCAAATCTCACAACCGTTCCTGCTACAATTTAATCAAAAATGTACCATTGACTTCGGTGGAACGTGAGAATGTTATAAGGACGTGAGACTATCGAAAATGTAAACTTCGAATGATTTTCAGTCTTATCAGTGTAATCTAAGACGTTTTATATCAAAGTCATTCCCAAAAGTAGAAGATTTTTCAACCAATCAAAGCGTGTTATGTAAAACCGATTTCTTGATCAAACAATGAATTGTGGGAGCGAAAACCAAAAGGCTGTCTTATTGCTCTGCTTTATATTTTGTTTTCCAACAATCCCTTATTTTATAGAGAAAAGGGTTTAACATGACATGGTTTTGACTGTTTAAAAATACTAAGATTGCAATGGAGATAAAAAAAAAATACCAGAAAACATAAAAGATACGAAATTGTAATTTAATTGAGTGTCAGTCGATTTATCTATTTCCATGCCTTGTTTTCGTAGATTTTTTTGGGGGGAACGTCTTTACAAAAAACTGAATAGATAGAGCATTTTTGTTTTGACCAAACACTTCTAAATGGACTTCGTATGAAGTTGATCAATTATAGGTTTTGAATTCTTTTGGATAAATAATAGTCATCAAACATTTTGGATAAAATATTCGAAATTTGTTTCTAATTTTCTGATCAATCTGAAACTCTTGTCCATACAAATAATATTGCGTGAATAATTTTTTTTTATCACTTCCGGTTTATCAGAATCACTCCTGGTGCCCCCACTTCCGGTGTAAATTAAAAATACAGACAAAATATATATTGTCTATTATGCACAATTACAATTCTCCATGTAGAAGAAAAGATTCTGACTGGAAGTGATACACAAGCTGTTATCTTATAGTCAAGCATTATCTAAATCTCTTATTTCGTGACCTTGACCTTCATTGACCTTGGAATTTACAGTGTACAATGACCTTGACCTATGCTATCTTTATATATACTGATATTGGGTTAAAAATATCAACCAACGGAATTATAGGCCATCGAAAACTATCAAGCCACACTCGGTGCTGTTCACAGCTCTGGTTTCTTTTAGATTGAGAATCAGTGAGCATTGTCAACCGACCATATTTCAGTTAGTTAAAGTGTGTTAAAAAACAGAATGTTGCTATATTTTACTAGAACTAACTTGACACTTTAATACCCCGAGTCCGAATGTGATCATTTATAAAAGAAACACCCTGGAATGAGAGAATATAAATTACTACAAGAGTCGTGAAAATAATGTTCTATGTACAGATTACTGTCAATCTTAACACAATTGCACCCCGAATGTGCACAGATACTCGATTTCCTCATGACACATTTGATGAATAAAACAACAATAGAAAAACTAAAACATTCTCAAAATCGAAACTTTAACTCTATCCTTTCAGACAGCAATATAAAACGAAGCCTTGAGAATTAGCAATCAATTTTAATTGAATCCCAATACACAATCCCATTACCAGTTTTCTTTACAATAAAACCAGTAATTAAATATCTTCTGCTTGTTTATTTTCAATTGAGAAAATGCCTCACAAATAAGACGGAGGGAATTTACCGGACCAAAATTGAGATTACGCTTCTCTCTTCTCAAAGGAGATCCAACTTTAAGAGTCACAGGAAATTGACCGTACTGAATACCAACTTTAAGAGTCACAGCCGTGAAGTGAACACAAACATTACATTTGTTGGCGTAATGTTTCCAGTCACTTTGTTTTGTAGGTAAAGCTCTCTGATCGACTGTTTGTACAGAAACCTTATGGTTATTATACAAAATATGTGTATTTGATGGATGCATGAATCAACCATTGATTTGTGTGTAGGTACAGGTCTATAAGCGATTATATATGGGTATACAGAAACGTGTCTGATTTATGTACACGAAGCTTTTTGATCACTTCACATAAACAATAATACATGAATGTGCATAATGTCTCCAAACAACTATTCCCTGTTTGAATATAACATATAAAGGAAAGATTGAGGAAATCAAAAAATGATTTAAAGATTTAGTTACTAACCTATTTTCTCCCTCTCTTTGTGACACGGTGACAATCGGAATTTAGATTAGTAGTTACGTATGGTGTATCTTTATCTTATTAGTTACAAGAATCTAATTTAGGTCTTTGATCTACGATTCCATTATTATAGTATTTTTTAAACTAGAGATTTTAATGTCAGTAAGAACAAAGAGATTTGTCACACAGTGCAACCTCATTTATATCATTAAATAGATGTGAAAACATAAGAACGGTGGTTTATATACGGAACACGTTCGATATTAGGTCTAAATAGAGTGTGCAGGTTGTTCGAGATTCACCAAAAAGAGGGGACCCCTCCTACCAGCAGGTCAAAGGTAAAGGTGATTTATTGAAGATGATCGATATTTCTCAGTCTGACCGAGATAAGAACCTGCGATCACAATTTTTGTGTAACCTCTGTCGGTTTTCCAGACTTTAAAACTTTCAATTTTAACCTAATCAGACATCCTACACCGTGCTGGATAAAAGACAATAATGTAGATCCGGATTATGTTTCCATTATGTTGGATTGCATTGCTTTCTCTCTTTTGTTTGCTGAAAGCCTCGCAGTCGGGAATTGTTCTTGTGATCTTTTTAAATAAATATTAAAGTGCAAATCAACATCATTTAGTATTAGGATAAAACTAATAAATCGGTAAAATGCACTTTAGTTAGAGAAATATTTAGTTATATGGTAAATTTTTGATGAGCAATTTCTGAAACCTATAGCTATGGGCTGAAATGATCTTTCTAAATCAGGCGAAGATGACGATCAGAATATATATCCCGAGCGAATAAATCACAAGGGGTTGGACTTTAGTGATTTTTGAGGGAAATACCTTTCGCTGTGTAAGTTGTTACAGTAATATATCAGTGTGTGTATCATTGAAAAGAGGGGGGGGGGGGTATTGCTCACCAGAAAAAGTCGATAAAGGATACCACCTTTCGACAAACAGCGAAATTTTTCAATCTTTTTTGCTTGAAGTTTTAAATATTATATCACATACATCATTTAGTTCAATTTCAACATTATGTGTTTGAAATCAAATTTTTAACTATACCTTTATTTGAGTTTTCCACATTTAACTTTCCAAGATATGCATAGTTGAAAAAAGGTGATTTTAGTTATGGATGTGGACTATTGAGCGACTTCTAATTAATGTAAATTATAACAGAATTATAATGATTAAGCATCTATCAATTAATATATATAAAATAATATAACAAGATTTGTGAAATAAGTGTGTTGTGTAACTAATTTGTATCGTCTGTTAACATTTGTATAGAGTTACTCCTGTAGAAACACTAACATAGATCTAATTGAGATTGGAAAAAAAATTGAAACGGTTTTTATACACCCACATGGAAATGTGGACGTATATTGCCGTCGCCCCTGTCCGTCCGTCGGTCCGTCCACATTTGTTGTATCCACAATAGAAGCTACAGTTTTTATCCGATCTTAATGAAATTTCGTATACATGTATGTATTGATGATATCTCGGTCAAATTCGAAAATGGAAATTATCGCATGAGCGGTTTTTGAGTTATTGCACTTGACTTAGTAAAAACGCGTCAAATTTGGGTTGTATCGCGTGTTACCGGGCAATTAAAATGCAAGTAAATAATGATATCTGATTGATTTACGGTAGACAATTTTGACTTTGAAAACGATAGTTACTGTGGAAATTTTGGTATCTAAAAGAAAACAAAATACGACAAAATATGGCACCCCGTCGTAAGATAGGAGATAGCATGCAAGAGCGGTAGAAACTACACGTGTATGAGTAAAAGTAAGATCCTATGATTTTCAAAATGTCAAAACGAAATGGTCTTGCAGTTCCTCTCCTGAGAGGCCACCTTCATTCAGCGACCGTTTTTGAATATTCCCTTGAGTGGTCTCTGAATGCAGGTTCTACTGTAGTTAAAAAGAGAACGAAATGCACATTAAGAATCTGGAAAAATGATACTTTAAATAAAACCGGAAGTAGAGGTCAAATATTAAGTTATTTGTAAGCAATGGTCGAGGTTGTTAAAGGTCAAGCTCATAAGAAAAAAGGCTTGAAATTTTGAAATAGTCAACCGGAAATTGCAAAATATTTTACGCATAAAGCGGCGGTGGTACCAGTTTGTTCAGTTTGGTGAACTGTCTATGCACGTGAAATTTCAGATCAAGTGGACAAATAAACGCCAAATTTGCAAAAATGTGAAAAATTCGGTTGACAAAAGTGTGCTACGAAATCTCTCTTTATAAATCTTTTACTGAAAGCAAAGTCCTATAAGAAATAATTTTTGCCATAACAAAGCTTGACAGGCAGTGAAATAAGTGAGTGCAACTCGTGCATATAATTCTTGGTTTTGTCATCATCCAGACTTACTATTTATATAACTATGTATCACTAGGTTGTGAACGACTACTTGAAACTGTTGGTATCTTACTAATCAATTTAATTTTTATTTACCTAAGCGCATCAACGACCTAAGATTTGCAATTACAGTCAGTTTCTACAGAGTGAATTTACGACTTGGAATATTATATATTATGTGATAGCGTTGTTTACACTTCAATGTTAATTTGCATATGTTTCATTGACTTATAAACGTCAAAATATATTTATTTCCCCAATAGCATTACATTTACTTACAATTTCTTATTAAAAACTATTACCGTGCGTGAGAAGTGATGTAACGGTCTTAAGATCATGTCAACTGTGATATTGAAACAGTGTTCTGTATCTGCTGGACTCGTATTGATATATGACTATCACCCAATATAAATAAATATTATCATGGTCAATAATCTTATTTCACCGGACATTCCCTCCCTTTATTTATTTTCACTCGATTTTAATCCATTTATTGATTCGTAACGTTTAGTCTGTGGACCCATTTGCGGCGATCAACACAACATTTCGTGAAGTTAAAAAAAAATGTCAATAATAGAATTCACTATTTGGTTTAAATTATTTTGGTAAGTGAAGTTTGATAGGCCAAAACTTTTTCTTTTGGAAAAATTCTTTAAGTCTTCTAAAGTAGTTAAAATTGGTTAGAAAATGCATACTGTTACATACATATCATTTGATATGTATAATATAATATAAAGGAAAATAGCAAATGAAATGAATGGAGTATTACGAATTACATTTTGTAATAGAAGGAAGAACGCACCAACATTCATATACGGGGCTGTTCATAAATAAAGATCTATTTTTTTTTCTACCTCATTTTTGAAACAGTTAAAAAAGATATTACAAATTTTCTTCACAAAATTGTTCCATAATGAAGACCATTTTATCTCTGCAAAATCTGTAGAAATTGAAAACCTTTCAGGTAGTCTTTTTTCAATAATTGATAATTCGCTCTGTCCACGCTCCTCAAAACGGTTCCTTAAAGTCTGAATCCCGTTCGGGCTACGAGCTGATAATGAACAGCCACTGTGACCCTTTTTTATTGTTTCCGACACTCCCAGTCTCCTGAAACATAGCTATCAGACGATCAATAGTCCGTCTTGTCGGCATATGCCCTCAGCCTCTCACATACTGTCTTTGTGTCTGAACCACCAACGTTGTCGCAAAGTAGGCCTCAACAAGGTATATCCGATACTGTGTCGTATACTGTTTTATTCACAATCATGGTGGTACAACAAGAAATGTCTAGGCTTCACTCTATATCACCTGAAAATAATGGGGAAATATCAACAGGTACTTTTTTGAAGAAATACAAAATAGGTCGTTATTTATGAGCCACCCTGTATATATCCACTTTTACATTACTGAATTAAAGATAAGGACATACAACTTTATATTGGGTTCATACAGAAAACATAATGGGTAATAACTGGAAAGCATAAATATGTCAACGTGAGGATCTTATTAGCGAAACATAATGGTATAAGTTGTGGACAATTAAGATAGGTAAATTTAGGACATTGACATATTTTATGTACTGTAGTTGATGTCTAAAGCCAAAGAAATTAAATTTGTGTTTGATTAGATGTGTTTGTATTAAATCAAATGTTTACAGATGACATATATTTACTTCGTAGTGCATATGACTTTGTTTTATATGTCTGATGAAAAGTTGATTGAAAGACACGTTGTCAATTGTCAATTTGATCGAAATTCCAAGAAATAACAAGATATTTCTTTATCGTCGTTATCAATATATGTACATGATCATTTCATCAACTAAGGTATTTAATTTGGCACAGTTAACGAACAGGGTCGATCACACAGAGTGTTTAATTAAACTTTACATTTACTTTATTTTTTAAGAATTTTGAGTTTAATAAGATGGGTTTGGGAAATATTTTTCTACTTCCAATTCTATTACAGATCACTTTCAAGCAACTTTATGACTTATATTGCTACGGAATCTAGTTTTCTTCTTATCAGGCTCTTATTGTTCACAGCTTTAAGCAAATGGGACCTGATTTATTGCCCCCCTCATTCTGTAATCATTAGAATTGAATCAAGTCAAGTTTTTCATTTCGATTTTCTGCTACAAAAAAGGTTGGTAAAAACCATGCTGTCCGCAATTATGGAAACATTCTTAGCACAGTGCATGGTTAATAAATGCGATCTGGTTTATTGGTCTCTCCTACTTTTTCATTTCAGCCCTTCCGATCTGAGTGAATTAATTCCAACCTTTTATCGTTAATGAGTTTTTCATATAACTTTGAAACACTTTTTTCAGATGTGTATCCTCAAACAAAAATCCTAGAAAATTGGAAGAGCTTTGTTTAACGGACAAAAGTAAAGAAAACTACGCATATGTTTCCCTGTAGCACTTCTTAAACTAATTTTCTTAAGAAGTTTCCTGTTGACTATTACAATAGATCATTAAAAGATAAAAAAATAGGTATTAAAGGACTATATTCGCTTAAATTTTCTTTATTTGAGCACTTTATTGATGTCATTGTCTCTGAGTGACCTATGTATTTCTGATTTTGTATAGATGCGACAAGTTGCATAGATATGCGTTAACGGTATGCTGTCACTATAAAATATTCCCATAACTTACTTCATATTTCCGTTCAAGTAGTTCACTGTGTCCATATGCCTCAAGTCTTGTTTATAGACCAAATGATACCTGAAGCGACAGGAAAGTTTCAATCGAGTTCCATTAGCCGATATAGAAAAAATATGAATTTCTTCCTATTCCTATTGTTAGAGAGAACTTTTACAGAACGTGTACTTGTACAACAGTCAATGGAAATTTCCAATTAGCAGAACGGTCTACTTCCTTGTTGAGTATTATCCAATTAATTCAAACACTAATGATTACTTTTTATCATTTCACGTAAACTCTAACCGAATTCAGTTATACTGTAGTTAGAAAACTCCTTAAATATGTTAAGATCTTAAATTGTTAATGATAAAAAAAATCTTTTAGAGTAAGCTCTGAAAGAAAATTTGGCCCATAAATTAGCAATATTAACATACTCAATTATGATTTTATTTGTGGATGGGTCTAAAAGATCCACAGCGTGTATAGTAACGCATTTGGCCATGAGACGTTTTTTCGATGATATTGACAAGTTTTTATTTTCGAGTTTTTTGAGCGAGCATTTTATCTAGTCTAACGGTCTTCATAGAAATATTTCCCAATAATCTTTAACCATTCCAATTTTTTCAACCTCCCACAGAATAAAAGGACTGGAGATGGAAACAATTTGGCTGAAGGAAGGTCGTCGCCGGACCCTAGCTTAAATGACTCGATTAAAAAGAAAAAAATAGGTATTAAAGGACTAAATTCGCTTAAATTTTCTTTATTTGAGCACTTTATTGATGTCATTGTCTCTGAGTGACCTATGTATTTCTGATTTTGTATAGATGCGACAAGTTGCATAGATATGCGTTAACGGTATGCTGTCACTATAAAATATTCCCTTACTTCATATTTCCGTTCAAGTAGTTCACTGTGTCCATATGCCTCAAGTCTTGTTTATAGACCAAATGATACCTGAAGCGATAGGAAAGTTTCAATCGAGTTCCATTAGCCGATATAGAAAAAATATGAATTTCTTCCTATTCCTATTTTTAGAGAGAACTTTTACAGAACGTGTACTTGTACAACAGTCAATGGAAATTTCCAATTAGCAGAACGGTCTACTTCCTTGTTGAGTATTATCCAATTAATTCAAACACTAATGATTACTTTTTATCCTTTCACGTAAACTCTAACCGAATTCAGTTATACTGTAGTTAGAAAACTCCTTAAATATGTTAAGATCTTAAATTGTTAATGATAAAAAAAATCTTTTAGAGTAACTCTGAAAGAAAATTTGGCCCATAAATTAGCAATATTAACATACTCAATTATGATTTTATTTGTGGATGGGTCTAAAAGATCCACAGCGTGTATAGTAACGCATTTGGCCATGAGACGTTTTTTCGATGATATTGACAAGTTTTTATTTTCGAGGTTTTTGAGCGAGCATTTTATCTTGTCTAACGGTCTTCATAGAAATATTTCCCAATAATCTTTAACCATTCCAATTTTTTCAACCTCCCACAGAATAAAAGCACTGGAGATGGAAACAATTTGGCTGAAGGAAGGTCGTCGCCGGACCCTAGCTTAAATGACTCGATTAAAAAGAAACACTAAAAAGTGAACTAAAGTTTCGTCTAAATGTACTCTTGGTTTCGTTGTCATGTAGCCTAATTACGTAAACGGTTATACCAGTGCAATAGTTCGATTTAAGAATTGTATGGCTTTAATAATAATGGCACTGGATACTCTATATTCTAAGGATATGGTCAAGCTGCGTAGCCTATTATGAAGTATGGTGGTTCTTTTAAGGAATTTTCACTGAAGAAAACGACAACGGGAACGGGGAATTTTTAAGCCTATTATTCCGTTTGTTACGTGATCAATTGCATGTACATACCAAACATGTTTATGAGACTAACATTTTATGCTCAATGAACCAGATTGTTATGTTATTTCTAAAAGCTTTAATCGTTAATATATGACGACAATATTCAGAGAATACAAACTACAATGAGGCTGGGCAGTTTATAATGGAAATCGTTTACTGAAACGAGAAAATCATTTTGTTATAAAATCTTAATGCATAAACTCAATGAGGTTTATTACTTTGTAACTATGTACTTTGTCTTTACGAGAATGACTCATTTACATTATTTTTCTGTTCAAAAGTTGACAATGTGCCGTTGACAGTTATTTTAGCCAAATTTCTCAACCGATAACCGTATTCGATGGTTCATTAGAATTTTTTTTTTAAATCTTAAAATTCGACTTAAAATAATCCAAGAACTCGACTGAAATCGAAATGAAACTTGTGTTCAAAAACATTATGGAATATCATTCTACAAAAGAAAGTACAGATAACAACAATTACCAACAACGCCAATATGTAAGTAAACGCCGCCGATAAATGATTTGTTTTTATGAGTTTTTTTGTCTATCTAAACACCATCAAAATTGACATAATTTATCTATAATAGATCTACATAAAGATGCAATTATATCTTTCATTAATTAATTAAGTCTTAATATCGTATTATATTTAAAGAATATTTTTAACAACCCTTAGTGTAAGACATACGAACATCTGATTTTATTTCTGAAAAGTGAAGTGGATAGCAGATGGTAAAGCCAGTAATAATTAATCTGATATATATATGAACAAAAGTAACTCGAGCATTATTTATTTTCAAATCATCATAATATATAAACAATATTGCTCTATATTATTTCCGAACTAAGGATAACTCTGACGTAAAACTCGTTTGTTTAAAGTAGACGACATCGTGAGATTAATTAAACTTCGAGGGTTCAATATTGCCTTCTAGCGAGTGTTAATATACAAGCGTAATAATTCACAGACGATTTGAGTATTTATCAGAATATCAGAGTTTCTATACGTGCCGATAGGTTTTATACTTTAATTAATAAATATGACACGAAGGAATTAAAAAGGGCCTTTTCTGTGGGCTGTGGGCGTTCTATACATTTCAAAATCCGATAGTGACAAGTAGGCCTTATAGAAAAGAATGGTAGAAAAGCATGGATTTGATGATTAATTGATGATGTGCTACCACTGTTGCCAAATATGAAAAGTATTTTACTAATTCACTAATTTTGATGCTCGTGTCTCGTATTTCTTAACGATTGATCAACCATCCAGATGCAAAAAAACAATATAGAATAAGAATGCAGTGACAAATTTTATCAAGAAAGCTCTTGGCAAAAATTTGACAATCAAAAATCAGGAAAAAAAATAAAAATTGTACAACTTTCCGATGTTCGTGAAAATTCAATTTGGACTATGTCGGATATAGGAGCTTCACCTCGAGAAAAATCACGTACTCTCTATCTATTGAGATTTTAAGATTTTCAACGGATGAATGAAACGTGATGTTACCCCTATCCTGCTTGAATAGCATGGTACGCAAAGAAACTTCAATGTTACTTTGGAATTACGCCATAAAAGGCCTCTTAAGGATTGTTAATTTGTTCGGAATTTGTCACTTTTTATGTTGACAATAAGTTTTGGAAGAAGGCAATCGGAGATTTGTCTTGGATTTGTTCAAATTCTTTAAACACAAAAAGTGACTTTTTCCTTAAACCGATAAGCCACTACAATCTTTTGCATATCGATTTATATCTTGTATTTTCACAACACAGCCAAATTTGTGAACCAGCCATTTTAAAGTGGGAAACGACAAAACAAGGGTTCCGGAATACGGAGTGGAGTTGCTGAAACAATGAAACGAAATAAATGCATCTTATGTTTCTTACTGTACATATATCTATAATTCCACGTCGTTCATTAGACACCGTATTTCGTCTCTTCCTAACTTGTATTACATTCTTTCTACATATGATAAGATTAATTTATCCTTCCTGTATAACTAAATAATAGGAAAATTCTACCACAGTTTTTTTCTGTGATCGTATAAAAGTCGTCACTTCCGCTGTGTTCGAGCAATAAGCATTTTCACTAAATAATTTATAATGTAACACAGTTTGCCGATTCTTCAGCCTTGTAAATAAAAGAATATCAGTGTATTTAACCCCTTTCAGAAGTATTTCTGATGCTGTGGTGTTTTGCTTCAGATTAAACTGATGAAGATACTATATAATATGCCATATGAGACACTTTCCATAAACAAGACAGCCCTTTTTTAGAGAGCTTGTAGCATAGACGGGTAACTTCCACATAAGAAAAATAACCCAAAGGGTCATTGATTTTGACTTAAGATATCCAGAAATATCGTCTATTTTATTTAGATTCGATTTATTTTTCAATGTATTGACATGTTTTGGCAAAGTTTGATCCCACTTCTATTTTCATTGCACTTTTCGAGAGATGCCTGACTTAAAAAACACAATTGTCTAAAAATATACAGATCTTCAACGGTCTTCTGTTTAAAGTTTGTCTATGAACACTTTGAGAATGTAATGTTTCTTTTGATATTTGAAAACTTTTTACTGATAATGAACTTTCTTTCAAACTGGTTGCTTAAAATATCCTTAAGAGTTGTGTAGATTTTAGAGGAAGAATTTTCCTCTCACTTCCTATTATTTACGTATTTTGTCTCTGTTTAACACATTGTTACATTGTTGGTTACTCTTCGGAATAAAAACAATTCAGAAAGCCATTTGATCGCTTGTACCAATTAAAATCTTTTTGGGAAGAATAAAAATGTTAGTTCTTGTGCCTTCAGTAAGGACTTTATCCCGTTAACTCAACAGGACCAGAAAAAAATAATTTCAAGAAATTCTCCTGATCCGTTGACTACTTCCGAAAACAAACAAAAACCTCCGCTCCACAAATATCACATGGTACGCCCTAAATGAACACGTTCGAGACAGAATTGTACTTTAATGCTGATTAATGCAGGAGGCTTTACCAGAGAAAAACTATGAAATGAAATGCATGAAGTTTTGCGTCCTACTCTTCTGCATCTAATTGGCTAATGAGGAAGTACTGTGTAATGAAGTAAATTTTGCAATGACATTAGTCAACTCTTTTTTCGATCTCCAACTATCTTTAAGGTGCACAGTACACGGTGCCTCGGTTTATTGTTCCATCAAAACGACAAGAAGTTTTTTCCATGCCGGCCTCTGCGACCTGCATCCCTGACCAGGGGAAACCGTGTTGAAATAACCTAAAGTTCATCTCGATCTTTGCAGGGATTAAACCCTGGACCCCCAGGTTAGAGCAAGAATATATTTCCCTGAGCCACAATAAAAGAAAAAATGGTTTGAGTTTCTGGCCTAAATTGTAAAAATAGGCTTTGTTGATGTTTAATTAAGATCAATTCAATAAGACTGTTTTATATTTAGAACACAATGGAATTTACCGAAACGATGTGCGACTTAGTTCATCTTTTTATAAATTTCTGCGTTGAACTTATGCTAAATGATTACACACCATGTCGATTGTGTTGTTTCTAAATATTCTTTTTGTGAGTGTCTGATTACTCGCTCGAATCATCATGTCTTCAAATTCAATATAAAAATTTGAGCAAATTCATTAATATTTATATTAAGCCGAAGAACACGTTTGCAAACACAGTTAATATCCAGCCTAAAGACTGATCTGTTTGTCTCGGAAAATGTAAAACGTCTTTCTGTCACCATAAACTTTCTATTGCTTTTTGCGCTGAAATATTCATCCTTCATTTACCAATAGTACAAGCTTTATTTTATCATAACATAACCGTCCTCCTCCATACAATTACTACAGATCCTAAAGGTGGTTTGATATAATATTACTTCAACCAAAAATAAATCGAACTTTCTTGTAAGCTTTTAATGTTTGATTAAGTGTACAATGCTATTCTACTATAATTCTGTGCTACTGTATTTCTCCTGAAAAGCTGTGTTCATAGCTCTAACTGTTTTTGACTATTGCAGGAAGGGAAGAATGAGACGTTGTCTGGTCAAAAATCAACTCATAGCACCCTAGATGACATCACGTGCTGTTTGCCAGTCAAAAAACTGACATCAAACCGAATGCATCTAACTTTGACCCATGATCCATACTATATTTCGGTTATAAATAGTTTTAAAAACCTAAGAATTTCCATCCATGGATCAATTTGTCTAAATTTGTCATATCTCAATACGCCTATTTTATGTTAGGTAGTGGCTCATTATTTCAAGCTAATGTATCAATAACCAGTCTGGTCTCGGTATCACTTCTCCGTATTATTATTTAACTGAAAACGTATTGATTTATTGGCGCGTAAATCCCAACTCAAGCAGACGATAGTGTGGTTTGTTAATATCTGTTCAAACGTAGCAGAAGTGAAAGAAAATATTGGCTTAAACTTTCACGAATGACACGGAAACGGGCATAAGAAGTTCACAAAGCTTATAAAAAATCATTTTCAATCTGCAATTGATTTGGGAGAACATTTTGTGGCAAGTGTCGAAGTCTACACCACAGAGCAGCTTTAGAAGGAATTTTTAAAAATTGTTGATTGAAGCTGTGTTCACGTTATATATTTGAGTGGGAAGTTAGACAAAAGGCGTTTTGTTTTTCAAGGATTATCTTGTCGATTTGGATCCATTCTATCCACGAGAGTCGTGTCTGTGTTAGGGAAGTCGTTACAAAAGGAAAGTTGATGGAAAGTCATGGAAGGATCTTACCAAATGACGGTTTTCCATGGTTCAAAAGTAGTTTAGGATACTTAGTTTTATATGGCAACACGGTATGATGATATATTTTCTGTATTATGTTTTACATCTAAATGAAAATAGAAATTGAAATAGGAATTTGTAACATTAAGCGTTTTGAGTATACTGGATATACAGGTAGTCTATATGATGTCCCGTAATGTCCGATCATTGTAATATTTAGCATTTTCAGAAATTAAGACTTTGTAAAGCTCTATTTCTAAAAATCAGATAAAATACAATGCATGGTCACAATGGGACGTGACAAATCAGTTTTTTTTTATATATTCTTATTTTGTCATTGCATAGTAGCGCGACAATAGTAGTAGATGTTAAAGGAAAAATAGATACATGCCTTAAACACCCGTTAGTCAAATAATATTCGTGTTAGAATGCCATAAAACGTATCTGTATAATAATTTAGATTACTTATATCCTAAAGTACACCAAGGCTGTAATTTTCAGTTTCCAAAAAGATTCGAATCATAACATAAAACTTACTCAAAATATGAGGTGGAAATATGTTATGTTGTACAACTAATTGAACAAATAACACAAAATTTGAATATTATATGTCCCTTTTTTTGATAAACATAAAAATTTAAAAAAAAAAAAAAGAATAATGTGATAATCATTTCGAAATGCTTAGTATATTTTTTATAGTACCCTGGTAAGTATGAGACATTAAATTAAACTGTGGCATGCGTTTGCTGTTTTTACAGAGTTTTATCCTGGATATATTGATTTTTGTATGTTTCTGTTGGTGTCTTTAGGGTAACTAGAAATTAAATGTGAATGCTTTTACATAAGATAGTTTCCAGATTGGGGAATATACTGGGGAAAATAGTCATTATTTAACTTAATTTATCAGGTGGTGGAACACATTTTAACGTTTTTAGCATACTTTAAAATATAAACACCTCAGTTTCTGCATTCATACGCTGTACCTAGAAATGGCACTTAAAATTTGTGTACATATTTCGGTCGTGTATCTATGGAAATGCATTCGACGCTCTCCGATGACAGTTTTTAGTATCTAGAAAGCTTTCATCGGTGTCTCAAATTATCTAACAGTGGTCGTGGTCGTACAGTAGACAAGTTTCCATTCAACGAACGATACGTATTTAAAACAGTGCTTATTATTTAATTTGTTTACAAGTATACGACTAATCTTCGTTGTAAAAAGTCGCACTAACGTCAAATTCTGTCAGATGCAACATGATCCATTGTAAGTCGAACCATCTCTAAAACTTAATAATTATCCATAAAACTAAACCTAATTTAGTGAACAACGCCTAATATTTTTACATTATGCATTATCATAATCAGGGTTTCTGTTGTGTACTTATGAAACAAGTAAATCCACAGTAATGTTGAATAAGGTGTAGCTTACTTTAAGTATAATTACTATAAGATCGTGCTTCTTTAGCCTTAAACAACTCGTCATCTATCAATATTCTAGCAGATGTCTAAATACGATTATCATTAAAACTCCCGAAGCCAAAATTTGTAACTCATTACATTAAGGATAATTGCCATTCATTAGCTTGTAGGTTTTCAGGATTTAAGCTTCAATTAAGTACTTTAATTGAACAATTTTGCTTCATTTCTTCAAATATGATTGCCACCTACTTCTTCTAGGATTGATTAAAATTCAATGTCTTATTTTCTTAATTGATTCAACGTTAGTGTCAAAGCCACTAGAAGTAGGCAAGAATATTTAAATCTATTTGTTACAACAGGGTACATTCATGTAAACATTCCTTTGAAACTGTTTTAGAATGATGCCTATACATCTTTCCGCCATGATTATAATTTAAACAATCCATGTTTTCAAGGCATGCTTGTGTAATTTGTATCATGACCCCTACATAACTGTTTTAGAGTAAGCGAGTCTTCAGAAGTTTTTTTAGGTGTCTTCGTTGATCCACTAATAAATCTAGACACCTATAATACATATGTTAGAAGGATGGCATTTTTTAAAAGTCTGGACGTTATGTAATCGTTTGTCAATATCCATATTATGGTTTCAAACATACCGCGTGAGCAGTCAATTAAAGTTCAAGTTCATGTAAACATCGGCTGTATTTTATATATATATATATAAAAAAGATCCCAATAGTTCACATAATACGGTTGTAATAAAGCATCGGGCTTTGACTTGGTTAAATCATTGGAGTAAATTTGAGATCCTTTTCAAGGTTAAACTTGGTGGAAATGAAGTATTTAATCTATGATTTCAAATAGACCTTGAGAGGTTCTTCAAAATTGTCCAACTTGTATACACTTTTAATAAATTTATTTAAATTTCAACAACAAAGCTAAAATTGTATTTTGTGATGACTGGCGGATTTATGAGTCGTATTAAAACACATTTAACGTACATTTACGATTTCACATAAACTTGAGAAGTTAAGGTTGTAATGTGACACATCGGCATACATCAGACAAGAATTTCTCAGTTTCATCAAAATCATACAAGCTATAAAGGTACATTTTACTTATCAAAACTTGTCTCAATATCACGACATCACGACTTGTCATATCACGATTTGTCCTGTTTCCACATTACTACTTGTCTTGTTTCCACAACAGAATTTGTCATGTCATTTAAATCATATCAGATTTTCAAAAATGAAATGAAAATCAATTTGTGTTAATCAGGAAATGGTATTGGAAATGAATTGAAATTGTATATTTATGTTAACGTAGCATTATATAGGCCTATTATCTTTGACTCTACAATTGATAATGGAACTGTACTTTTACGGAAAGCAACTTCTTGGGTAAAATGTAGCAATGTCAACTGGTGAACCGTTTTATACAATAAAACTCATCAAACAATAATGAAATTTTATAATCGCGTAATATGGTGTTAAACAGGGCCATTCTTCATATACTGCACGTGTGATAATTAAAATCAAAACATTATATAATCAAATTCAACCATCTTATTAAAAACTTTATAATACTATACATCAATTATGTAAAAAGGTCATGCTAATGGTTTCTTGCATGCTAGACTTACATTATCGTTGATAGTGCGTGTGTGAAGATATCGGCTTCAAAGGTAATAATGTGCTACAGATACATTATAATGATAAGGCTATGGGTTTTAAAAAGTTCGTGATTTTTTGCAAGTCAGTGTAAATGTCGTTTCTGGGGTTATTTTACAGGTTTAAGAGAACATCCTTGTGTAGTGAACATTGTTCTTTTAGAAAGTATATAAGATGACCATCAACATAAAAAAGGCAATGGGTTGCCTTGATATGATCGTTGAAAAATTTATTACATTTAACCGTTATGAAATTGGCTACATTGTCAAATTACTGCAAGGCAAATAAGCCTATAATTGTCCTCCATATCTTTGTATTAATTCTTAGGTAAATCATTCACTGTGACTTTTGCAGATATTTAGTATGTTTTCAAAACTGGTAAGGATCGTATAGAAATCATTCCGTAAAAGTAGTAGTCGGTTCCAGATGAACTTGACAAAATATATCAGAATTAGTCTTCAAATGTTTCTACCGTGTATGGTATTTTTGTAGTAGACTACGTTTCATACCATCCAGAAAAATAGGACTTCAATTCTATGACACAATGCGAAGGTCAATTTTCAATTCCTTTAAAAAATGTTTGATTTGAAATGGAATTGATTTCTCTTCATTGACACTTCCGTGGGAAAATTGGTTAGGTGAAAAAAGGTCTATTTGAATTCTCGATTTGTTACACTTTAATAAAAATCAGCATGGTTTTCTTTTAAAACGTTCTGTCATTGCTCTCCTGCACTGAAAGCATCCAACTGTTTGGTGGTAAAACAATTTTCATCTTTATTTGGATTTGCACATTGAAATGTTTTAGATGAAATAATAATAATAAATAATAACATTCAATTTATAATAACAAAATCTTTACATAATTTTTTAACGCAATGACAAACGTTAGCTGAAATTGGAATAGTAAAAATTGATGCTATCAGTGTCCCAAAGGCAAATGAATATAGAAACCATTTTATAACCCTTATATCAACAAAGACATGGTTAATGTTGAAATAAACAACATTAGGTGTATACAATTGAAAAATGCAGCGTTCCGTCATCTTTACTGTGAAACATTTTTCATACTCAATGATATATATATTGAGTTCTTTGTTTAACTTGGGATGGAAGCTTTTAGAATATTATGAAGATGTTCATGATATTGATTCTAAGTAAAATATACTTATAAGATTTAATTACTATTTGCTGACAATAAGAAATTTAATATTATAATGCTCTTTCCAGTTCAAAACTTAATATTAAATATATTACAAATATATTCGATACAATTACAATTTCTTCATCATTCGATACATGATGTACAAAATTTGAAAGCATAACACCTGAGAAAAGTTCATTATATTGATAGATTATAGATGTTATACCAGTTGATGATTTTTAAGAATAAATTGAAGGTATACAATGGATGAAGCTCAAGCGTGCTGCCAAAAAAAAGATAATATTATGAATATTGTGTCTTAATTTTGGTCAAAATCGTTTCCGAAAGCTTTAAACAGCATTTTGTTTGCGGTAACACAATATTTGAAGAGATGATCTTGGATACAAATTAAAAGGACAATTTGGATGAATAAAGTGTATGTAATAAGACATATTAAAAATGTGTTCTATTATTGCATAAAGT
Organism: Nipponacmea schrenckii; assembly: GCA_030562195.1. NCBI lineage: Eukaryota > Metazoa > Mollusca > Gastropoda > Lottiidae > Nipponacmea > Nipponacmea schrenckii. Next base: position 7,052,908 of record CM060201.1, read on the forward strand.
CAAAAGGAAATGGTATGGTATCTGTTTGTGCGCCGAATTCATCTTAATTATAAATAACCTAATCAGCTCTACTTGCATCATAATATCTCACACATTAAATATGCATGAGGTGGTTTTGTTTTATCTGTCAATTGGAATCCGGGATTTTGTGTTTCACTAGTTTTCTAGCTTATTATTTCCTCGAACACATATATTTATAACAATCATGTAGAGCTGTATTAGTAAAAAGTGTTACTTTATGAACAAATTCCAAGGATGAATTAGATTAAGATTAGTACTGATGGTCGAAAAATGACTACGTTCATATGATATTATCTGTTGGTATCTGTATATCGTGAGTGTATTTAAATACATCCGTGTTAATTAAATCGTATCTTGATATCCTATTAATTTAACATCACATCCGCTTTTATTTCAGATGTAATTGAAAGAATTGAAAGTCAGGTTATGGTACCTATTGATATGTGATCAATGTCGACAAGTAGATTCAAGTGAAGCCGATATCAGTCAAGTGTTTGGTTTGGTTGTAATTACATGGTATCCAGTTTCTTTCCTTATTTTTACACGCGAGTAAGAAATTGGAAATTCTTATCAATTGTTCTTAAGACGTAGAAAATACAGTAACCGATAATCATCTTTTATGTAGATTGTGCCTTTAAGAGGAATTCAAATCGTTCTTTGTTTTAAATCTCTTTGCTGAACAATTGCGTGGGAGATTTGGAGGAGACAATACCGTGATTAAGAGATAAGTGGGTATAAGAAGGTGTACTTAAAATTGTTTCAACGACTTTCACCGGAAGGCAAAGTGTTATATAGCGCGATTCCTTAAACTAAAGGACAATGGTGACACCAGATTATGGTTTGCTTCCATCGGAAAATAAGTCTCTGGTCAACGTCAGTGAAGAACTTCAATTTGTATGGTCAACGGAATACATGTTATTTGCCATAACTCTGGGTATTTATTGTGTTCTTGGAACAGCGGGCAATTTGCCAGTTTTGATAGTATATTTTAAAAAGGGCGATAAGAAAGCAGCTAATACGTTCATCCGAGTGCTATCTATTGTTGATTTATTAGTAAGTGTGATTATAATGCCCTACACATTAATATATGAACTACATATGGTGCGATCAGACATAGTTTGCCGAGGTGTGGAATTTCTGAGACATTTTGCTATCATTGCGTCAAACATGACTTTAGTAGCTATTGCCGTAGAACGTTATTGTGCCGTTTGTCATTTAGCTCAACGTTTTAGTGTTCAAAACGTTAATCAAGGAATGGTTGTGGTGCTGACAGTTAGCTTAATTTTGGCCTTCCCTTCAATTGGTATATTTGCCGTGGTGCCTTCTACGGATGTTCGAGATATCAATTGTTCATTCCCCCATGTTTCAAATGAAACCACGTTCTGTCATTTTACGACGTCCATCGTTGGTGAAACGGTTGCATACATATACCAAGGTGTACTTATGTTGTCCTTTTTCATATCTCTAGTGATGATAATGATTTTTTATACTATCGTGTACTTAGTTTTATGGAAACGGGCCAAACAGAGACGATTAAGGCTCCAACAATTAGAGAAGGAAATGAGTGACAAGAGCTTATCATCAAACGGACTGTACGAAACAAGCATTTATATCACTGCCCATCAGACGAAGATCACGAATTACAAAATGCCTAATTTTAGTGACGTGAATAAAGTTATCGTTCCCGATCACGGACCCGTTCGTAAATATCTCCCACCACCACCTACCCATAAACTTCAGAGTTTCAATTCGATCGATACAGGTTTTAGTTCGTCGAGTAGTGTTACAACCAAAAGTGATCGCACTGCGCCCTCAACTAGTACGGCCGAATCTCTATTAACAGAGGTAACACGAATATCTGCGACGTCGATGTCTACTCTCATGCGTAGTCGGCACCATAATTTGCACCAAAGAACGGCGAAAATGTTGTTTTTATGCACTGTCATTTACGTAATATCTTGGATGCCATTTTGGTTTGATATTTTTGGTGCCACAAGTAATATTGTTTTGCGATATACATTTTTTGTGGGTAACGCTACAAACCCAATTGTGTATGGTATTGTAAATAAACACATACGTAAAGCCTTTACGAAAATAGTGTGTAATACGAGCGGGAATGATGTAACTAATAATAACGGTAAACATTGTACAGATACCAGTAAAGAATGTGATAAACATTAATAATTTGCATCATATTTTAGAGATTTCACAACTGCATAGCTACTTTTATCCCGACGAACAGTCCCTTGTACCGTTATGTTTATATTGTAATATTTTGAATAATAGATGATAAATTTATGATAACCAGATTGTGGATTTATTATCAGGTATATTTATAATATATACTGAGATTTAAATCGTCCAAGGTGTCGGATAAGTACGACTATTTATATAGCGATGATAGAAAGAACCGGCGAAGGAATTGAATAGTTATTGTACCATAACCATAATGGTATCTGTGCAGTTGTGAAACCTATTTTTTAATTCATCTTAATCTATTTTCATATTTCTTGTATATCAAATATATCTATTAAAGCTAAAATTGTGTGAATTATTTCAATAGGAAGGGGAATCTGAATTAAAAGTTCTATATTTCGTATTGTGATGTCAGTAAATCGAATTTTATTCGGATGATTCTACTCGCATTGGAATATATCCGCTTCATGGTAGTGTTTCAGTCTTAATATGACCTCCAGTTGATAAAGATAAAACAAGGTCACATGCTGCGTTAGAAATCTGTTTGATTAGGGGCATTTTTTCAAAAGCGACATTTTCGGTTAAATATTTAGATGGGAAGATGATTTTTTTTATATAAATAGCAATGTGAAATAATAAGTTGTCATAAATGTCGATTTCAAGATGCGTATAAAACCGGAAGTTAAAGTTTGTCAACTAATATAAGCATACCTATGGATAGCTGAGGTCAAGGACATTCTAGATTTAAAATTTCAAGGTCATTTCAAAGATTTAAAGTCGAAAATCAAAAGCTTTAGATAACAGGGTTTTAATAGACAACATAGTTATACAAATGGGATAAAATTCTGTTGCTAGAATGCTATTTTTTATCTTAGGTGATTCAAATTATTTATCACAGATAATCTCTATTGCTTTAGTCTACATTTGTGAATTACACCGGAAGCAGGGTGATTTTTAGAAACCAGAAGTCCCACACACAAACCTTAAGGGATTCAAAATTTCTGATGAGACATTTTTATTTGTTGTGGCATTATTTCCATTTCCTGTAAAATTCAGATCGATCCGATAATTAAAGCAAACAACTTTTTGCCTATAAAAATTTTCCTCTAAAATTTTTTAAATTCCATCCGATAAATTTTGTTACAAAGAAAACGAAAAAGGAAACCCTTGGTAAATCGGTCCACAAATAAGCTCTACAGCTTCCAAACAAATTTTTTATGCAAGAAGTCGCTTCCGGGTAAACAAAACTGCCAGCTATCCACATACGTCACTTACCCGATTTTTTCCACTCAAAGAAGCTCTGGCGAAAATGCTAAACAGATTAAAACATGACCTATTTTAGTTTGCATACTGCTAAAATAGTTGAGACAAGTGTGCCGATATCCTGAATGAGCCAGTCCAGTGCTTACCAGATTAATTCTTTTGGTGGCAAACATTTGAGTAAGTGAAGAATGTTAATAGCTGTAAATAGGAGAACTCAGCATAATGTAGTCAATATGCAACACTCTGTAAGTAAATTCAGCTCATTTTGTCCGATGTTGTCTATCCTGAAACGGAGTAAGCGTGTCCAAACCCGATTTTTCTGTCATGCTATTTTTAACTTGAATAATTATTCCAGATGAGCTCTTTTTTGAAAAAATAAAACTCAAACATAGCAAGTTTCATTTATCACTAGGTTTTGTTCAGTGGTTTCAAGAACAATGGCAATTATTATATATATATTTCGATTTTTCTTATTTTAATTGCATTCATCCTTTGTTATTACAAACACTAAGTTTCATCAAAATCTATCAGGAAACCAGATTCTATCCTGTCCACAACACTTGGACAGATAGGCAGACGGACGGACAGAGGCCACGATTATTTACGTCTTCATTAATGCACGTATAACTATAGTAAGAATCGGCTGCAGTTTCCGAAAAATTGATTTGTTCCAGTGGCTTGATCCATGTACACGATCCATAAATCTTAAAGCGGCACCCAATCCTCGAAGAAAAAGCATATTGAATACAAATTTCCCAGGGGATGGGGCTCAGCCTAATTATGTTCATGGGCCTCTATTCATCTAAGTCACCCACTGGGACATACGATTTGTAGATTTCTTAGAATTTTAGTTTCCACCATGAAAGCATTGTCGACATAGGGAACCCAGGGCTTGCCTCTCAATGATCCATACATTTGTGGCGCATGGCCACAAACAATATTCTGTGAGAAGAAAAAAAGAAAAACTTTGCCTCTCTCCCTTGCTGACAATCTTTGATATATAAGCTGAGCACGGAATCCTTTAATTTTCACTTGAACACTCTTCCAAATTTTTTTATTCATTCTCCATGTTATATTTCACCGCAGTATTATTCGGAATGGTCAATCATTGAAAATGTTCATTGTAATTGCGACATGGTGTTCACGTTTCGCCTCTAATGTAGTAATTCTCTAAACCCCCCCCCCCCCTCAGATTTTAGATGGTCATCACCTGATATACACTCTACTGGTAAGTTGAGGATCGTATTATAACAAAAGTATTACGTTTTTTTCATTAGATTTCTGCTTACGTATTGCGTAAATGAAATCACATGACGTCTTTTTCTGGTGTCTCGTCTTGCAAAGACTCACACTTAGAAACGTCACTGATCCCCTCTCCACTTACATCCTTCAAAATGAATTTGGATCACACAAAACTCGGTTTTGAACCATGATCCCTGATAACTCAATTTTCTACTGAGAAAATTTTATCTCTTAAACTGGAATTCGGAATTAAAAGTGGACTAGATTTAACAAAAGAATTTTATAGTTACCTCCCTTGAGTTTGTTAAAAGTCGGGTAACAATGTTATAGCTGATTTCGAGGTCCAAAACCTTTTGTCATTATTACTGCTTTAGTCTAGACCAAAACATTTTCGTTCTAACTTTGTGGGCCACTTCTAAGTGATGTTGTTCCTTAATGTCATACCTAATATCTAGGTCGTTATCCTCCATCTTCAGGCGAAAATCTACGTACCAATCATTGGAATAGCAATACTGAACCTTAATAAGCTATGGGTATGAAAAGTATACAGAACTGGGTTAATATCAGCTGAATTTGTATATTTTTTATCTGGTTGGAAACCATGCAGAATGTTGAAGCCGAATTTCGAATTACAGTATACATGTATCTGGGCACCGACATGCATAACCTGACATCTCGCTATATCCAGCTTCCAGGGGCGCAGCGTAACCATTTTGAATGGAGGGGGTGTAACGTCTAAGTTTTACCGACGAACACGTGTAACGTCTAAGTTTTACCGACGAACACGTATTCTTCCGGGGGCAAAAATAACTTACTCGCACTTTTAAGTATATACATTATACACGAACGAAATCCATCGTTATAGCAAATAGCGTATTTGGTCCAATTGCCAAGGGGCGGGGGGAAATCCGGGGGTTTTATTTCCCCCGGGGGGGGGGAAAAAATTTTACATACTAGGAAACCCGGAGAATACACCTGACGCAATTTTGCAAGTCTTTTCCACTGGTCAAAATAATCAATTTTCATCGGAAAACCATATGTTTTCTATGTCCTTTTTCGACCTATTCTGCGTTTTACCGACATGTAGGGGGGTTTCGGGGGTTCTCCCCCGGACAATTTTACAAACTAGGAAACCCGGAGAATACATCTGACGCGATTTTGGAAGTCGTTTCCACCGGTAAAAATTATCAATTTTCGTCGGACAACCATATGTTTTATATAGCCTTTTTCGACCTATTCTGCGTTTTACCGACAAGTTCAGTAAAAATCACTTTTTATGTAGACGAACAGTTTTCCGATAACATCATAACTGAGACAAGGTTTCCACACTTTCGGTCAGCCAATCGGTTTTACCGAAGGCACCATTTCCCATCCATGACCGTCTATTATCGACCGATTCCGCGTTTTACCGACAAGTTTAGTAAAAATCACTTTAATGTAGACGAACGGTTTACCGATAACATCTTATCAGACACAAGGTTTTCACTCTTTCGGTTAACAAATCGGTTTTACCGACGGCTCCATCTATGACCTTCTTCTATCGGCCGATTCCGCGTTTTACCGACAAATTCAAATAACGAACAGCTTACCAATAACAAGGGTATCGGTTAACCAATCGGTTTTACCGAAGACTCCAGTCATAACCAACTTATACCGACCGATTCCGGTAGTTTCAGTGAAAAAAAAATACTCTTAATGTTGACAGTTTAAAAAAAAAAGGTTTTTACTTTTTAGGTTAATTGGTTTTACCGACGGTCCCACCTCGCCGTCTTTTATCGACCTATTATAACCAACACAATGTTTTGACTTTTTAGGTTAATTAATCGGTTTAATCGATCAATTCCGCGTTTTACCGACGGTTCCATCCATGACCCCCTTTTTACCGACCGATTCTGCGTTTTACCGACGAGTTCAGTAAAAGTGGGGGGGGGGGGGGTGCGACACAAGCCCCCACACCCCTCGGTAGCTACGCCCCAGCCAGCTTCTCATTACATTTCTCACCATATTTTCGTTTTGCTTGGTTTTGTACACTAGAAAAACTACTTCAGAGAAGTTGGTGAATATTGACTAAGATCCAAATAAATCAACACAAAAAACATTTAACATATTTATGTACGTGACTCTAAATTTGCTTCTTGGGAAATCAATACGGCAGTGTTTCTTTTAAAATCTTTTCTTCTTTTACAAGTTGTGCGATGTTATTATATTTTGGATGGATAGAAGAAGCAAATAGCGCTATGAAGTTTACATTTGAAAGGTACTGGTTGTTGAGGGTCAAATTAATAGTTACCATGCAGCCCTTGTTAGGCATTAGTAGAACCGGACCGATTCTAAGAAGCACTGGCATTGGTTTCATAATTTTCGTTTCCCTTACCTTGGGGAGGATTAAAACCAACGTCACCCATTCAACCCCACTGCCACATAATAGACAATAATTTAACCCAGCGTTAAAGGGAGGCATTAGCGTCAGGGTTTTGTAGTTGAAAGTAATCTTCAAAAGCAAAATCTTAGGACCTCAAATTATATCCCATTACACTTCAAATACGTCCATCTAATTAGTAGTAACGACTAACAACAGGAAATGGTTTCTTGTAATAGTTCTTGTAAGGATTTAATGGATGATAAACAACGTCCACGCACTTTCTTAAACGAAAAGATGAAGACTCACAAAATCACAATCATGTCTTTCAGCTCAAAAGAATCTGAGGCAGTTGAGTTACCCTTAAAAGTCAAACGCCGAAACATCTTTAAGTATCAGTATGAACAACAAATAGAGTTCGTACGCGTGCAAACACTGCAGAAATGCGCAGCCCGTTCACATATATGCTGAAAACATACCAGGGGTCCGCAATTGATTAATCATCCCCTCCCTCTCCGAAGAAGTGTTTGGCCTAGACATTTAAATGTTAAGCTTTATTTCAAAGATATATTGACAGTTATATTTCTAAGAACTTGTTGCAGAATATATTGGCTACACTAGACAATTTCACGGAAATTCAAATCCTTAGAGTCGTTAAATCTGTAGAGAGCTGCATTTCTTTCGGTTAGGTATGAAATAGAAATAATGGTTAGATAAAATAGACTTGTGTCACGTTAAAAAAATGTGACTATTATAAGATTTGAACCACCTCATAAAACAGAAAGCAAAATGAATATAACCAAAAAACTCAATACCTGATACAACTCACTTCTTAAGCAACATAAAGACTTCTTTTAATTGTTATGTAATATTTTGCCATAGTTTTTATTTCAGAAAGTGTGAGACGAGCGAAATGAACTGGAAGCATATTTCCACGTATTGCGAAATTGCAGTGTCTGGCTTGAAGATCTCAAGGGGTTTAATATTAAGACAATAGTTAAATATGATCTGTCTGGTATTTGAAGTGGATACACACTGCTCATAATTCATTCTTTTATCACGCTCTCAATAAGAAAGATTATAAAAGCAATCAATAGCTATTCCTAATATTCAATAATCATAATACTGTATTAATGTTTCTCTAAAAATAATTTATTGAAAAACGATACATGACTGATCTCACCATCCTAGCTTATCTTGTACAGCAAGTTCCTGAACATTTTAATTCTCTTTAGAAAAGTTTAATTTTTACGATCCGTTTTTCACGCTATACTCAATTCCTGTGTTAACGAACGTGACTGCAACTCTCGACATTTCCTTCTTTTATCGTCTGTATGTTACCACTGAAAATGTAAAATTCCATTTTAAATTGTATAATCCGTTTTCATACAATGATCTTCTTTTATTCTCTACCAAAACGCTATTGTATTCATCCTTATAAGATGATTGTCTGAAAAAGATATTTGTTCTAAAAGAAGTTTAATTTTAACGATCCTTGTAGCGCTATACTCATTTTTGTTCCGTAGGCTTCAAATGTAGATGCAGTTATGTATTTCTTTTCGTTATCTCCTGAAGGCTCGCGGTTGATCTTTTTCAAAATTTTTAAATCAATTAGGACCAGATGAAACGATTTGCGTAAAAGAAACTTGATCATAGATGACATTTATTGTAACAAATTGTCTGCAAATAATAGAGAATGAGTCCTTTAATTGGTTGAAATCCAGCGATCAATTGAAGTATTATATAGAACGCAAAGAACGAAATTTGAAGTTAATAATCTCCGCTGTGAACGACATGTGGTACGTATTAGAAGATACAAAGGACATTTTTAATATGTTTTAATAGAAATGCGTGTTTGATAATTTTCTTTAATGTTTTGAAACTAATCATTATCGGAAGTAGGCACTTAAAAACGAAATAGGCTATGACTATTATTACATTGTTTCAACATGTTCGCGAAGAACTGTAAGGTTCAGTTCTTTCAACTTCTGCAATACATTCGCTGTTAAAGCAGCTCTATCTGTAATATCCAACAGTTTTTATCACAAGTCTGCAGATCCGTAGTCGAACTTGTGCAGAGGGCGAGTAAAATATTCGGAGGGACGGCAATTGGGTATGGTCTTAGTTGAATTAATTAAATTGGTCGGTTGTCCGAATTTTACGGCCTGGAATTAAGTAGTTTTTTTAGCACTAAAGTAATTTTTATCAATAAGTCAAAAAATCTTACAGAGAACAAGTTTCATATTTTGACCAGATATATTTATAGCACATCCTAATTATGTTTTCGAGGAAATAGGTAGCTAAATTCGAAACAAACTTTAAATTTGGTAACAATTAATAAACAGTGTTATTTTAGGACAAATATTGAATGTAGATATCACGTGAAATATCGTTTTCTCTCAAAATGAAAAACGTTTCTAAAAAAATACCACATTTTCCCTTTCTTTTGTCTATTTTGGAATTGGAATTTTTTGACTTCCTCTCTTTAAAGGTGTAAAGTGCTCTTGGCATTTAATCAAGAAGAGACTATTGTCTCTTAACAGTGTGGATATCCAAGTTCATGGTATTATATCATACAATTAATCGATACGATTTCTAAGCTATATTTCAAAAGATTTATTGTCAGTAATATCTCTTGTTGCAGAATATATTCACTAGATAATTTCATGGAAATTCAAATTCTTAATTATTTTTTATCAATATGTTATTTTTATGATAAATGTAATAAATCTGTATCTATTATCATATATCAGTTTTGCTGATCAATAAGAATACTAGATTATATTAACATTAGTTCTGGTATGATTTTAGCCGTATATGTAATATTTATTGGTATTTCTAGTATTTTGCACCAAACAGCAGTGATGCCACTTTCATGAGATAGTAACCTTTCGCGTTTTCATAATCACGAATACTAACAAAACACGTTGCAAATGTTTTTCTGAATAGAAATGCTCACATATTTCAAAAATCATTGTCATATTTGCATGTTGCCATTGATTTCGAAATGCCCGAAGTTGTGTTGCTTTGATATAAATGCAAACATAGACATAAGATTATTAGTTTTGGCTTTTTCCTTTTATTTCGTGTTTATATTTATAACGTCATTAACACTTAGTCAATAAACGTTTACGAGCACTGTTAACAGCTGACATTCCATTTCGCTTGGAACATTCACCAAAAAATAGTGGAAGTCCTCAAGTGACATCATGGAGTAAATTTTGAAATTCAGATCGCCTATATTTACATACCGATTACACACAAAAAACGACAAAATTTGAAAACCCCGGAAAACTCTGGAAAATAATCTTTAGACGAATGCCTTCCTTTACACTTTTAACTCAAATATTATTAGTTCTATCAGCTCTCTACGACTAATATTTTCCACTAGAGTTAATAAATTGATTGGAAGACTATTATAAAGATTTCGTCACTGTAATGTAATAAGCTACTTCAATCTGAGAGTGAATGGTTTATTTTATAAGTGTATTGAACCAAAAGCCTCCAGTCTTACGTCAAAAGGTCTTGTCTTGTAACAATATCAACCTGATTGCTCCGCCCGTAAGATTTGCATCCGATATTTTAGAAACTAACTTTTGAAATAATGAATCATTTTAAAGCCATATGACGAGGAACATGATCACGGTGATATAATTTTAAGAATCTGATAGTTTGTTTCATAAACAAACAGAAAATGGTTGTTAGTAACAGACAATTCAGACTTAAAAACTGACGGAATTCAGACCAATGTTCCTGGATTTACAGGGAATATATTTTACTGTATTTGTAAATATTACGTTAGTAAAGAGTTTGGACGATTACTGAACAGTATTTCAATGATTAAGGTTTCTTAAACAAGAAAGAAAGTCTAACAATTTCAAACAAGAGTTCACAATGTAGAATTCACTGATTTCTGAAGCTTTATGTTTCAAGTTATGGAGCATAAGTTAACATATCCATGTGGTGTGTATCCCAATGCTGGTAGACAACTAGTATGTTTCCTGTAATTGGCCATGGAAAGAGATGACAGGTAAGTAAGTGGTGTTTGAAATAGCGCTTGAAAATTTGGAGACGATGAAATGATAGTCATCCAATCTCCTAATATATCGGCCTTTATACTTACATATACATCAGTACCACACACATACAGAGATTGTGAGTTTAGAATTTGTTTTGATTAACAGGGGGGGGGGGGGGTGTAACGACAGGTAATTGAAATAGGTTCTTCATATAAATATAATGGTTGAACCGCACCTAAGTGTCTTTAAGTTTTCAATTTTGCACTAAATATTTCTTTTACAGATTATAATAATAACTACAATGTAGTAATAAACCGGTTTCAAAATATGGTTTAATGATAATTTATTGTAATTCGCATTGCGGCATGGAATTCGAAAAGTATATATACACAACAAAAAAAAGTGTTGCACCCCCCTACTATTTGGTATAGTACTGTTCTGTTTAACTCGTGTATGTAAACCTGAATAAATATATGAGCAAGGAGTATGTGAATATCAATAAAATGGATCATTGACTGTAACATGAACGTAAGTTTTGAAAATCTGGACTTTATGGCATGTGGGAATGCTGTGTAGGGTGTAAATTAAGGAAAACGAAAATGCAAAAAAGTATGGTGAGATCTCAAATTTTATTGTTGACAGAGCTCTAACTGGATGTCAAAAAGCACAAATGGTGATCAGAGAATCAATACCAGTCAATATCGGGTACTTCCACCTCGCACTTGGATCACTGCTTCCAGTCTCCTCCTCATACCCCTCACAAGACATTGGAATGTTAGCATGGGCATCTGGCGCCACTCCTCGTGCAAGGCTGCTTCCAGTAGGTGCAAGTTCTGTGGAGGAGGGTCGCGAGATTTAATCCTCCGCCCCAAAATGTCCCGAACATGTTCCAGAGGTTTAAGATCTGGTCTCATCGCTGGCCAAGGGATGTTCTGGACAGCATTGTTGTGGATGAATTGGACGACAGCTCTCGAGCGATGAGGCCTAGCGTTGTCATCCATAAATACGGGTCTGCTGGCTAATGTGTGATCATCAAAATGCGGAACAACAGCTGGATCGAGAACTTCCTGGAGATAGCGAGCCCCTGTCAAATTCCCTTGTATGGTTACCAAATCCAGCTTGCAATCAAATGAGAAGCAGCCCCATACCATAACCGAACCACCACCATAGGCCACCGTTGGCATGATGTTCCTTGGTACATAAGCTGTGCCTCGACGCCTCCAAACCTTCACTCGGCCATCCACCACATGCAGGAGAAATCTGCTTTCATCAGATCAGTGCACTCTCCTCTGGCAATCTCCTTGAAAGAATGTCCGGCCCTGCCGCAGGCTAATAATCTGCCACTTAACAGCTTCTGACATTCGTCTACCCGGCATTTTGTGTGTGAATGGATTGGGCTTTTTAACAACGATTTTTATACACGTTTTTTACCACAGGGAGATACTGCATTTTGCAAAATTCATGCCTCATGCTTTTCTCGTGCACATTGTTGCATTTGCGTGATTGTTTTCCAAAGGAAACCACAATGAATCAAAACCCAAATCCCCATGGGAGAATGCCCTACAAGACCCCTTTCGGGTGCTCTCCATTTTATGATGTACCAGTGGTTTTAATATGGGGGTGCAACACTTTTTTGTTGTGTATAGATAGATTATAAAAAAAAATGTCGTCTCAATCATTCGAGTCGATTACAAAAGTAGTTCGACTGTATTCAACGTATGTAGGATATTGATTCAATTATAACATGGCCCGATTCTCCTTGAATCGGTATAGTAGGATTACACATTTATGTAATAAAACTACCTATTCCAGTCGTCTTTTTTATGATCAAATTGGATGAAGATTTAGCTGCATAACAAAAATTTAACTTCTGACCGAAATATCGATGTTTAACCTACAAATAACTACCCTTGCTTTCTGATTTATTGGCAAAGCAATCTGATTATTTTTCACTTTTCATCGTAAATTGACTAATAAATGTACTTGTGGAAGTTGTTAAAAGTCATTACTACTGTAGATTAGATAACCAAACTCAAGCCAACCCTGAAATTCTATAGCTTTTTACTATCAGTAATCATCTTGTCTTGAATTTCTGTACATTATTTGTCATGATGAAAAGCTGTAAACCACCCGATATATAAACTCATTCTCATTTTTTTATAATATGAACTATCGAATTTTTCAACCCGGTTTGCTTATCTGGTCCAGCCGTTCAGATTGAACGATAAACCTAGGACCCTCAAGTTACTAAAACATATAGTTCATTTTCCGTATTTATGTACATAATTTGTGATGATGTAAAGCTGAAAAGTCATTATCACTTTTATGATAGTCTGCAGATGCCTTAATGTGTAGGACCAGGGGTCGCAATATCTTAATAGCTTGGTGCAGTGTGTGTGTTTATATTTACAAAACAAAACGTGAAAGCTTGTTGATTGGTCGGTTTGACATCAATATTTATTATATCGGTCCCTAATACTAACTTTTTTTAATGGAAAACAGATATACGCCATTATAGTTGCAGACGTGTTGCTTAAACTAGAAACAAGGATGTGAATATCGCCCTGTAAATAGTTAGACAACCTGCACATTTTAAAAATTTTAATGCGAATATCGCCCTTTATATAAATAAAACAGCTTGCACAGATTTGTATTTCGAAAACGATGATTGGAATTTGTTTTTTTTTTTCATTGATGACAGCATAAAAGCTATACGACGTCATCCTTTGAAAAAGCATTGTCAAAAACCTTTTTATACGCCCACATGAAATGGGGGGCGTATATTGTCGTCACCCATGTCCGTCCATCCGTCCGTCGGTTCGACCGTCCGTCCGTCCACAATTACCCGTAAACACTCTACAAGGTGCAATTCTTGACGGATTTAGATGAAACTTGATATGAGTGTTTATGATCATGCGAGGATGAACCCTATTGAAAATCAGCGAAATCGAAAACAAATTAGTATGAGTACTTGCCCTTGTTCTTGAATGAGTCGTAAACACTCTACAACGTGCAATTCTTTACTGATTTTGATGAAACTTGGTGTGAAAGTATGTTATAACTCAAGGATAAACCCTATTGAAAATCAGCGAAATCGAAAAACATTTAGTGTGAGTTATTGCCCTTGTTCTTGAAAACGCGTTCAATTTTAGCTTGTAAACACTCTTGAGAGAACAATTCTTAATGGATTTTGATGAAACTTGGCTTGAGTATTTGCTATCACCCAAGGATGAAGCCTATTGAAAACCAGTCGAAAAAAAAATTAAAATTGTTTAATATCACCCAAGGATGAACCTTTTTGGATGTAGAAAATATCGAAATATATTTAATACGAATTATTGCCCTTGTTCTATAAAATGTGTTGGATTTTTGCCTTGTAAACACTCTACAAGTCACAATTCTTGAGCGATTTTGACGTAACTTGGCATGAGTATTTGTAATCACCTAAGGATGAACCCTATTTAAATTCAGTTAAATCGTAAAATAATTAGTATCAGTTATTGCCCTTGTTTTTGAAAATGCGTTGAATTTGTGGCTTGTAAACACTTTACAAAGCACAATTATTGACCGATTTTGATAAAACTTGTTGAAATTGTTTAATATCACCAATGGATGACCCCTATTGAAAATCAAATATTTTTAATACAAATTATTGCCCTTGCTTTATGAAATGTGTTCGATTTTTTCCTTTTAAACACTCTACAAGTCGAAATTCTTGAACGATTTTGACGTAACTTATCATGAGTATTTGTAATCACCTAATGATGAAACTTATTGAAAAATATTTAGTATTTAGTTATTGCCCCTTTTTTTTGAAAACGCGCCAAAATTTTTTGCTTGTAAACCCTCTAGAAGGCACAATGATTTACAGATTTTGCTGAAATTGTTAATTATCACTCAAGGATGAAAACAAGAAATATCACATAATATTTGATTGTCCTTGTTATTTCAAATGATTTCAATTTTTTGGCTCATAAACACTCTGCAAGTCACATTTCTTGACTGATTTTACCGGAACTTGGCATGAGTATGTGGAATAACCTAAGGATGAACCCTATTGAAAATCAGAGAATTTCTAAAAATATGTTTTTTTGGAAAAAGCATCAAAATTTCAGCTCGTAAATACTTTAGAAAGGCACAACGCTTTACAGATTTTGACAGAACTTGCTAAAATTTTAATTATCATTCAAGGAAGAACCTTATTGAAAAGAAATATCACAAAATATTTAATATGAATTATTGCCCTTGTTCGGTTTTTATGAATTTAGTTGAAATTGTTTGTTATCACCCAAGAGTGAATCCTTTTAACAATCAAAAATACTGAAAATCTAAAATAAATTATTGGCTTGTTATTAGGTATAATTCTTGACTGATTTTAAGGAAACTTAGTAATATTGTACATTTATCACCCTAGAAAAGAAGTATGTATATTTTATTTTTTATTCAAAATCAATGCTGCCAGTGGGCGTATATTACCTTGCCTGGCAAACTATCTTTTCATTTGTAAGTAACTTTTGTGTCTTAACTGTAAATGATGACTGCAACTGACTGCTCAGAATTCCTTCAAGATACTTTTATATTCAATTATTCTCCGTTGACTTGATCTACTTAATTTTGTTGAGAAACAATTAGAGTAATTATATTGAGCAAGCAATGATGCTTATAAAAGTTTTCACTGACAAAAGAATGTGAGGAAATTGTATATCGAGTGGGGCGGTGATACTGTCTCTTCATAACAATCATTGGAAAGTATGTGTTTTAAGTATCAATTGGTGATAATGTTTGTTCAAATAGTTATTGACAAGTATCAGATTATGATATTGTGTGTTCAAATAGTTATTTACATGTATCAGATTATGATATTGTTTGTCCCATTAGTTATTGACAAGTATAGGGTTATAATATTGTTGTCCAAATATTTGTTGACAAGTATCAGATTATAATATTGTTTGTCCCATTTGTTATTGACAAGTATCGTGTTGTGACATGATAGCTGTTTGTAAGTATAAAAATTATTGATGTTCAATTTATTATTATCAAGTATCAGGTAATGGTTTTGTTTGTCAAAATATTTTTTTGAAAGTATGAGATGCTAATATATTCTTCTATACATACAACTGATATGAAGTTTAAAATTAATTAAATTAAATTAAATTATTGAATATTTGAAGTGTTCAATTATTTTTCATGACCCATATCGCGTACATATATTGTCGTGACCCTAGTCTCGTGACACGCATTGTTTCGTGACCTTCGTGCGATTTCATGGCTAATGGTTGGCGATTAACAAACGCTACTTTACTTACTTTATAGTGACCTTTCTACTCGTTCTTCACTATCTCATTGGCAACATTTCCACTTTTACTCGACAAACGTTTGGTGACTCTAGATGGAAGACACCGACTGTCAATTCTGTTATAATCAAATTAAGCCCAATCATCTAGTAGCTCTAATATGAATCCATGAATGTTGAACGGGGTGAACTATCATGCTTTTAACAACCACGAAGACAAAACATCTAAATTTTCTATATCCGAAGTTTAATGAATGTGTTAACCTATTCAACTGGCTTCTGAATATATCATTTTTAATAGAAAAATATGTTATTGGTCTGTCGTATTCTATATTAAGCAGTGTTGCATTTCACCAGAGGACATTGCTTGTATAAATTGCATTATGGGTTATTTGCATTATGGGTAATCAATGGAAATGTTCGCCATTTTTGCCTACAGTTTACCTAATTTGTAAAGTTTTTTTTAAGGCGAATGAGTATTTGTTGCCTTGTATAAACTGACACTGAATCGTGCTGAGTTATAATTATAACAAGCTTTTTCACAGTTATTTTGTCGGCTTTGTGTGCTTATTAGATTATGAAAATTGTGCTTGGAAGTACCCATAAAAATAGGTGTCAGATGTGGTCAGACTGAAAACGTTTTAAAGTCTTCGTAGCAAAGAGTTGAGTTACAATCTGATTTTGATTTAAACGACGATTGAGCGTGGAATAACAAGTTATCGGAGGTGCAAATATTTCCTCTCAAATGCATTTTTGAGAAAAGAGATCCCGTCTTCTGATTTTCATTTGAAAGAAATGCTATGGTTAACTGAAAATAACATATAAAGAAAATATTAAAAATTATTAGAAATATTGACTGATAAACAATCGATAATGTTATCTGATTTTGAAAACAATTATATAGAACTATAGGATGTTATTGACTAATGAAGTACTATGTAAGTCTTTAGATTTAATCTATATGGACTACTGTTAGACTATACTACACAATGTACTTTAATTGATATTGACGAGTTGTTTACAGTTGTGGATTCTATCTGTAAGATTCAATTAAGATAGACTCATGTTAACATACTAGCGACCTTGTATTTCTAATAGCCAAGTACGTAACTGAAAGTTAGGCCTCTTTCATATCAAGCCATTGAGCCGTGTTCTATTAGTTTCTCTGAGCGTGATGACATTTATGTAACGTATTTTTATTCTGGCGTAAATGCTTTGGTTACAGAATCCATTTTTTAAGTTTTAAGTGTGTTTGAGTGTGTAGTTACCTGATCTGAATATGAATATTGTTTGATCTAATGTGAAGAGTGCGAGACGCGATGCCAACTGGATCTAAGAGTGGAGTTAATTTGCTGTAAATAGACGATCACTTGGTATTTCAGTTAATTCTATTTCTCAAGGTGAAATTTGCATGATCTGAATGTGTAGTTTACTAAGCCAAATAGTCTACGTTTACGTCTACTAATGACTTAATTCTGACTGAAATTTACTAGACCTGAAATTAAACTGGACTTGATATGAAGTTATCTTCATTTGAATTTATTTGCTTGATGTCCAAGTTCAGTGTAAAGTAAATGCGACTTAAAAACCGACGTAAGGCCTTGCATCCTAATTGGGTCTACAATGTATCGACATCACAATTTGTTTTGACCCAAACTAGCTACTACGATGTTCATAATCTCAAATCAATGACCAGTACAAGAGAATTGTGGGAATTAAATCATAGGAGTTCATTTATGTCTACAGTTCAATAATCCGTACTGTCATTGATTTTGACACACTTAATCAATCGTCATAAGAAACTCAATACAGAGTTTTCAAATTCAAAATAATACTAAATCTATACCATTATTTATCGTCTCACCCTTCTCTTCGCCATCCTATGGGTGACTTCTAGTTGTTCATAAATATCTTTCTCGTGTGTCCCTTCTTATTCCCTTTCTTACCCTCTTGTTGGTGATGTCTTGCCTCTTACGCGTATTGTAAAACAAGGCTGTGTATCGATACTTGACCATACTTCTCTTCCATAAAAAGTGGGCAATCGGAAACACACATTTTCTAACTGACTTAACTGAAATGATGATAACTTTTTATTTCACGATGGGCATTATCCAATCCTATCAACTACATGTACATCACCAAATAAAACAGATATAAAATTAAACTTTAATTAAATTACTGAAAATGTGAAGATTTAGTCTTAAATTGTATTCCATTACCAATAATGACCCTGGTCTCGCGACACGCGTAGTTAGAGTACAAATTCAAACAGAATTGTAATGTGTACATTCACATCTATAAATTAATATATAAAATAATATGTTCAAACAAGATTTGTAAAAAAGTAAAGAGAACAATTCTATTAATTGGAACGGCTATAAGGTGTAAGGTAACTAATTTGTATAGAATTACTCCTTTAGAAATACTAGCCTAGTTCTAATTAAGATAGAAACAAATGCAAACGATTTTATAACATGTGAATTCACAGTTGTAAATAGCGGTATGTTTGAAATTTTAATGTTACGATTTTGAAAAAATATATAATTTTTTTAGGGTTAAAAGTTACATAATCAGATTAATTGATTAAATGTAATGTATGGCTCACTGACCTCGGTATGAGAACTTCAAATCAACAGTTTTATCATCGTTGTATTACACTTGTCAAGCATCTAAACCATAGAAATCTTTTTTAGCAGAAAATAATGGCACAGCATTAGGGTCTTTTGTACATTAATATCTTGCTAAAATCCACCACTCTCATGTAACGGCGCTTGCGTGACTTTCAATTTATTTTTTTCTTCTTAGGTGATTCATATTATTTATTATAGATAATTTGCACTGTTTTTGTCTACATTTGTGAATTACACCGAAAGCAGGGTTGCTCTAGGTGACCTTTCAAATCTGGAAGTCCCCCACACACAGACCGGAAGTGATTTCTGAGACTTTTTGATTTGTTGTGACATTCTCTCTATCTGTAAATTTCAGATCGATCCGATTATTAACGCCCGAGTTGAAAATTTTTTTTCTCCATCAAATTTTTATTTTTCAAAAATTTAATTTTTCTTAATTCGGCCTTATAAATCTTGTTACAAACAAAATGAAAAAGGAAAACCCGAGGTAATTCGGCCCATAAAAAAAGCTACAGCTTCAGCTTCCAAACAAATTTTATGCAATAAGTCACTTCCGGGTAACCAAAAATTTCATTTTTGATTCCAGCCCATTCAAAGATCTATGGTCAGAAAAAATGTATTCTTTCATTTTCAGTATGAGCTAGCGAGCTGCCATAAACAAAAATTGATGCAGGCGCTCAATAAAAATCTCATGGATAATCAAATCCAGATCGATCATCTGGTTCTAAATATATTCAGAAAATTGTTTTTTCAGCATCTGAAGCATATTCTTTATGACTGTGTTTACCTTTTCTATCATGAAATAATTAATCCTAAAAATGGAATGTTAAACCACAATTAGATTTAATGAGATCATTAGACATTAATTATTTGACTGAAGGCTAATTAATATGACAATTAACCTCTCTATTAACCAATAAATAAACAGTATCTCTATATTTACCTTCAATTAAAAAGTTGTTTATTAATTATTCTATGGTTGTTAATTCCAAATAATGTCACCTGATGACAGAATAAATGTATAACTGACTCCTCAACGTTGTTCTCAGAAGTTCATTATTCCGATTTCATTATCGAACGTTTCCGTTGGTTGGTTAACGGATTCTTCAAGTGGATGTTGATATCGCAAACTTGGTAGTTATTGATAGTTATAATAATTAGTGGATCAATTGGTTTAAATTAGATGATTCTGTGTCGTTGGTTTGGTAGTTCTATATACTTCTTATTTGTGAGGGCACTATTTCTCTCTCAATATTTTCTTTTATAGCTTATGAAGCCCAATTAAAGTCTTTCGACATACAACCAAAGTTGTGTCAAAACAAATATTGCTTTAAAGATGTCAATGTAAAATTTGTTAAGAGCAGTATTATACTTACCAAAATATATTTAGAAAAAAACACAGGTTCGTCTGAAATTTCCACAGAACTCATCTCTGAACGTTACTACAGTATTCAATGTAAACACTAATCTTGTCATGCAAATAAACCTTTATGACATCTTTATGTGCAAATAGCTGGAAAGAACCTGGTGCTAATAAGATGTTATTCTTGTACAAAAGCCAGACTGTTTCATGTGGCCATTATGTTAAATTAATAGTGGATATTTACGATTGTTTCACGTTCAAAATAATTAAAAACTTAAATGTGTATAGCCTCATAGATTTCATCTGATTGCTTTAAATTTTGTATTGTATGGTTCCATTACTAAAGATAAATCCGTTTAGGCGGTAAAATGTCGTTATCTGTCGACAAAATGATATACATCTGGCTGTTTTATGACCACAAAGTTATAAAAACGGGTTTATTTGCACCATATTTCCTGTTGCATGACAAAGATGGGAAAGCAAAGATGAATAGTTTATCAATCGATTATTCTCTCTGCCAACCAATACTTGTTGCTGGTTTTCATCATGTACCATCATCGAGCAAACAGAAGGGTACCATTGTGTTATTCTGTGTTTATTGTTACATAAATGAGAAATTTTTAGCCAGATCTTGGCTCGGGATCAAAGATTCGTCATCGAATTAAAATCCGACAAGCTTAACATTCTAGATTTATTTTAAAATTCTGAACAAAGAGCCAGTTCGACAGTTGTAATGTATATCCATCTTTCTGATGTTAGTTTGCTGGATTAAACCCCAGAAACCGATTCTGAGTGTGATATTATTATTAATAAGTATTTACATTCCATGCATTGACATTCATACAACCACTTGACGTCATATTAGTTAATGTTTATGCTGTTTCCATTGAGACAATAGTGCTGCGAAACGTCATTTTTAAAAGCAACACGGGTGGTCGAATACGTTCCAATGACAAATCAAACTATATCATTCCTTTTAATCTGAACAAATAGCGCATTCTACAAACAAGTAATCAGCTTTGATGTAATGACTAGTGACACTACCTGTCTAATTTTGCTACAAGATGTATTAATAATCTTTCATGTGTCAGAGTTAGTATTGCTTCATGATATGATTTATACTTTTTGAAACATAAAAAGAAACTATTCTAATGCTTAGAATGACAAATTGACTGCGTTTTAGAGGTCTTCATGTCACCTATTTTATGTTATTGCCAACTACTGACAGGCATCCGAAATTCATAATTATTTCAGTGGGTTTAAGTTTTATTTTGAAGGAGGGCGGATGTTCTTCAGACTCGTCACGTTATGGGCCCTAATCTCTGTCAGCATGTGACAGTTTATTCCCCAGTCGATAAGAAGAATCGACATAAAGCTAAAGAGTTTAGTAATAATTAGCTGGTACATATGGGTATCCTATTCAAATGGCTTATTTCTTCTCTTTGCATTACACAGAGGAAATTAAAAAAAAACAGCGAATTCTGTGCAGGAGTCAAAAAAGTTCGCAAGCACACAATATAATTATATCCAATTTTATTTCGTGTTTTCCTCTTGTCTCGTCTATATTATTTTAAGTGCTGCCATGAACTAGTAACACGAGGGCGACGAGTCCATACAGGAAAGGAGGAATGGGAAAGCATTAAAGAAATTATTGAAAGGGGATTGAACTTTGATGGTTTGAGGTGGGGAATGGTATCGGCTAGGCCATGGTGCAAAGAACAAATTCCTTTGAGTTGAAAATCACAGTTTAATGTCGAACATATAATTATATTAATAAATAACAACTTGATAAGAAGAAATCAGACATAATCCCATTATCTTTCTGATGAGGACTATATATCCAAAACCTGACTAGTCGGCAGTTGAGCTCTCGAGTTTCTTTGTGCTGAATAAAATTGAACTTGATATTTCCTCTAATTTGTACAAATCGATATGAAACGTAGAATCCCAATTGAGTCTCTTACACTCTGTTACTGACAACTTGGTGAGAGCTGGTTAATCTCATTTAAATGCAGATTCAAAAGTTCTATTATTTAATACAAAAGTGTTCTTAAAATTAGTTTGTCAATCTTGAAGTGCAAGTAAATAAGGTCGTTGTTCAGAGCAGTTTGACATATAGAAAGAGTTCGTGTTCGGAAGAGGGTTCTCTCTTTTGTATTTCCTTATACTGCCTAGATAATCCCACTCCAGTCTCCTTAAATCATGTATTCGCATCTTTGATGTGTAAGATTAATGCGGTTACATATAACCATTAAAGTAAAAAGGCGTGGAAACAAAACAAAATTAAATAAAATGCTATTCGAAAGACAAACGTGATAATGAATATGAAAAGGACCTGAGGAAAATTTGAGAAATAACACTTTATGATCTTTTTTTGATATGATTAATTTTTCCCTACAATAGAGGGGGGTCAAGTTTACGGAAATCACTGATTGGTGCAACAAGCCAATATTCGATTTTGATAATTTAGGGGTTTGGGGAACATGTCGTAACCAATAATATTCATTGAATAAAAATATTTGGTTCTTAAAAGTTTATCATTCTATAGGCCCCTCTTTCCTGCGTCCTGTCCAGTACGATTTCGCACAACAGTTTTCGAAAAAGCGTTTTGTTCTGCCCTCTAAAACAGTAGATTCGTTTAGAATAGGGAGATCAGCCTAAATCGTTACGAAACGTTTTGATGATTGAACGCAGGACAGGAGTTTTTTTTTTAAATACCGACTTATTTCATCAATGAATAGATTTCGCAGACTCCACTATCGTAGCAAGATTTGAGCAATATAAAACACATAAATAAGTTAGGAAGAGACGATGTCTAAAATTACACCATTATACCCAACAAAAATACTGGTTTAATGCCAGAAAATAACCTTTGTTGAAAGGTGACACTTCTTACTCCCATCATGCAAATATCTCGCCCAATTCATCGAATTTGCAAATGTAAAGCTTTTAGATCTTTGCGAAATCGCAGACATTTCTCACATGTTTTGGTAGAACTATGTGATATATTACAAATCATTTGATCTAATGCATCACATTTTGAGATATTGGTGTGTATCTTTCTTTACCAATATGGAAAATCATATAGTCGATCTTACAATAGCACGATTGTTATGAGTGTAACCTTTGATAGTAAACTCCAAAACAGCATCAATATAGTCCAAACATAACTGATCAGCCCAATACTTTTGCGGAATTCCTTCCAAAAATCCACAATGTCCACCACGCTCGGTAGCAACCAATAAGAAATTAGGATAATATTTAAAAAGGTCATATGGAATGTCGCTTTCGGCATTAAAGGGGTCATCCAAACTATTTACACATAACACAGGAACACTGATGTCATCAACGTCACGAATGGGATTATTGCGATCCCAAAATTCGTCCATATTATCGTAGCCGTAAAGTTTACAATAAACGGACGCATCGTATTCTTGAAATGTAGCTGATTGCATTGCTTTGTTCATGTCGATCACTTCCGACAAGGCCTTGGCATGATTACATAGTATTGCTTTTAATCTAAATAAGAATATATAGTCATAAATACTGGACATAGAATGAGAGAAACGTTCCGAGACATCGTAGCACGGAGATATACATACACCAACAGCAACCAATGATGACGAACCAAACTCACCCAAATATGATATGAGAAGTCCACAACCGGTCCCATATGCGACTGCTGCTATTTTTGATTTGGGATATTTTAATTTGATGTATTTCACAACCTGTCTTAGATCGGAGGGATCACCCGGACTCTGAAGTTTAGGTGTGGTCAGAACGCTGCCACCGTGACCTCGTCGGTTGAACACTACTGTCTTAAATCCTCTTTGATTAGCACTGTGGCATAATGCTCCGGCACTCAAGGCATCGGCTGTAATACTAGGTATAACCAACAGTATTGTACTTCTTTTCTTGATTTTAGGTTGAGCGCTCACTACCCAATCTAGCGCAACTATTCCTTTATCCCGCATTTGAAGATATTCTCTATCGAAATTAACGTCCGGTTTTGGCAAGATGGCAGACAGTATTGTTTGAACGTGAGAGTTTCGCATCCAGAACGGAGGTGCAAAAGGTCTTTCTCTTAAATTGCACTTCTCTAAGATATGTCTTGTTAAGGTGGACTGCCTAAAATGTAATTTTGGAAGGAAACTTTTGCCTCTGAAAAAGTCATTTATGTACATGGCAAGACTGAGCAAGATAGAACCCACGACAGCCATGACGAAAGGCACAACGATTATCGAATACAGAGAAAACATTCCAAAGTAGGCGAGCATTAAAGCGATGTAGTCGTCCCACAGAAACTTGAATTCCAGTGAGATATGGCAGGCTTAACACAGTTTTAAAGAATGAAATCCTGCTATTGAAGTTTTAAATTACATTCAGATATATGACACAGGCTTAATTACTGACATACGCATTTACAGACGTCAATCGCTTGATTACTTTGTTGACCACACCTAGAGAGGCCGATTACTGCCTACCTCAATTCAGACATCTTGAATAAATACAATAAATCCAAATGGTCAATGTTTCTTAACGCACAAAACGGTTTGCATTGAAATTTCTAACGGTTTGCACTACTCAGCACTCAAAATTTTAGTGGTGAACTACGAAAAAAGTCCCAATAAAATGCAGGCACTATGGTAAAAATATCTCGAATATGATTCATAAGAGGTAGTTTATTTCAAAACCATTAACTTTCGTGGAAAATTCTGCTTCTTCTAGCTCGCAATAGTTTGAATTTAAATTATCAAGGCGGAAGGTATCACACTCCGCTTTTACTCACTGGATCACACACAAAACGAAAATAATTCCAGCGTACGGAAACAGATCGTAAGAAATACAGGTAATCACAGAATCATTACGATGGATTTCTAATTTCCCATTACAAGCAAGAACAGGGCGGTTAGTTAAGTGCAAACTGTTATCGGTGTATGATCAGCACAAATTAACATTACTTGGACACTAGGGTAATCAGTTATGAGGAATATCCGATAGATAGAATGTAATAATATACGTTACGTTAGATATAAACAAGAGACATTTAGACCAGCTATAACATACATTCCCGTAGGCCTAATTTTCTTTCCCAATGTAATTATCACTCCAATGGTAAATCAGTCGGAATTTGATAGTTTGGTGTTTTTCACACGTTTATAGGTGACTGACCTTTGTTACGTAGTTAGAGCATACTGAGTTGTAACCTGTCACCTGGAAAGAGATAGTAGATTGAATAAATAAAGTTTAAATTCAAATACTGTACATATATACAAAAAAAACAATAATATGCTTATCTGGTACATTTTAATAATAATAATAATAGTTTATTCGTATTCATTGTACACAAACATATATATCTATGTACAATTGATTACATATTTTCATTATACAGTACACATAAAATTTATAATTTGATTCAAATTTGTAGCCTCATTTGGATTAACGTCCCTGTAAGAGATATATTCCCTAAGATAAAAAGACCATTGCTGATGTTTTAATTAAAGATTTATCTATCTTTCGAGGGTTCTAGGTGATAGTCGTAAGTTGGGAAAATAAGCTCATGATTTAAAGCCACATTCTTACAATGCTGGAAAAGGGAAGGTCTGATTCAAATTAATATGCAAGCCGAGGATGGAAAAGTGTTTAAAATATGCCGGTTTAAGGTAGTTATACGTTGAAATATGTGTTTCTTTGAGGCTCCAATATGTATATGTTATTCTAAATGTAAGAGAAAAAAAGCAATTAGCTTAATTCAAATTTCATTCATTAAAACTATTATTATCACGAATATACATAATAGCCTACAAGGAGAATCAAAGTCGGATTATATGAATTATGTATCTGGGGTAACGAGCCATTAACTCACGACTGTCCCGACCTCTAACAATCAACATTCATGTCACCACAAACTTTCAATTTTCAAATAATTAAAACAAGAAAAGAAACATCTAGTCCTACATTTTACAAGGATAATAATAATAACTTTTGGATCCTTTCTACCAGCTGGTATTGATCATTCCCGGAGTGTCCGAGTTATGCGTGAAGATGACATGTTCAAGGTCATCGAACTTTCACACGACGAACGAGATTGGAACAAACAGATTGCACGACGTAACCAAGTAACTGGTCACTACACTCTGACCGATCGTGAAAAGAATCGTATAAGATTTTGTATGAACTTCACGTCTGTAAAACAACTCTCCAGAAATGTTGCTTGGCCCATGCCCTTTTTATCATCGGATGTTTGACACACGAGACCTCATACCCATTAATACATTAAAACATCAATACACAACATCAAAGACATATTCCAAATTGAGCTACTGCAGGGGCGATTCTATCACTTTAAGCTGCAGACAATTTTCAATGTTTAGCTTATGTGTCTGAAATCATGCTTACTAATAAATTTGTATGGGTTTCTGCTACTTTACACGACATCTGGGTGTCTAAACAAAACGAGACTAACCCCCAAATTAATAATTTTAAAAGATAATAAAACCCCTTTTCAATACATATTCTTTAAATTGAGGTCTGCACGTTTCTCCCACTTTCTGAACCAAGTTTAGCTTATGGGAAATTTTATTAAAATTTTATTTTCCATTTAAACACGAAAAATCTGGGTGTAATCAAACAAGAAATAAGCCAATGTCTCTTAAGTATAAAAATAGGACGTAAAACTAACATTAAAAGATTTATTTCTAATCTTCCAATCCAAGGGGAAATTTATTAAAATATTCCATTTAATTGTTCTGTTTTTAATGGAAAATGAAATAATTCCAGGATGTTTTAATATTAAAATATTAATGGAATAGAAAAAAGTTCAATTTTTAATGTTTTAAAAATTTTTTTTTATTTTCTGTGAAAAAAAATAACAAATTTTCCCGAAATGTTTTAATATTCAAATTGATTAATAAAAAGTTAAATTTTTATTTTTTTTTTTTCAAAATCAGAGCAATACAAATTCGTAAGTATTTAAAACAAATCGATACTGCAAACTCGAGATAAACCAACATTTTTAACCAAGAGCATCAACATGTAAATTTAATATCTGATGTTTCATTCTATATGTGATATTAAAATCAACTGAACAAAAAATGTGCATTTGATATATCTTACGCCCACGGAAATTGAATTAAGTTATATCAATAATAATATTATATCAATATACATCCCTGAGGTGGGTTTTATGCACAATAATTACTAAGTAACGGTATTCCATTGTTATACTGTTCTGCTATGGTATTTAAATATACAAGAAGAATCATTTATTTGGATCTATTTTACAATCTAATTGGACAATGGAAACACCAAAACGTTATGGCTCATATTCAGATCATTATTTAGGAAGATCAGTATGAAATGTTTTACACCTGACTGGGATATTGAAGAAGTAAAACACCATATGCAGTGTGAAATGAAGTTAATTTTTCAACCACGATATTAGCCTTCCAGTTTTCGAATTCGTATTTGTAGCACACGGGGCTTCGGTTTATTGTCCTCTACGAATGATCATTTCATGTCAGCCCTTCGGACATTTTGGGTGTATTTAAAGTACGTGTATTGTTAAACGATGACACATTGATCAGTCATTAAGCTAAACCAAGTATCATAACCTTTCTATTCCCAGTGAGATAACTATTTTTATATCATTTAAACAATTACTTAATTTGGGTTCAAATTTCTGTTTGACATGACAAACTTAATTGATCAATGTGAGACTGAACTCTTGGCCTGCAGGATAGTGAACATATACGTGAATGTACCTCGTTACAAATTGAAATCAATACAAACTATTTTTTAAATCACTCTAAACAAAAGTGCTGAATACTCGGCGACATCAGCATGCTGAATTGAGCTTCAATATTATCCTACTTTAAGCCATGGTGATCTATCAAACCACTTGACAAAATAAAGTTTTTATACTTCGGGGTTGATTAAAGTAATCTCTCATTATTCAATTCTTCAAACACTTTGAGCATAATATGTTTAAATCACAGATCAACCTTATGAACATTTGATTACGATTCCATTGCTTTTTTCTTATATGATCGTTTCCATTGTAATTTAAAAGCTGAAGCGTGTCAGTTAGTCCCGTACCTTGATATCAATGAAGAATTGCAGGGTAGCGAAACCCAAAGAGTTGAACATATTGCTCTACTTGGTGCTGTGGCTGTTTTTATCCCACAAATCTTTGATTGGTTAAAAGTAAACTTGTATGACTACATTGAAAAAAAAAGTATGAAGTGTGATCTAGGAAATTTCTAATCGACCATTTTCAAGTTTGAGTGTGAAACGTCTCATGTGTGTCATCTCTATTTAAAATCAATTGAGTGAATTTTGCGATTTAGTAATTACGTTTCATTCTACTATTCCACGGAGGATAGTAATACAATTTCTAAATTTTAGGATACGCAATTGAATCGTAATTAGCATAAATTTGTAGTTTTGTCTTAAAGTTCCTGAGTTATGAGAGATATAGTGCCAAAATTTCAAAAAATCGTAGCTGATTCGTAACAAATTCTTAATGCATTCTATGACATCGTAACTAATCAATTCGAAAGCCTTAATAGTTTTTCCTACTAATTCGAGCTGATCGACGTTGGACACACTTTTGAAGCTTATATTCAAACATGGGTGTGGCATTTTATAGCTACCTTCAGAGAACAAGCGTAACCGAGTGTTACTTTTCGTGAGGTATTCTTAATAGTTTTTTTTAAACAGCAGTGAACTCTTGACAATATCCATGTGAATCTAACGAATATAGGTAATTATATCTTACCTGTATCGTAACTAGATTGCAGTCCCGCGCAGAATATTTGCTAAATTTCACGAATTCTCACAGGCCCTAAAATTTACCAAGTTCCTGCTTTGTGTGGAATAGTAGCATGACCAGACAGTCCTTCCAATAATTGACTTATTAAAATATTCTAGAAATACACACAAAGAGTCTAGACCACTTACAACGATGTGGAAAATGTCTCAATATAATAACGTCTAATTGTATCGAAACATTAGACAAATTTCAACCTACAGCTAAAAAGGTTCTGTTTATGAATTCTATAGCCAAGCAATTTCTAAGTGGATTTGTGAACAGAATTATGTTCTTTTTAGTTTAAGATTTGAATTAATTTACTATACAAACTACTATACGAGTGACGTAGTATCTATTCCTCTGTGGATATGATCCTGTCTGAATAGCAATATTTCGGTTAAGAGTTTAACTATTTGATAGCGTTAACAGTGCATTCAACTACCTACCACCCGATATAACAAGAATATCATTTAATAAAATAATCTGTAATTTTTACACTTTTATCTTTACCAACCCAACGTGATTTTCGTTCATAATCTTTTTCCTGAATTGCCCGGATAACAGATGACAACCCATTCTTTCCGATTGAATGTGGGACAAGTCGACCAATCGACAAATGACGCTGGGTTGGGGTAAAGCGCAATATTTACTTTGCAGATTAAGACTGAGCTTACAGATCCAATTTTGATGGACCTGGGGTATTTAGCATTATTCTTATTCACTGTTCAAGTCATCAAATAGTAACTTCTCCTATAACTGAAAAAGAAGCTATTCAGACAGGAATAAACTGAAAAACATTTATGAACCAAAGAATTATAAGGTAAAAACAATAAATAGTGCACTATCAATATCTCTACTTCTCCTATTGTTATAGTAATTTGATCGATGAAAGTAATCTTCAATAGATCCTAAAAGTGCTTAACTATACATTATGAATAGACTGGTAGATAGTAAAATACATTTGAATTTTCAGTAAGCAAATTGCCTACTGCACGTCGATCGTAAAGAAATGCTGAAAACTAAAATTTCATATAATATATTTTCTTCGCAGTCAATATTACCAACTGCAATTATAATCGTCCAAAGGTAGCACATAAGGACTCCGTCGCAATCAATTACTATTAGCAACTACGAGTTTAACCAGAGATTAAAACCTCTCAGATCGATGATAAGATCCAATTATATGCTAAAGTAAAATAACACAAGAAAATGTGATGACTATAAGCTGAAACAGCAACTTTCTTTAGATCCATCCACTGGATTCCTCAAAGTCAAAGTAAACTGCTATGAAGTACTGCAATGAAGGTTGCATATTACAACGACTCAGGTCAATGAAAATGTCAATTAAGAGAATTTCCGAAAGAGAGCATGAACTAATTGATAACGCCAATATTGATGACAGAACAGATTTCATAACTTCTCCCAGATGCCACAATTTGCTAGCAGTCTGTTATATATTTCAATTGTGGTCTGACCACTTGTATTGTTGAAAGTCTTCAGTGTTAAAGTAGTTTATGAAATGCACATGGCTGTCTCAAATACCCCATACATTGAACAAGATTTGAATGTAGTCGGCATGTAAAGACACGAAAAGTCGTTGAAATCCAGATGTTCCCTGGATATACCATCATATACACTTAAAATAGGTTTGATGTGTGAAGAGTGATAAATTACCATCCTGTTTATATAACTGTCATTAGAAATAGTCAGTATTGCCAATAAAATTACTATTATTATTTCCGTATTCTGTCCAATATCTAGACAAACCAATTAACATCAATACATAAATATATTTCAAATCACTAGGAGGCCCGAAAAAGTCTGATATATCAAATCTGACATTGCATGGACAATTTTATCAACAGCCTGGCACCTGGATAGATAATTTTGATCTGTGTGGTTGGTAAAATGTGAAATTTTTCAAATAGGTTATATCGTTACAGATAGTAAAATATTTAGTTGGTGAATGTCTAGATTCGGGAGATTTTCATTCTGGACTACGGTATATTTTACAAACGTTATATATATATCACAACATCGAAAACACAATCAGAGAGGGAAGTAGACAAGACTAAGGAGTGTGGGAGAAGGGACACTGACGTTGTGGGTAAACCACTGTCAATATTGAATAAAAATACAACACTATTAGTAAAAGCCTTTCATGAAACTGTCTCCGAATTTTCTACCACTGAAAAATCAAATTGATTTGGTGCATCCTCACAATTGATAAATGTTATTGGTTGGGATTTCCCAGTAAGAATCTAAGGCCAATTTTTTTAAGATAATATTAAGCTATAAATACCTCCCTCACTAGTATTACCACGATCTCGAGGGAAGAATGGGGGCGTAGTTCGGACACGATTTAAGAAACTAGACAAGAAAGAAGTTTCGGACTTAGCTTAAGTCCTCGTGGTTGAAGGTGAGGCCAATGACTGTACGAGATGGTCTGATATTGAACGGATATTTATCTATAATAGATGTCGATATCTTTTCACTATTTAAATATAGTACTTATTGTATAATTACTTATAACACAAATTAAAATTGACTTTTACACTAACGTATATAATTGATTTCGTAATCAACCTAGACAAGTTTGAATAACTCCTAATTAAGGAGAGTAAGGTACATTGTGAGCAATATGAAGTTTAATGAAAATAATTGTACTAAATAATACAATATTCAAACTTCATATTTACTTGTAAAACCCTTTCCATTTTAATTTAACCGTTTAATATTAAATTCACTGGATATTCGATTTTTAACGATTGCTGAAACATTTCTCGTCTAGCAATTGCAAATAATCTAGAACGGGAAACGACAGAATTATGGTGTGTTCTAGTGCTACATGAAATCCCACAATCGCCTTACAGACATTCAATTGGAATTACCCACAAAACAAAAAGTTACAAAACACGTCACTTACCCAAACGTTAGGAAATTCGTTTAATCCTTGTTAACCAGACTTAGCGTCTTAATATTAGAACGTCAGGAAATCCTATCACGATAAGATGTAGCCTACTGAAGACTTGAAGCATGTCGCTATGTTAACAATTTAAGGAAACAAACACACAAAAGACGAGCTATTAAAACTTTCACCAAGTTAACAACTTCCGTCGAAATTTTTCCTGTGAAATAAATATCACATAAATTCTTGTGTTAGTATATTTTCTTAAATGATATTTATTTTCGTCCTACATTCCACTCCAATTTGGAGCAGTTGATATTAGTCTTAACTGTTGGGAGATCTGTAACTTTACATTCAGAGTAACACGTATTATGACCAATAACTATTCAATGGGTTTATAACACTATGCATCAAGGATTACTAAAGCAGAACAATGATAATCATAAAGTGAACCGGAGCGAAATAACACGATATTCTTTTCCTATTTTTGAAAATCTAAATTATCAGGCTGAATGAACAATAATTTATACAGGATAAATTAGAACAATGGATTGTTACACTGGTTCTTAATTGTTAAGGTGAATCATTTCATATCAAGCTATTACTAAAAAGAAATCGGTCCTTACTTGTACAGGATTGGGAATTGATTCACAGTAATGCATTTAAAACAATTGAAGAAAAAGCGCGTCTGATATTTAAATAACGTCCGATTAGATGTGATAACATCTCGCACTAAGAATGTTGCGCTTGCTGTCTGCGATATAATATCACGGTAATGAATGGATATTATTAACCGGACCTAAGTTAAAATTGTCACCTTATCAAATGAACACTTATATTAATTGCTGGTCAATCAGGACTTCAAATATATGTAAAATTGATCTCGATATTTCTTGTGTCACTTCGCCTGGTGACAAATAAAGCATGTATGACATAAGTTAGGGTAAGTATTATCCGACAAAGGCTCTAAAGTTATGGACAACACAATAAGTCAAGTCGCTACGTTACAATCAAGTGACAAAGCATGCAGTGATTAAAGTATAGAGTTTCGTCCAAGAAGACACAGCGAAATCTACCAACTATTGCTTTTAGATTTTACGGAAACAACCGAGGAGTGTCAGATAATAAGATATGTCAAATTTCCAGATATACAAGAAGCAGACCATTTTCTCGCCTCTTGCCTATTGCCCCTGTATAACTCTGCCTACTAAGTACTCCATTGTCAGAAGGTTTGCAATCGAACTCAGATGTACGCAAAATACACATGTATATATATTGAACAATGTAAATATTATTTTTAAACAAATGAATGAATACATTAAGTCTTGATTTCGGTAAAGTGTTGTGGGCTGTTCAATTACCGTGACCAATTCTCACAGTTCACTAAATTTCAATTACTTATTACAACCCAAGCTATTTATCTGCCGGACAGACCAGTCATCACTGTTTTAAAAGTTTTCAAATCTCGTCTCGTAGTTGTATAGATGTGAGTAAGCAGTGGTATATGTTTGCATTCTTAAAAGAAGAATTCTAAATTTTATGCGCTAAATTTCTGCTTTTTGCCGAGTAAAGTTCAACGTCCATTTTATGCGTCTGGTGATGATCTATATAATTATGCAAGAAAAGGTGAAGGTCAATGCGTACGCGCGATAATCCGTTCTCGGCACGATTAGCGTTTACATAACACAACAACAATTTATCGAGTCCGGTCTCAGAAACGTTCCGAGGTAGACCAGAATTGGAACCGTTCTGAGAACGTCCATCCGTTTACATAAAACAAAATTCACCCGTACCGTTCTGTGAACTGATAAATTTTGTAGTATAACGGGGTTAATAACACCATGTCAAAACTCGTATTTAAAATGATACATTTTATTTCTGCCATCGCGTCCCCATGGATCATTCTTGTTTACTCGTGAACACATTCCAATATGCAATTCTATTAAGACATTGAATTCCCGAGGCCGTGAGCTGTCCAAAACAATCTGGCTATAGTATGCGTATAACGTTTGCCTTAATTAATTTTGTATCTTTGAAATGATATAACCACAAGACACGTCGTGAACAGCTCGCAGAGACGCTATCTATTAAGGAAATTTATTACTGTAAGATTGAAAGGCGTGATGAAAGAACATTCTGTGTAGTTTTATGGCTTACTCCCTTCGGCCATCGCCACACTAGAAATTAGAATTTTATCATCTTAAGATTACAAATAAATAGAAATTTTTATATTTTAGGACAGGAACTTAATTTTGAGTTATATATGTGATTTAAATAATGTAGGCTTTGATTAGCCTATTTCCTTATGATGTCCATATGAATTCAATGTTGAAATATGCCAATTTCTGGTTGCCAACCAATGGGTAGTTCATGATAATAATGTATTAGCGACTATGCTTATATCTAGTCTCTTTTTAGGGGGGTTGACAACCTTATCGTTCGAGGTGTATTTCAATCAAGAAACGTATTAAGTTGATATCCATTCTATTTGGCATTAACTCATTTAGTAAAAATTTTAGTTCAATCGATTCAGTAGTTTGTCAGATATCGGTCCGTAAAGATAATCTATTTATAGAACACAATGGGGTAATCCTCTGTGTAGACGTGTACAAATTACGTTGTCAGTTGACATTTTTGAGTAGGACGTCATCAGCTAAATAAACCTTTTCTACGTTCGTCCAATGACATTGAATTTGTCGATCAGATTTGTATTGGGGGAATCCAGAAGTCACATGATTTCCCATAAATCTTTACCGTCACATGTAAACAGAGAAATTTTATGATTGGTGGGTAGGGGTGTTTCGGCATGTGCTAAATCCATTGTTTTAGCACTCCAATTATGTGGTTATCGATGCCTAAAAGGTGCTTAAAGATTTCTACAGCATGAAAGACAATCTTTTAACAACATGATCGTTAATTATGTAAGGTTTACACGTGTTTGCAAAATGTTGAAAAAACTGCCATTTTTCCAAAAGCATATCTCGCTTACAATTTATCCGATTTTTACAAATTTGGTTTCAGCTAAAGCTTACGATGTCCTCTATAACTTTACGATGGGTTTTTTTTATAAAATGAATAGTTTTTAAAAATTCAATTTTTCGTAAATGCACACGCAAAATTTTGATTTCTATCAATATCTTCAAAACAAAACAAAATTTTCCAAAAAGCCAACGTAATGTTGTAGAGATACATGAAGACTTGTGTTGTGCAAAATTTCAAACTTCTATATTAAATATCCTAGTAGATATGCTAATTTTAAGGGAATAATTGACGTTTTTTTCGTTCATCTTTCATACCCTATTTCTCAAAGTTGAGATGTCATAAAGAAATAAATCTTATATTTTTGGATAGCTGAAAGTCCCCTCTTTCCATTGATATTAAAATATTTCAGATAGGTGGAAAAGAAGTGGTTGAAATCGTCTATTTTGTGTACATAGGTTTAGGGTTGTCAACCCCCTTGAGCAATTTGGGGCTATTTGTGCGACCTGAAATGATCACGCTAACTCAAAAAAATCTAAGATAAAAAACATATCAAATTTCAGGCCAGAAATCGAAGCACTGTAAAGCTAGGTATTTCCGTCCGTAATACGAAACTATGAATATCTCAAGCCAAAGGGCAGTCTAGTTTGTTATAAATTTAATTGAATCATTTCAGAAAACCAGACTATAGCTATCTTTAAACCATCGAGATTTCGCGGATTATTAGCTCCTTATTTCTCCTTGATCAAGTGATATAACGGCCATTTTTGTCGGAACTCGGTGTGACAGAAATACAGCTATTGTAATCCATAACGATTCATATTCTTTTCTGGTCAATTGCTAAATGCCTATCAAATAGATCATTGTAAGTATCATATCAATTAGAGTGTAGATTGTGAAGTGTTCTTGGCAGAATGTCAGTTAAGGGATGAGACTACGAATGTAGATTGTCATCTGGGAAAGGAAGTTGAATAAAACTGAGATATTTTTGTGACAGAGATAAATGAAATATTTTTAATTTCACAAATATATCAAGAATATTTACAGTGGACTTTAAGTCCTGATTTTCATCTTGACCATAGACTAAAAACACTACCAGAAATTATGAAATAGCAGTCAAGTAGCACAGATTTCATTGGTCTTGAATAAGTAATGGCATTAATACTTTTCGTACAAATTGCCAAACTAGGAAAACTCGTTATTGTCACTATTATGTTTTAATTGCCAATTATTTACACTGTCTGAATTGCTTATTGGATTCGTCTTTTTACAAGTTAGGCTTGGAGCTATCTGAATACAATTAAATAATAGTACATTGGTTTTCAAAAGGTCAGATTGAGTTTTCAAAATATCAGATTGAGTTTTCAAAACATCAGATTGAGTTTTTTTTAAATATCAGATTGAGTTTTCAAAATATCAGGGGATAACATTTATTCTTAGACGAAACTAAAAGAAGGCAAGGCACAATTTATATCACTCAAAATAACTGTAACTGTTCCCTTTATCCTGGTATAAAAAGGATTTACAACATTGTTGCATCACATACGCTACCAGTAGTCAAAATGTATTACCACAACCGACTAATATACAACAAGGTTCATATTAAGTGGTGTCGCATCGCAGTTTGCGAATCAAAATAACACTTTGTCCTATCCCTTTTTAAATGAAATACGAATCAAAATTCAACTTGATAAGCCAAAACTGAAACACTGCGGGAATAATTGCTAATCAAATTGAACCCTGGGTTGCAATGAAAACTTAAAAGTAAAAACTGTACGTAGAGCTAGTAACGTATATGCCTTACTACATGTTTCTGGATATTTCAAGATTTAACTCCATAAATAAACCGAAATTATTCAGACTGAATACCATCCATCATATTAAAGTCTAAGAGGAAACAAATTTAGTAGATTATTTTGATGGATTTGTTGTCTTAACTTCTATACTGACGCAATTTTTTTCATTTCCTTGTCGTCGAATAAAGTTCAAGTCGTCCATCTTCTCAAATTCAAGGTCTCTGCTGACGAAAAGTACATTCAGTGCGTTTAAATCGCATTTTTCGTATGTAGCTACAACTGTAATTCAGGGCAAAAAAATTGCAGGTTTCATCCATGATGCCAAATAAACATTAGCGTTGGTTAAGTGAAATACTCCTAGTGGTGCCAAATTGACAAACCAAATGGTATAATGACATCCGGTGATATAGTAGAATGATTATCGGTTACATCCGCCGCAATACCAATCAATACATGTACTACGTATTCAATATGTTAGTGTTTAAACTATATACGTTGGAAAATATACCAACCCCTTATCACACTTTTTGCACTTGTATCGTAGCAACGTTCAAAGTTAAATTAAAACTAACTCAAATAATTTGTAATTTCAGTTTTATACCAAATAAATATTCTTACCCAATTTTCGTCAAAGTTTTCTAAATGTCCAATTGAATCCAAAACAGAAAAGTAACATTTAAATAAAATACCTTGGTAATTGATATGATTATTAAACGTAACCTATCCTCTAAAAACAATTACTATAGATATTATAGTACACAAGACTAATTCTATATCAACTTTAGTTCTTTTATATTACCCA
The DNA here is from genome assembly GCA_030562195.1 of Nipponacmea schrenckii. Taxonomy (NCBI): domain Eukaryota; kingdom Metazoa; phylum Mollusca; class Gastropoda; family Lottiidae; genus Nipponacmea; species Nipponacmea schrenckii. The sequence goes on from CM060201.1 coordinate 7,090,594, forward strand.
TTAATTTTAATTGGTTAATCTGGTTTAAAACCCACTTTCACCCAATTAAGATTTGAACGCACTTTAGCCCATTGTATATCTGTTTAATTTTCATTAATTAGTTTGACACGATTCAACCTATTAACGTCAAAAACAAATTGGTCAAGGCATCGTGTTTTCGAATCAAGCAACTAGCGTAATATATTTTTAGGTCAAAAACTCAGGATGAACGGCGATGATTATGCGCTTTTTTCAACTGAACACGAATCAAAGAAGAATCTTGTGAGATAATGTATTGTATTACGCCACAGAATAAAAACACAAAACCAAATATCGAATTCTGCATTTGAATCAGATTAACGATATGGTTTCAGGGGCCCGATCACGGTTGTTCTGGTTATCATGATAATAAATTTGCCATCAATCGTTCGGCTCAATAACTGATGAAATAGATTTTGACTGCAATATCGTATTAATATATCGAATAAAAAATATTTATTTTGTTTTCTCTTAACAAAAATTACGCTACTTCACAATTTTAATAGATTGTCCGACGCTCCTCGGAAGTAAAAGGTGAACTTTGATTTAGCAAAGGAAGACAAAGTACTGTTCACACAGACAACACTTATTGTCATGTTTACAATTCGGAAATGTTGCCCAAATAATGGTAGAATTTTGTCTAAGTAAACTCAAGATTGTGTTTGTTGTCAAGGTGTAAATGATGTTACTGAATCCATGTGGTGTAATCAAAATGTAATCTCATGGGAAAATCCTGCATGCAGACCTGTCTGAAGTCTTTAAGCAGATAGTAAAAGGCTTAATATGGGTCTCACAGTAGGGTTGAATTGAACCCAGAAGTAAAATGTATCGCGAGAATCATATGAAATTTGTTGCGATATATTTCTAATCAAAGTTTTCAATCTTATTTGATCACCGTGTCCCGCGGTCTTATCTACACTCTTCTGAGCCTTAAACGTTTTTTCAATCAAGATATTTGAAATTAATGGCAGATGTTCCAACAATACGTCTCCTTTTTGAATCTTCAATATTTATGAATTGTCTTCAAAAATCTACTGTTAATCAAAAACATTCGACATTATGTTGGCTAAAATGTTGTCCTAATGTGTTTATATAACCAGTTTTTATACATGAATCTTCACAACATGTTGACAATACTACTTTTGCGTGATGCCTTGAATTGCATACCAGAGGAACTTTCAAGATGTATAGTCGTTCGGATCGGACAATAAACCCGAGGCCAACGGTAATAAACCCTCGGCAATGGTCTAAAGTTAGAAAGGGACATAATGAAATCGTCGTCCCCCTCTCTCCACAACATTTTCCTCATTGTGCACCTTGTTGCAGTCCTTTTTTTTCAATTTAGGCCCTCGTGCACTACAGGCCGACAAAGGTCGAGATGAATTTTTTGAAGTTTTCAACCGGCTGTCCCTCTGCCAGTGGTACAGGTCGGAGGAATTGACATAGAAACAGCGTCTAGTTAGAACAATGAACCGAGGACGCATGTGCTTCAAGCTATGCAAGATCCCTCAACAGTTGAACATCGAAAAAGAGTAGACTTATTTACAGGCCGCGAATATTAAATATAGAAAGACGAAGGCTTATACAATAGTCCTTCAAACTACATTTTTTGATTTCAAACGGATTCATTTCATATGCTGCCCACGCCAGTCTTCAATAGAACCAAAAGCAGAAGCTTTGAAAGCAATACAAATTTTACATTAGTCATCATATAGATCACGGAAATTTTTATTTCGTACATTATGTTGTAATCACCCAACCATGTATTTGTCAACTTGTTGATGTGTATGAAAATCAATACAAATTAACCTAATAATGTGTTTCATAACGCTTTATTTTATTTTCAATAAAAATTTGTTATATGATGGTTTTTTGTATTCAGTCATTTGTATAATACGTGTTCACATTTTATCCAAACACATTTTTCTGACATATTTAATATTTTGTGTGCCGATATTCTACATGAAAATTCTTCTCCCTTGCTTTCCAAGAGGAAACACTCTGTGTGAACCAAACAAGATTTTTCTTTTCTTCAACTCACTCTAGCTTAGGTTGATTATTTTCGCAATCAACGAATGAACACCAAGTGTAATGATTCGAACAATGTAATTGGTAATATGAAAATGTTCGGAATAATGAAAATCGATTATTATAAGATATAAGCATATACTTGAAATATGATAAGACATTATAAATGCACGAGATGCACATGATATGTAATAAATAAACCTTTCTTTAAAGGGGCACAGTCTTGATTTGTTTCTGACAATCATCCGACAGCCTCAAACACATGAAATCTTTTGTTTAGCTAATCAGAAATAGTCTACAGAGCTTACCTTTGAAATTTGAGCCTTCAAATCCATGGGTATACATATTTATCCGTGTTTGAAAATCATAATGTCTTAAGATATTATGAACATCCCGCCATATTGGAAAATCAAAGAGTTATAAATAGACTACTGCGCAGGCCCATACTAATAAAACAAAAAGAAAGTACATGTAATAACAATTGTAGATTTTGTCAACAGGACACACAATTTTCAGACTGACCGAAAACCAGCCGCGTACAGCACGGAAAAAAATAAAAAGTGAAATTTTTGAGGTATATTTCAAGGTATTTTGCAATTTTCTTAGAGCTTGAGTATTTCTGAGGACTGCTTAAATGTAACAAAGGCCCGAAACGACCCCTAAAAATCAAGATTGTGCCCCTTTAAGGTAAGATTGTAACAAAGTGTTAAAATGTTAAGATTTATTACCGTTACCATGTTTTCCTCCATCAGTGAATCAGATAGCATGGGCTGACGACATGTATCCAGTTGTTGAGACTAAACCATTGGTTTACTCGGCTTGATTCTTAGGCAAATTTATTTAATTTATTTAAATATTATATATACATATTTGAAACCAGGTAAGAAACCACTTTGAACAGTTAAAAGAATATTAGTACACAACCTCGGTTCACAGAGCAACGAACAGTAAACCTCTTAAAATGTGTTGAACTTAAGCTCAATTCAAAGTTGAAAAAAGTACTGCTACTAATCCTCAGTCAACAGTTACAGAGAGTAATTTAAATAGGCAATTGAAATAGAGCAGACCAATACTGCTGTCATGACAAACTATCTGTCTTCATCTCATCAGGAGAAAAACTGCATTTATTTCAGTTCATTGGGTAAAGCTATACCGACTAAAACGAGACACAATATTACCATAATCATATTGTGTGAGTACGCCAAACACACACTCCCCTTCAATAGTCAATTTAGTCACCCTGTTATAGCACAGAATATTCACAGACTTAAACAGTTGATGATAGAACTTAAAACTTAAATCAGAATAAAATAGGATTAAAATAAAGGTCTTGAAATACAACACTTCAATTTGTTAAATAACTAATCATTGGCTATACTATGGAAGAAACCGATTTTCAAAATTAAAACGACAGGTTATATACCTCCAAGGTAGTCCCTTTTTTATATTGCAACAAAAAGCGGAAATATTTCAGATATCTAAGATCTTAGATAGTTTAGAAAACTTATAACTGAAAAGCAACGCTTCAGAAAAATTCCTTTATTTGATGTATTCAATATATCTTATAATTAATTTTGATGAAAGTCGCTATATATTTAATTACGCTATATATTTAATTAAAATGATAGATTTTACGATGACTTTAAAATCAATTCTATACTCGCTGTAATTTCCCACTGGAGTCATAATTTTTTATTAATCATACTTCTTTTCAAACCGGTTTGCGAACACAATAGAAATCTTTTAAACGTGAATATTACCTGTTGAATTTTATATTCTCTTTATATATCGGCTGTAATTTCGTTGACAGTATACACAACATAATTTTCTTTTTCTCCCGCATAAGGAAGAGGGTAGCTTGGTTGTAAACGAAGGATCGCTTAATGGACTTCAAAAAGACATACACTGTAGCTTAAATTTGCATTTAATGTCATGTAAAGTCTGAATAAAACAGCTTATGGGTGTAAGAAATAAAATGAAATTATGATTATTTCATTCTGAATTCAATAAAAGATGTTGCAATTATAAATAAAAGTAACGTAAATAATGTCGAATGGTATATTACTATGTATTAATAATACTTCGATTTACATTTACAGCTACACGTTTATCATACCTGCTTTTCTCTATTTTCATGTCAGAAACATGCAGACTCGAACTAATCTATGAATTATAATTCGAGTTTTACACCCTATAGTTAAAAGTTCCTCCTGTTGCAAATTAAATCGTAATAATTATTTAAAGAGACGTTTTACATAAAAATTGGATTAAACGATGCATTTTTACTATCGAAAGGACAAATCGGTTACTCTGTCGCATAGAACGAGAGTAAACATTTCAATGAAGCTGTTCCGGGATTGCTACGTCATTGGCAGGAATAATCGTTAACAACAATATGTATAATACATGTATATAAGCTTGCTATGTCCTACTACTAACAATCACTTCCCATCAAAACTTCGAGTCTGTAAATAAACGAAATTTTACTAGAGGCACAATTAATATCCTTACTAACTTCACACAATTGATTGATTTATTAACGAACTAACAACGCAATAACGAAAGAATTGTGGACTAAATATTCTACTTACAGTGTACTTTTAAATGATAATAAATATTCCAGTTCACGAATTCATTCATACAAGAAGTAATAACGAATTGATTGAAAGTATTTAAATTCCTCAGATATTATTAAAGTCACACTTGTTACATACTCTATGAAGCGTAGATATTCACTGGTCTGTTGCTAAGTATATGCTCGACCGGTTTATTTGGATGTTCACTCGTCATAGTTTCTCGTTCAAGCTTCATTTTAACAAGACCAGTAGCTAGCAATACAAAATAGATACAGCACATTTAAGCTATTTCTATGGAGGGTGATTGTTGTCTGTAGTATTTACAAAGTCAAACTTGAACTTACAAAGTCATTTTAAAACATAACACAAATACAAAATACACTTCTCTAATATCAACGCTATTCACAGTTTATTATTCAAACTTTATTTCACAACAGCTAACATTCAAACTTTCTTTTTAGAAAATGAATTTTTAACTTTGCATTATTGACATAATCAACTATGTATTCTTGACTTTGCAATCTTCAAAGATGTAAGTTCGACCACTGTATTCTTGAGGGTTGTATAGTCGACTTATGAATTCTTGACCGTTTACCAGACATTTGAATTACTTCATTTCCATAATCCGGAAATTGACAGTCATGCGAAATGAATTACCTTATATGGTAAACGTTCGGGAATGTAGAAGTCGACTTTACAACTCTCAAGAATGCAGTGGTCAAACATTATGCTAATAATGCAAAGTCTAAAAGACGTAGTGGTCAAACATTATGTTAATAATGCAAGGTTAAGAATTCATTTTCGAAAAAGATAGTTTGATAAAGTGTGAAAAGTAAACTATGAATATCTCACTTTGTAACTGATATGTTGATTTTAGAAAGGTGTATTTTATTCCTATGTAATGTTGAAATATGACTTTGTAATAAGTGAGGCCCCAAGGTTTAAGTTTGAATTTGTCAATACTTCTGGCAACGATCCTCCTCCATAAATTATAAATAAATACATAAATAATAAAAGATTTGCATTGACATTTCATTTGATTTTTGTATATTGACTAAAGTTTACACAAAACAAATGTTAATGCTTACCAATATAAAGTCATGGAATTGAATTTTATAACATTAAAATACGAGGTCGTACCCACATTACCATAAACAATTACTACAAGATGAGGATAGCTATACACATATTTTTTGAAAACTTGTTGTCTGTTAACATAAATAGATGTCATTCTGTCAATTGTAGTGTTTTACACATTAAAATAACCTGGATATAAATAAAAAAATATTATTATGATGTAAGCACTTCGATCGATAAACACAGCTGTATATAAACAATACTACTGACGCTTTCAACTTTTTTTTTTCTTAAAAATCCCAATTACGACAAATTTGATTTCATCAAATACTATCGACAACTTTATCGAAAGATGTTGTGGGAAACAGGGTTGAATGACAATACAATTAATGGCGGTTTAAATTTACTTCACTCTGCAAACAAATGTTAACATAATGTACCATGATCTTTAATGTTCCCATCTCTCAATAATAACAAGGAAAACTTGTAAATCAAGTAGCAAATAGGATGCCAACGTGAGTAACTACTGTTATTATGGCCGGACATACCATCTTGTGATTTGTTGGCCATTGAGATTAATAATAGCAACACGTGTAAAATGGTATTCAATCATTGTCCATATACATATATATCATATGATATACGATCATGCTGAAAAAATGTGACATATACTCGTATTTATTAGAGTTTGAATGCATCTAACAGCGAATTGACAATTATCAAATTAATCATTTATGGTGTCTAGACTAAGTGAAAAGAGTATTTCATTTCATCGAATGTCGAAAGTGAAGAGTTGGCACAAAATGAAATAGAATATCCAATATAATTTATTCAAATATTATATATACCTCTTTAAAATAAAGTTAGAAACCACTTTGAACAGTTCAAAGAATATTAGTACATAAACTCGGTTCACAGAGCAACGAACAGTTAACCTCTTAAAATGTGTTAAACTTAAGCTAAATTCAAAGTTGAAAAAGTACTGCTACTAAACCCCAGATAACAGTTACAGAGCCTAATTTGGGGTCTTAACCCCATTTAATAGTTAAAGAGAATACCAGTGCTAAACCTAAGTTAACAGTAAAAATAAATACTGGTGATAAACCTCAGTTAATAGTTAAAAAATGATATTATAACAGTTAAACAGAATACTGGTGATAACCCTCAGTTAACAGTTAAAGAAGGTTAATATTACAGATAAACAGAATACTGGTGTTTCCTACCTCAGTTAACAGTAAAAGGAGGTTAGTATTACAGTTAAACAGAATACTGGTGATAAACCTCAGTTAACAGTTAAAGAAGGTTAATATTACAGTTAAACAGAATACTGGTGATAAACCTCAGTTAACAGTTAAAGAAGGTTGGTATTATAGTTAAACAGAATACTGGTGATCAACCTTAGTTAACAGTTAAAGAATGCTAGTATTACTGTTAAAGAGAATACTGAGATAAACCTCAGTTTACAGTATAGGGAATACTAACACTTATTACAGAGAACACTACTTATAAACATATTTTCACAAAAAGTAAAAAGAATACTACTAATATTCATCAGTTCACAGTTAAAGAGAATTCTAGTGTGCGATCTTATTTAAATTTTCCCAGACAAAGCATTGTTGAAGTCTCTAATGTAAAAAAGTAAATTTACAAACACGAATATTTAGAATTTGAAATTAGAAATTGATTTTCAGTCAAGAAAATGACGCTAAGACTCGCTTTTAACTCATTGTGTTGTCAATTTATATTGACAAATATAACTGAATTCACGCCAACTTTCAGTCATCGCTTTGCATAGTCTTTGGTAGGTTATTTTTACCACCAAAAGCAAATAGAAGTGAAATGAAATTAATGGTGTTTTACGTCCAACTCGTCTGCACATTATGGGCTATTGAAGACGGAAAAGCAAATAGAAGACAATAGAAAAGAATAGAAAGAGTAAAAATATAATCTAGGAATGGAATAAAATAGAACAGAACATAACGGAACGGTATCAAATAACAGATAATGTATCACTATCGAAAATCGAGATGAGCTAGAATCGAGCTAATTCGCCATTTAAATAACCAATAACCCCAGTATTTCATACACAATGGGATTCTTTGATCAATAATATACTTCATCCTTATGTACTTAAATACATATTGTTGTGTGAACTAAAACAACTTAATCTTCCGCATTGTTTTAACATGAGACAGTTTGTTTTCCTAAATGAAGGGTTATACGCCTGGGAAATGTTTAGAATTCCAACCCGTCCCATCAATTACCAAGAAACCTTGAGTTTACAACTTCATGATAAGAATTTTAGAAACACGGGATTCCCAATTTCCGGAGGTGTAACGATTGATTTGCTTTTTCTAGCGTAATTCGAGAATTCCACAATGACGTCATGAACTTCTTAGTTGAGTAACCTTTTGCATTTTTCATTTTTCTCCATTTTTGTCATTGCCGTTTCATTTCAGTACATTTGATGTTTGGAAAAAAGTGTTAGTTCTACATCAGCAAATTGAAATGCATAATTCTCCTTAAAGAAATGTCATGATATCATATTTCATAAGGATCATTCAAGTGAATTGTATTGGAATTTTTCATTTATAAAGGCATGTCAGATGTAATACGGGTTCGAACACAATATCATACACAATTTAGTTTTTCTTAAATTTTTTTTTATTAAAACACCTCTGCAAATATCGTGACATTTTAATTAAAGAAATATATATGAATAACATTTTCGAGACTATAGGAAGTGAAAGAAAATTACAAAGGTTAATGATCATTGTTAAAAACAACGATATAAATATCATCAGTAACTAATGTCATAAACCACAAAATTTAGGTCGTATGTGAGCCACCTTTGTAACAAAGTAAACACATGGGTTCTCGATGATATTCTCCAATCATTGTCCAGACCTCATTGGCTTTGTCTTTTTGGTGAATATTCTTACCAATTTACAGCTGGATCGACCGCAATTATGGGTAATGATGACATATTCTATGACAAGGATTTGATAGTCGACCGAAACTAAAACCCACGAACACTTTTGACTACCAAGCAGATTGCTCGATCCGTTCTCGAAACAAAACAATAATTACAGATGTCGTATTGTCCTTTACTTCACTGATCATGGTCAATAACTCAATAATTCCGCTGTAAGTGTGTTAGAGTCACGGATTGTTTATGATTAAAACCGTTGGAATACACGGAAAGTAAATGTACTAATCGCATACACACAGAATTGAATAAATAGAAGCCTCAAGATTATCGATGTGAAAAAAGTTGTTTGTTCAATGAGATTTTTTTTATGAGGTATGAATCATATATCCAAAACTAGAATGTCAGGATTCAACAGTGAACAGTGGATACTTCGGAATTACGACATTGCAAATTCATAGATAAGCTGATACATTGGAAAACATTAAAGAAAACAGGCTCACATTTCCCTGGTTCGCATTGCTTGGTACACAATATCCCCCAGACTATATACGACACCCCATTTGAAGTACTATTTTAAAAGGGAGATTCCAATCAATGGAACAAAAGACGGGATGAATGTTAATTATTTATAAACATGTTTAGGTTCTTTTCATACATCATTCATAGTTATTTTAAAATGGCATGAAGTAGACGTTATTCAAATAGAATTCTATCCATACATCATTCTTAGCTATAATTCTATGATTGATCTGAGTGCACATCTTATGAGACATAAGATTTATTTAGATTCCGAAAACCGCCATGCTGATAGTTTGAGCATTGTTGACAACTATACATAGTAATTTTGAATGATATTTTTTCACACTTAACACACCGATCGAGAATAGAACCTCATCCCACCCCATGGAATCACTTATGATTTGAATTTCACAGACATAATAATTGTGTGCTCCATAAAAGACTATTGAATTTAGTCTACTGTTGATAACAATTAGTTGGAATTGAGAGATTCTGACCTGTATATAACATTTATTCACAAGAGATTACTTTATTGCCGAGATCCAGACATGTTATTTTATTTGTGATGTAAAGCTCATTTGGTGAATCTTCATTGAGATGTTGAGTTATTATCCTTTGCAATATTTTTTTCATCATGTTAAACTTTTCATTGTCTTACTCTTATCATCTATTTAAATTCAACATGGTTGCACTTTCTTGTAAATTAAATATATGGAGTTTTACGGGATTGTCAGCGCGGTCTGAAGTACACGGCGTCTCGGTATATTGTCCCCTCCGAAGAAATAGACGGTTTTCAAAGTCAACCCCACGATCTGCACCACTGACAAGGGAAACCGGGTTGAAAATCCCAAAAAATTTCGAGCTATTAGCTAGCAAGCATCTAACTCTCTGAGAGCCCGCGGCTCCCTAGAAATTTGATCTACATGATCTACATAGGGTGGTGAATGGCTCAGGTTAGCGAGTTGGACTGTCGTCTGCTAGGCGACTAGGTGCCGTGGGTTCGAATCCCGATCGGTGCGAGGAAATAAAAATTAGGTCTGATTCCTAGGCCCGTGCTTTCCCGGAACTACGAGATAGTAGTTCCCCCCCCCCTCTATTTAAAGACGTAAAAGGTATAATTGACAATGCAAAAAAAATAATCTATTCAGAAGCTAATGAAACAACTACAAAACCACAGAACCCGACATATTATAGTTTCTTTAATGATGAGGCTTGCTTGATCAGATATAGACGTAGATACTTCACGACGTTCATTTCAGGAAAGCACTATAGAGCTGACATTAGATCAAGTGATTTTGCCAGATAAACTGACATATGATGGAATTATCAATTCCCAACTGGTGATAGATTTTTACATGTGGCTAAAGAAGTTTCGTTTTTTTCTCCCATTGGCCATTTTGAAAACATTATGATCTGTTCTGTTCAGGTAGCAATAAATATACCAAGGTACAGCAAAATCAAAAAGTATTCTCTTCAATTGTAGTGTAGACAGTTTAAGAGGAAAAAGGTAGATCGCATTTTGGGCATGTATAGTACACCGTTCTGAAAACTCCTAATGTTCTATTACTGCATCAATATATCGAGTCCGTTCTGAGAAACCATTCCAATGCCATCCCAAGAGATAAGCCAGAATAACAACATGTTTTTTTACAGTACACATATTTCATCTTCTGTGATATATCAGGACGGCATCGCTGACAACGTTGATAACAAATCTTCAGAGAAATTGATGAAAATAAACAAGACACTTACCTTTCTATTTAGCAAACCTCGTGATTGTAAATTAAACACATAAACTTATAATGGCCAATTAATCTTGATAACATAGCAACATTTATTCATGAAATGACATATTTCAATAGGCACTATCTCTTTACATTAAACATAAACCATAACATTTACTTGTTAAGGGAAGATAAATTGCAAATTAAATTCATCGCAGCTACAATACCTGAGTATATGATGTTTATAGGGACAGTGTTTAAGCTTATATGATTTTTGATCGGCTCTCGATTGCCTATGTAATGTTGAGTTAACTAATATTGTGATGTTAATCTTGTTTTATCCATTAATACACCAGATTTTTTTTTCTGATTTGTTTACCCGACTGTGATATCAACGTTCAAAATATACACTGCAATTCTCTACTCATTGCCACTTAAGCTAGTCTAGTAATAAATATAGAATATTAAAACAGTATTGTACATTAGAATGTGATCACATGGCAGTACACTGCGATAATAAAATCTGTACATAAAGAAAACCTGTCTCTTTCTACATTCTTGTCTTCTTCAATAAATCACACTGAGAGAATCTTGTGAAGTTTCTTTTTAATCCACCTGGTGCTAGAATTCCAGCACCAACGTCATTGGTTAATTATAACTTTGTTTTCTATTGCACTTTATTAGACAACTAAAAAAAGTAACGTTGTGCGTTAAAAGTGAAAGACGAATAATATAAAAAAAACAACATTATTTCATACGATTCATAATCATAAAGTTCATAACATTTGATGTGCATTCCCAGCACCTCAAATTATTCCCATATTAAACGCCAATCAACTGATTGAAGATTTAAAGGATTGAAATTTTCCAGAAATAATATATAGTCTACAAACTAACAATCCAAACTGCTTAACCAACTAATTGATGCTACACAATAATGGTAATTACATGTTTCACGCTAACAAGCAATAACACGACAGGACTCCATCTGTTTATTTGACAACTCGCTATCTAAATTTAAGTGTAGACTTTTTCAATACAAATAATACTGTACTTAAAGTGCAAAGCTTTAAGCTTTTGTGTTAGTTGCAGAAATTAATGGGGTACTGATTAATTCCGAAATGAATTGAACATGTTATGGAGTTTGTACACCCCAAGCTGTAACGTAATGAAAGAAAATGTGACGACAATATATATAAACATGAACAAACCAGGAAATTGGTTAACATCTTGAATCATATTTCAGTTTTTATTGGCAATGGACACCTGACTATTTTCTTATTTTCAAGTTAATATTTCTTAGTCCGATTAACCTCTCTCCTTTTATCTAATTCGATTACGATTTTCTTTGTTATCACGCTATACCACACTGAATATATTCTGGTAAGCAAAGGGAATAAAGAAGCTTGAGGACGTCCTAACCTAATACCAAAATGAAAGATGAAGAAGCAGAGAAGCAGAACACCTAATGGTGTACAATTCAATACAATTATTGTTCCTGATTATGACATGCTTTAGACAAGATTTTTGGCTTGTATTAACTTTTTTTTTGCTTGAACAGACAACACGTCAAATTGGATCAAAAGGACAAATCAACATTTTGATATATGATGAATATGATATATTGTTATTGAAACAGTGCCAATCCAGGAAAGAAAGTCTCTTGTAGTTTTTTAATTTCCTATACTGTTACTGTAATTTCTTTTCCTGGGAATATGTCCAACATGATCCTTTCTTCAAGGGTTTACGGCGGTTCGTGGCTTAAAATTAACAACTGGAAATGTTTTCAAATAAGTAGCTTATCTATTGAATTATATAGTGTCATTACTTAAAAGAATAATATATAAGCGCCCAAATGCACGTGTGTATAGTAATAATGCCTTCACCATAATAATTCTATCATTTCTGATTCTAATGCAACATACCAGAAGCAAAGCTTATCTGATTAACCTCTGATTACTTGAAGAAATAGAGAGAAAAACGCCAGAAAGTTTAAATAGAAAATACTTGGTTAATGTTTCAAGCTAAGTTTTTATCGGAACACGCATCACACTAGATATGGCCTGGAGTCTTATCAAATAATTATTTTAACTTCAGAAAACAAATCATGAATTTAAGTGTCAAAATACTTCATGTACGCAAGACACATAAGACAGTGCGGTTTTGACTTTTCAAAAATGTACAAGATGTTCTAGTCGTACGTCAGATAGCTGTCCACAACGTACTAACTACACTTTTGTAGCACGTGATCTATCAAATTTATTGATGGATTATATAAGGTAGATGGTGTGTATAAAGGTTGTCGGAAGGGCACTTTTTATCAACGAATATTTGATCGATTGAATGTAGCTATTCAATCTTAGGATGAAGATCAAAATATAGATGTCGACTGGATTTCAGGTTCGATTATATGCCGTTGACAAGAAAATGACCAAAACCCATCAATCGGTCGCAGATTTTATCTCTCGTCAACACAATCCATTGTTTTTTCTGAAAGCAGAATCAACTGAAACATCAATTTATCTCAACAATGCCACCAACTGATAGGTATAAATCCAGTTGTTCTAATATTCTGTCAGTTGTTCTAACCGTAAGATTTTAAACGATCAAACTACATGTATTTAAATTGTTTACATAAACCTTCCGTTATGCCTTTATAAGATAATAAAGGACTAATTCTTACGTATTCCAAATGGTTGCGACTAACATATCCAATTTCAGTTTGAACGGGCAGATAAATGGAAGTAAAAATAATATATTTGAAATATTTTCCGGTATAATTAACGAATAATTAATAATAAAACAATTATGCATACTGCCTCTTTAACGTCCTTATTCCATTTTCAAATGAACTACAACCAATCCAGTTCTTTACCGTTACAAATTTAGTCTATTACTACAGTTCAATGACAGACTAGGCAGTACTGAATCGCACGGATACAAAGGGTGTTTTATAAACTAATTAATTATTAAATCTTTTCAAATACATTAAGTTATTTGGCAAACTTGATAATCATCTTATACAAATAACGACATAAAGAACGGGGAATGATCAGCGTATTTAATGAATGGAGGGAAATGACCTTGGGCAAAGCACCGTTTGTTTAAAAATCTCATTAATTCTGTTTATTATCACACAAAGTTAATATTTATAGTTCTAATCCCTCATGTGGGAAATATTATAAGCGAGATAGAAGAATATTTAATCCTTCTGCTATTGTCCACAGGATACATTCAGATTTATAACAATGACAGTTTTCTACAGGAATCAATAAAGTTTAACATGATATTTTTGGCGATTGTAAAAGGAATCATATTTTACTTTAACTGAAACAAATTGATCCAGAAATTCTAAAAGCTTCAAATTTTTGTATTTTTGTTCATTGTTACTGCTTTAAACCAGGAAAGATCAATGCCAAGAGGTTAAGCCGTTTCTTTCGTTTCAAGCTTCATTAGAGTTATTTGAGATCATTTGTGAGATCATTTATTTCAATATTTCATACTTTACGCAATATCCACAAATGGTTCATCAAATTCACTTAAATATGTTTTTGCTGTTATTGCGTTTGGTCTAAAGAATTTTATTTCACTATTGCGAAGTCTATAATGACAAACTCAAATTAATACTTAATGTTTCTAATGTATATTCAAAGAGTGTAACATCAAAGTCTTCATAATCTTCTATCTCTCTAGAACAGAGCGTACGAACTTGTTTTCCTATAGCAACCGAAAGTCTGTCAAATTACTGCCAGCTGTTTTGTTTAAATCTTTGTCATTTATTAAACTTGTAACAAGCGGTAAAATTTAATGGTTCAAATTTATTGTCAAAATGGTACATGTTCACCGTTCAAATTATACAGTTATTGAATGCCCATGGTTTTAGTTTGCTTTTGCAAATGACACAGACATTAGATGACAATGGTTTATGTTAATTGAGTGAAATGGTTTTAGTTTGCTTTTAGGAATTGGATGGCGGTAATTCTAATTTACTGTTTATTAAATGGTAATGGTACAGACTGGTGGATTAGAATGGTTCAGATATTTGAATGACACTGGTACAAACTTCCTTTGGTTCCGAAAAACCTATACTTCAACATCCGTAACCGTGTCAGCATCACATGAATGAAACCTTCTCTCTCATTAAATCATTTTCTCTAAGAGTCAACAGGATAAGACGATCAAAGAGTGAGTCAAATGGCCGCAGTCAGATGTTTGCAGAAAGTAAGAGGTTCCTGCCTAGTGCTCTGGATCTCCCTAAATAGCATATTGGACATCCTTCACAGAAAGTGGATAATGTTTCTGTACGGCCATTTGTACAATTAAGACGACCCAAGGACATATCAAAGAAAATTAACTTTCCTGCGAAATTAATGAAATATTTATAATGTAGAAGATAAGACCAGCTTACGTGGTGTTAATCAGATATTATAGTGAATCCGTTAATGCTATTTATTACATCTATAATTAGTTTTTAATTTTTTCTGGCGTATTTCCCTAGAAACCACACATGTTTTAATCATCATATTTCTAGTATGTCAAGTATCTCCTTTCAAACAAGATTCTATCGACATAAGTTAAGCTAGAAACATGCCATATTTATTGATGACCTCGGCTACCCAGCTGTAATGGGTATCGATGGACCATAGAAGGCCGTTTCCAAAAGATTTGTCCATAACCTATCCGTAGTCAGAAATAAATGTGATAATAATGTAGATGCCTCTTTTTCTTTTTCTTGTATGGAGAGGGTACATATAGACCTTTTTAGAAGATCATTTTAAACTGATATCGACTGGCCCTTCTTAAGATAATTTTGAAATACAAGTGATTGATGTCGATACTAATAAAAAATGCCTTATGCGATAATTGCGATTAGAGCCATCATTAAACGCTTTGGCCTAGTCTTCTTGGAATTTCAGAAACTACAGACTGCTTGAACAATTGGAATGGTGCGAATTGCTCAGTGCGTTTGAAATTTAGAAAACCTCTTAACTATCCCTTTAAGTTATTAAATATCTATATTATTTTTATTGGGAGTTTTGTGACATATAACAAATCTACAGAGACAGAAAATGTAACATTAGTTTGATCGCGTTTAGTCGTTAAAGATCCTTCGACAGTTGGAAGTCGAAGAAAGAGTGGGCTAATGCCGCCTTTTTTCCTTTTTGCACACTGCATGTCTTCATTAACCCAGAAAGTGCAGAAAAGTAGGACGTAAAAGCTACATTCAGTTTCAATTTCCATTCGGCCCCTCCACTTAATACTTAATAGAAATGCCACTGAAATCGTTCATCAAACTACACTAAAATAAAACTGTTTACTTTGTAATACCTATGGTAGCTCAAGGCATATTGTGGTGTTCGAATAATAATAAAACAAACTACAATACCTGCCCATGTGATTCTCATCATATCTCTAGTACTCTATCCACGGTTCATAGATAACACTAGGTATAAATCAGTCTTATAAACACAAACTTTCTATAACAATCTTTACTAGCACACGTCATTTATAGTCGCCGAATCCATTCTTTCAATGATTATTGAATTTATAAGAGTGTTTCTTGCTGTTTTCCTTTCTAGCGAGAAAAGATACTGAAGATTACGTCCGTGTCTCTAATCTTATTCCATTAAATCTCACAAAGAACCGATTCTTCAACATAAAATATTATTTCATTAGTTTAAGCCGGTCATTAAAAAAAGAAAATGGTAGAGTATTTCAAACATATCAAGTTTTACAATGGCACGGCTTGATAACCATACTATATGAGCAAGCACGTACAGGATAGAAAAGTAGGCTTAGAAGTTACAGAGAAGGTTTTTATTTTGATTAAGAGATATTAATTTCAAACTGTCAACCCAACGTAAACTAATATTCTACGTAGAAGTCTCACTTAAGGTACGTATTATATATTATATATATATAGTTCTGCCTCTCTGTTGAGATTCCCAAATACTTCTTTTCATCTATATATTTGGTTAGCTTTCAATTCGTGATCTAGATTGATTTGGTCGGAAATGAACTCATTATGTGACCCTCTCCTATTATACTGTATTTCAGCCTGATGAATTGGGTCGGAGGCATGGTTGTTTTCTTACAACTTCCTGCTAAAGCTTCATAAAGATCAAGGTTTTCTAGGTAGTAAAATACTAATCTGTTTGAAACTAACCGAAACCTTCACTTTCAATACCTAATAGCAACCATTCATTATCTTAAAGAACGGTTTCAAAAGAAACTTTTTCGTTTTATTTACGACTTTCATTCAAATGAGATCCTATCTTATGAGTAAGACATATGAGGCAAATTTATAATCAATTTGTATAAAAGACTAAGCCATTTGTTGGGAGTTCTGAATACTATATGATATAGCCTACTTTCTGTTACTGTTATCTCACGTCGTGCCTTTATTACCGATATTATAACAATATATCGTAACAAACCCCACTATAAACCTACCATATAATAATAGATAATGGCTTTAATACGTTTAGAACGAGAGCTAAGTGCAAAAATCGTGTTATTAAAATCAACTATCAAAAAAAAAATTCTTGATATCTCTCGAGCAGTCGCCTTTGCATCAAAACGTTTATGTGTGTATTAAATCATTCTAAGTTTGTCTTAACACTGTAAATTTTTCGCTCTAAGTGATAGTTTCAACTAATAAATGGAGTTTTACGTCCTACTTTTCTGCACCATATGGGCTAATGAAGATGGGTAACGTCATGCAGTGTGCAATGAGGAAAATTTTGCCAGGACAGCTGCATTTACCTGATCTATTTCGATTTCCAACTGTCGAGGAATCTTTAACGAGCACAGCCTGTAGCACACGGGGCCTCGATTTATTGACCCACCCGAACGACTAGACGCTTTTTCCATGTCAGTCCGCCCTATCTGCATCACTGATAGTTTCAACTAAAACTTTTATTCTCGAGGTTTATTAATTTTGCTATGTATTTCGTCGGCATTGGAAAACTAATGTATGAACGAATGAAACGAATTAAACACAACAAAATGTAAAATCATATTATGTTTACTACTCAGTTTAACTAAAACTCCTAGCCGATATAAAGCCCGATAAAAAAATTAGATTTAACTTCTTACATAACAATAACCATACATTAAGTTTTCTTAGTTATACTTCAGGAAATGCTTACTTCAGGACTGGTATCATTCATATATACATTATATTTTATGCCCGAGTATCTTTTAGGGTGTGGGTGTGTTTTTTCAACTAAAATGATACTGTTGACTTATTTTCTCATAATCAATAAGCTTATCTATTGCTCTGTAACCTAGGCCAGTGCTTTCATTGAAAATCCGATCATTGCACCCTATAACACTACTTTATAAAACCATTCTTTGAAAATATATTCAAGTTTAAGAATATGTAATTTACGACGTCTTTAATAATCGTACTTTTCAAACAAGCCCTTTAATTTGTGTATTCAATTTCTAATCATGTCTAAATATTTTTTCCACGTTGTGTTGATATTGCGTAATTTTTTTTTCCAGTAGGACAAGTAACTCTATATTATGGTTACAGAAAACGCAATTATTAATGAAAAGAAAACGCCATGATGAATGAAAAGAAAACGCCATTTTGAATGAAAAGAAAATGCCATGGTGAATGAAAAGTATTTCTTAATAGAAATAATTGATATAAAAACTTATGTATCTATATAAATTTATAATACCGGTAATACTATATGCATATTATGTTACATGCATCTAGTAAGTCGGAGTGTAAAAGCACAGATTAACTGGTCTTTTATGTCCTGCCTGTCCTAGTGCTAGATATATGTCAAATAGATGCCCTACACAATTTTCCTTATTGCAGACTGCAATTATCTCATAAGGTGCAGAAAAGTAGCACGTAAAACTCGATTCATTTTTACGAAAAGATATATGTATCATGTATTAGATCTATGTATCTATGTATTAGAACATGATATGAGCTAATAGATCAAATTGAGCATTTCAAGCATTCAGCAGTATTTTAATCACCGGATCTTTCAGATAATAACAGTACAATACTAAAAATATTTTCTCGACTGACTGCATCGATTTGCACTATTCCTAATTTCAATCGGACGTTTCTGGTTTCTGCAATTTCCACTATTAATTCGTGTTTTCTAACGAAGCTAATCATCAAATAAGGCTTTATCACTTTAGGCTCATAGCGATTAGTGTCGTCATCAAACACATGTAGTTTTAATGGAATTGCAGGAAACACAGATGTCTGATTGAAAACTGGAATGGTGCAAATTGATGCTATTCTTTCCCTTATATACATATACATAAAAAGTTAGAAAAACTCTCTGAAAGGAAAGTATCTTTCCATGTATTTTAGATGGAGTTTGGCTATTTGAATCGACATGTTTTTCTAGTACGCCTGGTTTCGATAGTATCAGTATTAAGGACCACGGAATAAAATACGCGTATCGCAATAAATAGATTTACCGATTACTTCACCATAGCAATTTTTTCTACCGAATTTTACAGTGGTAGGTATCCCTAAAGTTGGTTATTTCCAAACCGAAAAATCAACGGTGGTGTTTGAACACACACAAAACAAGTAACTATTATATAAGAACCCCTTTCGAATGAAAATGTTCGTCTTTGTTAAAAATAGCTTGCCAGGCAAGGTAATATACCCCCACTGGCAGCATTTATTTCAAATAAAAACTTTTCAGTAAGGTTACAATAAGTGGAATGAAATATTCAACCTTCCAACCTATTTTTTTCTAGGGTCTCTAGTTTCATTAAAAACTGTCAAGAATTGTACCTAATAACAACTCATTAAATATTTTTCGGTATCTTTATGATTTGCAATAGGGTTCACCCTTAATAATATTTTGATATTTTTAATTCTTAATAAGGCTCATTCTTGGTTGATATTAAACAATTTCAGCGAGTTTTGTCAAAAAGGAATTTTTAGAGTGTTCACAAGCCAAAAGTTGAAAGCGTTTTTGAAAACAGGCGCAATAACTGACACTAAATATTTTTCGATTTATCTGATTTTCAATAGGGTTTATCCTTGTGAGAAAACAAATACTAAAGCCAAGTTTCATCAAAATCCATTCAAAATTGTTCTTTCTAAAGTGTTTACGAGTTAACGCATTTTCAAAAACAAGGTCAATCACTTGTACTAAATATTTTTCGGTTTTCAATAGGGTTCATCCTTGGGAGACAACAAATAACACAGCCAAGTTACATCAAAATCCATTAAAAATTGTTCTTTCTAGAGTGTTTACAAGCTAAAATTGAACGCGTTTTCAAGAACAAGGGCTATAACTGACACTAAATATTTCAATTTATTTGATTTATAATAGGGTTCATCCTTGGGTAAAAACAAATACTCAAGCCAAAGTTAAACAAAATCTATTAAGAATAGTTCTTTCTAGAATGTTTACAAGCTAAAATTGAATGCGTTTTCCAGAACAAGGGCAGTAACTCATACTAAAGTTTTTTTCGATTTCGCTGATTTTCAATAGGGTTCATCCTTGAGTTATAACACACTCTCACACCAAGTTTCATCGAAATCCATCAAGAATTGTGCCATGTAGAGTGTTTACGAGACAAAAATCGAACGCGTTTAAAAGAACAAGGGCACTAATTCATATTAGATATATTTTGATATTTTTAATTTTCAATTAGGCTCATCCCTTGCGATATCCAACAATTTCAGTGAGTTTTGTCAACATTGGTCATGAATTGTACCTTCTAGAGTGTTTATTAGCCAAAAAGTTAAGCCCGTTTTCAAACACAAGGGCAATAACTGACACTAAATATATTTCGATTTATTTGATTTTCAAAAAGGTTCATCCTTGGGTAAAAACAAATACTCTAGCCAAGTTTTATCAAAATCCATTAAGAATTGTTCTTTCTAGAGTGTTTACAAGCTAAAATTGAACGCGTTTTCAAACACAAGGGCAATAACTGATACTAAATATTTTTCGATTTAACTGAATTTCAATAGGGTTCATCCTTAGGTGATTACAAATACTCATGCCAAGTTATGTCAAAATCGCTCAAGAATTGTGACTTGTAGAGTGTTTACAAGGCAAAAATCCAACACATTTTATAGAACAAGGGCAATAATTCCTATTAAATATATTTCGATATGTGCTTTTTTCAAAAGGGTTCATTCTTGGGTGATATTAAACAATTTTAGCAAGTTTTGTAGAGTGTTTACAAGCTAAAAATTGAACGCGTTTTCAAAAACAAGGGCAATAATTGATATTAATTTTTTTTCGATTTGACTGGTTTTCAATAGGCTTCATCCTTGGGTGATAACAAATATTCAGGCCAAGTTTCATTAAAATCCATTAAAAATTGTTCTCTCAAGAGTGTTTACAAGCTAAAATTGAACGCGTTTTCAAGAACAAGGGCAATAACTCATACTAAATGTTTTTCGATTTCGCTGATTTTCGATAGGGTTTATCCTTGAGTTATAACATACTCTCACACCAAGTTTCATCAAAATCGGTCAAGAATTGCACGTTGTAGAGTGTTTACGAGCCATTCAAGAAGAAGGGCATGAACTCATACTATTTTTTTTTCCGATTTCGCTGATTTTCAATAGGGTTCATCCTTGCGTGATCATAAACACTCATATTAAGTTTCATCTAAATCCGTCAAGAATTACACCGTGTAGAGTGTTTACAAGTAATTGTGGACGGACGGACGGACCGACGGACGGACGGACGGACGGACGGACGGACGGACGGACGGACGGACGGACGGATGTGGGTGACGACAATATACGCCCCCCATTTCATGTGGGCGTATTTGTTAAAAATCAGCTTCATACAAACCATATCTATGACGACAAGTGGATGGGGTTTTATCACCAGAAGAGTAGGAAGTAAAACTCCATTCATTTCATTTTAAACAAATATATACTGAATATTTTTTTAACACCTGATAAATCCCGGGATTAAAAAAAAATTAGGTTATACAAAATAATGAGGTTTGGATTAAAAATTGGTAATATTGAAGGCTTTAGAGTATCAATTGTCTATCATACATTGATATTAAATCTCACCATTTATTGTCGCAGCCTTGTAGTCTGTAATTTTCGCTATAAATGTAATTAGGTCTATCACAGTAAATCATTTCGTTATATCTAGACTAGAAAGTCTAACAACTTTCTCTCACGAGGACAAATTTGCAATTAAATAAATTACCTTTAAGTATAATTTAAATTCTTACCTGTTAACTGTAGAACCAGAAACAACCGTGCTTCAATAAAAAGGTACAATGAAATTTACGTAAAAGGTAAAGTTTGAAGTCGATTATCCATCTCGTACTAAACCATTAAATGACATCTATATAGAAATATTTTATTGTCATATATGAAATTAAATACTGCAAACAGCTGATTAAACGAAATACGTAACAGGTGTCTATATGTGGGTGCTTATATACAAATAAACTATCCAAATTAACAGGATGTGTTAAACATAGGTCGTCAGCTGTGAATGTCAATTATTTGTTATCGCATAGAACACGTCGTATCTCAACCTATAAATGGTAAGAGTCATTCTAAAGGGTGGTGTTAAGGTCGACCTTCTAACTGACATAATCTGAGAAAAACGGAATTATCTAGCAACTGGATTTCAACAAATTCTAGCAAACTTGATTTTTTCAGAATTCTAGCAAACTTGATTGTCAACAAATTCGAGCAACTGCCAATCAACAAGTTGATTATAAAAGTAGTTAATGAATTGAAGAGAAATAATATATAAATATGTTTGTTTTACTCCTGGACCACTCCGATGTGGTCCAATTATGTATTAGACATAATAGTAGACATTTCAGCTCTCGGTCCAATTTAAATGTTTTACTGTCGACATGGATGCTACTACTAGTTTTTTGAACATGCTATCTTCGCGGGTAGGTGACAATACCATATCCGTATATCACGCCTTGGAAACTGGTTGGACTGCAACTTTAATGAATATCTAAAAATGTGAAAAATACTCATATTAGAATATTGATATTTATAGTGTCATATACGTGTTATTGAACAATATCATATCATATAACCTAGTTCAAAAGAAAAGTCAATAATCTGAAATTTTGAATATTGACAAATTTGTGATTGATGGATTTTAGTCACCAACAGAAATACTTCATTTTATAATATTTTGTATTGATTTGACAGGTGAGACAGGACTGCACTTAATCAATTGTGTAAGTACATTTTAAAGAATGAATGAATTTGAATTTTACTTTTATGACCTACAACTCTGAATGGATCAGCAAGGTGCCATTAATTTCAACCCCAAAATAAAGTAGACTATCCTATAATCGTGTGAATCTCCCCTAGATGTGCACAAATTTATGTTACTGTACTGTACGTTAATTTTTATACCTTTTAAGGTCCAATATCAGTTAGAGGTATTTTTTAACCGAAATATGCGTATCCAGTCCCCTTCACGACTTCTTACATATACTCGGTATTTAAGACCAAAATCAACCCCGGAAATGGCGAACCATGGCCTTCATGAATCTGCTATACTACAAAAACAAGACAATTATTTTATGTAAGTACGTGAACGTGGGCATACGTGCTTATACAATAATAAAGAAGGTAATGGAAAGATGGCCAATAAGCGACAAACATGTAAATAAAATAATGAACCTCAAACCAATTACCACAGAAATTGCAGCAATATTTTTGTAGATTTCCAAACCTTGACACAGATATACAAATATCATGATCGAAATATTGTTTTTGATCGAAGATATATTGTTTATAAAACAATAGAAGTATATTTAAATTGTAGAATATTAGATAACCGTATCAATAATGTAAAATATTTCAACATCTCGCTACATGAGTAAGAATAATGATGTATTTCATCAAAACGTGTCTCTAAAGAACCTATATCAACATGAAATAAACCATGTGTATGTTTGGTTGATGACATTCAATGCTATCCTACCCCACACTTACCAGTACTTGAAGTTGGAAATGGTTTGATCTAATTATTATATTTCCCAAAGGATGCTCAACTTCGAACAAGTAATTAAATGGTAGATTTCAGCGAAGTGTTTGACCCTTGAGTGGAAAATGGGTTTTGGACGTGTGGAGTCTCTGGATAATTGGGTTTCATGCAGTATTGGTTACTGGAGTTTAGTTGGTATTTGACTACAATGTATTTGGTTGCATCATACTAGTTTACAGATCTTGGGCTATTAATGATAATGTGAGGCAAATTGATACTTATTTACGTAGTTTAGAGATACTCCAATGTCACACACGTGCAGATGTAATGAACGGACATGTAACGACCTCACATTGCGGTTTTCAAAAATTGAGTTACATTGCTCATCAGCCTAAAGCTCCAATATAGGAATGTCAACTGTCATTAAGAATCGTCCTAAATAGGCAGCATGAGATTATCTCTTGTTAACTGGCCAATGAATAATCTATACATTATTTTTTTAAGCACAATTAGAATGATGGAATATGAACTATATTCAGCGCGGGTAAAGGGAAATAACCAGCTTTAATTGAGATTTTTATACTGAAACAGTGGGTCTGATACATGGACTCAGACCGGTATTACATTTGGTTCTGCTTCAATTTTAAACCACGAAATTCAACCTGCTATAACTTTTTCCAGAAATCTCAACGAAAACATTCTAAAATATGAACAATACTTAATTTCTTTACAAAAGTTCAATTTATCATTTTATCAATATCCGTTTGATTGTAGCTCAACGACTATTTTAAGGAATATCCTTCCGCCTATAAAATCTCTCAGTATCTCCCAGTATCTCATGAATGCAATTTCAGACATCAAATTTCAAATTTGGACCTAAATTTAGTCACAAATGGACTTGCAAAAACCCTTTAAAATGGCACAGATAATCATCCCACATGGGTCCAAATGGAAAAGATTGATGATGCTATAGTCTAGCATAGATGCCTGTCCACAACAAGGCACCATTCAACACATAAACAAGACTTTTTGGCTTCAAAGTCAACTCAATTTGCGCATAAACCTTATGAACTATAATGAATCTTTAACTCAAATAATCTAGTTGGAGACAACTTAGTCATATAGTCTCTGGGTCGAACTCTTAAACGTCTGAAACATGATGAGGACAAATGCTTTTGGGTCTAGTGAGTTCCACCTAATAATAATGGAGCCATATTAATTAACACACTATGATGCATATAGTTTAATTCAATCGTCTTTAAGAAAACCATTATCTTTTATAATCTTTTGAAATGTAGAAACTGATTTTCTTGCAGTACGAGGTCGATTGGGATCTGAGAAATTGACTTGATGAATACCAAATTTAATGGTATAACCATAATCCCATTCAAAGTTATCCATTAAACTCCATGCTACATAACCTTTAAGATTAACTCCGTCTTTCACAGCTGAAATCATGTAAAATTTCACATTGTTAATAAAGCAAAAAGACAATGCTTATAGAAAGCAAACACGCGACCACTAGGCCTATAAATAAATATAGGACCATCTTAATCTAGAACATAACCAGTTGGTTTGCTTCGACAAGGCTTACTTAGACATTTCCAATTTATTTAACTACAAGAGCTTCACCTTTCAACGCTTCATTTATATATCTTCTATAATAACTGATTCTTGGTTCATCATCTAATTCGTTATCAGGTATACCGTTCTCAGTGATATAAATTGGTGGATTATTATATCTTGCTTTTACATGGTTTAATATCTTTCTCATACCCCATGGATTTACTGTTTCCCAATCAGCTAGTGTTCTGTTAAAAACATTTGGGATTCATATTATATGTGAACAATATTGTGGAAAGACATTATTAATACTGTTTCTTGGGGAACCTTAATTTTATTTCATAATACATTACCTGACATATATTACATATGAATATCATTGCTTCATGAAAGCTTTAAACTCGCCCTACTTCCGGTTCAACTCAGTGTTAACCGGAAATAGAGAAAAACATGCTTACTGTGCATGCGCTTAACATGTTGATAGTAACCAAATCAGTTTTCATTGCTCGGCGCGTGAGTTAGCACGTGTTTACATTAGCTTTTTTACTCTAGCTTTTTTACTCAAGTGTTATTTTTTTTGGAAAGAGATGTCTTCGGAAGACTCTCTTCAGAGTTCCTCGATTAGCAACGACAAGTCGGAAGCTAATTCGGAACTTGTTCAAGATAATAATATGGTTGCTGAAACCGGAAAATAAGAATACTATGTCGGAAGCACAAAGCTTCTAATAAAACATCAAATCAGGTGAGAACAAGGGATCGGATTTCTAATTGAGAATCCAAATTAGAAAAATTTCTGGAGGTTTTTGATCGACGATCTTTTATTGCCCCAACTTATGAGGAGGCTTTCGAGAAGCATCGGAAATCACAAAGATTTGACCGGGCTGAACCTACTACGAGTACGATTGACAAATCACAAAGATTTGATCATGTTGAACCTATTGCTGACAAATCACAAAGATTCTATCAGTCAATCACGTGATTCGTGATTCTGTGAGATAGCAGTGCGCATGTGCCAATCAGTGCAGAAGCGAAACTCGAAGAAGAAAGACGTGTCTCGTCTTCTTCTTCTGTACAAAAGACAATAATATGTCTTTGCCAATCTATACTATTAATATAGTACTGTAGTTCTTCATATCTGAATTAATATTCATTCATCAAGAAAGCGATTAATATCGCTCGTCAAAATTGCCTACTCCTTCAACCACGCCATAGATATAGGCTAGTCTAAAGAAGGACAGAAGATGGCAGACGCCATATTACGACTCGCTTCACCGAAGCAGATGACACCTCAAAGATGCAACGTCTCTGAGGCTGACAATCCCAACACAAGCGGGAAGAAGGGTAAATCGTCCACAGGACGAAGCAAGAATGTAAAACCATCAGATAATTTCGAGAAAAGTAAGACGAAACCGTCTAATAGCTCAAAAACTCACGAAGAAAATGAGGTCACAAAACAATCGGATAGACCCCCCGCGAAGGCCGATTCATCTGATAATACTGCCACTGGTAATACGGGTGATTACTTGACCCTGACCTTGCTTACTGAAATAAGGAATTTATGTTCATCGGTAGGTGAGATGAAGGAAACGGTTCAGAATTCAGTATTAACCGTGGCTAATAAAATTGATAGCTTAACAAATATGGGTCATGATGACGACTACAATACGTACGATAATTCAGACACAGAAATAGAAGCCAGTCAAAGGCCACTTTGCTCTACTAATATAATTGACCCCAAGGTGAAGGCCACTGCCATAGACCCAACACAGAGTTTATTTCACGACATACTATCAGATCAAGATGATAGGAATCAACACGATACAAACAATAGCGATGCTGAAGAGGAATTCAATGTACTCGATTCTTTGAGGAATAACCTGAGTGTGGAGGAGAATGTGGGCGATAATGTAGAGGAAAATCTTGCAACGATCGTCACATCAGCTTTTACTTTCAATAACAAACCAAACGAAATCGCTGCAGAGAAACTAAAGAAATATAAAAGACCAGGCAATTGTCCATCCTTGAAGACTCAGGAAATCAACAAATTAATGTGGGACTCCATCAACTCAGAGTGTAGAACTGCTGACCTGCGCATGCAGAGAATTCAAACTTCTGTAATCAAAGCATCTATAGCCATAACAGAATGCCTCAATAATATAACAGAAAATAAAACTAAAATTCCTAAAACCATTATGCCAGTTTTAGTTGAAAAATTGGGTGATGCAATAGCCTTGAATGCAAATGCTGTCAGAGAAATAATTCTGCGCAGAAAGAACATGATTCAACCACATATTAAAGAAGAATTTAAGCCACTATGCGCACCTGGAGCTCCTGTATCTTATGATGAGCTATTGGGAGAAGACTTGGCTAAATCTATGAAAGATGTATCAGCAGCAAGCAAATTAGCAAACAGAGCAACAAAGAGACCACAATACTCAAACAGCAGAGGGTACAGCCACCCTAACCGTTACCACCCTTACAATCAATATGGTGGATATAACCAAAGCCATTCCAGGGGAGGATTCAGACCCAGAAGGAGTCAGAGTCATTTTTTGTTCAAAGGCAGAACAAACACCAAACCTCCAGAAAAGAAGGGAGAGGGGAAGGCAGAGTAGACAGTCTACAGGCATCAACTAATCAGGTAGGTGAGTTGAACAATTTTCAATTTTCTTTAGGAAAATGGCTAAAAACTAATAAACGCACTGAAGAGGTGGCAGGTTTTCTGAGTAACAATATTGGGGCATGGGAAAATATCACCAATGACCCATATATCATCAACATTATAAAAGGTTTAGATATTGAATTTACTTCCAAACCAGTCCAAAAACAAGAACCTATCTCTATCAAATTCACCTCACAAGAGAGGCAAATCATTGATAATGAGATTTCTGAACTCAGTAAAAAAGGAGTTATTGAACAAACCATTTAAGAGAATGGTGATTTCATTTCAAACATTTTTATACGTTTAAAGAAAAATAACAAATATAGATTAATCTTGAATCTGAAAAACATGAACATGAGTGTAGAAAAACACCATTTCAAAATGGATAGCTTAGACTCTGTATGTAACTTGTTAAGGCCAAATGTTTATATGGCATCCATTGATCTGAAAAATGCTTATCATGGCATAAATGTAACAAATACATCCAGAAAGATGTTAAAGTTCCACTGGAATAATATGTTATATCAGTATACCTGCCTCCCCTTCGGATTGACGTCTGCTCCACGAATCTTCACAAAGGTATTAAAACCAGTCATGGCCTTTTTTAGGGAAAAAGGCATAGTATGTGTCTCGTACATTGATGATATATATGTACAAGCAAATACTCGTCTTGAACTAGAATATGCTCTAATTGAAATAATTGACACTTTACAAAATTTAGGCTTTACTATAAATTGGGAAAAATCCAATCTAATGCCATCTCAAGAAATAATTTTTCTAGGATTCATTCTCAATTCTAGCAAAATGACAATTAAAATACCAGATGAAAAAGCTCTGGATATAGTAAACTTTAGTAATTTCATTCTAAATTCTAAGGCCCCATCCATAAGGAATGTTGCCAAACTGATAGGATTTTTTAATTCTAGTATGCCAGCTGTTAGATATGGGCAAAATCACTATAGACATATAGAAATAAACAAAATACAATATCTAAGAAAATGTGAATGGGATTTTGACTGTAAAATGGAGATTACTTGGTGGAAAAATAATATACATGGATCTGAGAAACCACTTATTTTGGAGAGAGCTTCCACTAACCTACAAACAGATTCTAGTTCTTTTAGATGGGGAGCTACTGACATGAGCTACTTTATAGGGGGTGATTGGTCTCCTCTTGAGAAAACTCTACATATAAATGTTTTGGAAACAGAAGCAATTCTCATGGCTCTCAAATCTTTTGAAAAATTTCACAATTTCAAAAACACACATATTAAAATTCAGTCAGACAATGTCACAGCAGTAAGTTATGTGAGAAACATGGGAGGAACTAAGAGTACATTATGTAATCAAATTGCTCAGGAGATTTGGAATTGGGTTGAACAAAATAGAAATTGGATCTCCATTTCCCATATTGCAGGTTCACTGAACACTTGTGCTGACAAAGCTTCTAGGGAAACGCTGTCAAATAGAACAGAATGGTCTCTAAGACCAGATATATTTAAGGACATAACTCAGATTCTAGAGGTTCAACCCACAATTGATTTATTTGCTTCCAGAGTTAACTTCAAAGTTAAAAGATATGCGTCCTGGAAACTGGACCCAGATGCTACATACATTGATGCCTTTACAATTGATTGGGGAAACGAGATTGTATATTGTTTCCCACCTTTCTGCCTACTCTCGAAATGTATTCAAAAGATCATAAATGATGGAGCTAAAGGCATTGTCATTGCTCCTCTGTGGCCAACTCAAAGTTGGTTTTCTAATTTAATGTCAATTGTATGTTTCAGGCCAGTAATGTTGCCCCAGATAAAGAGCCTCGTAACAGTAAGGGGGGAAATACATCCCCTCTGGTATCGTTTAAAGTTAACAGCCTTTTTGGTATCCAGCAATCCTTCAGTTGTAAGGGACTTTCAGAACAAGCTATCAATATACTCATTTCTTCGTGGAAGGAATCCACAAGGAAACAATATGGAAACTACTTACAGAAATGGCGAACATTTTGTAGTGAACAACAGACTGATTTCATTAAGCCATCTGTGGTAGAAGTTATAGAATTTTTGTTATATTTATATAACCAAAGTCTAGGTTATAGTGCAATCCATACAGCACGTTGTGCATTATCAACAATATCGTTTGTGATGGGAATCCAGTTGGAAGTCACCCCTTGATTTCAAAGTTTATGAAAGGAGTTTTCTAAGTCGACCCACATTGCCAAGGTATGATGATGTTTGGGATGTACAAATAGTACTACGTTATCTGCGATCATTATCTCCAGTGTCTTCATTAATGTTAAAGGAATTAACAATCAAACTTGTGCTATTAACGTTATTGGTATCAGCTCAAAGAGGTCAGACTATTCATGCATTGGATTTGGATTACATGGAGATTAAAGGCTCAGGGAGCATGTATAAGTTTCATGTTACTGAACACCTGAAACAATCTAAGCCAGGCCGAAAGCCTTTGACAGTGTCCTTTAAAGCATATGCGCCAGATAGAAGGTTATGTGTGGTAACCGTATTGAAAGAATTTTTTAAGGACTAGGACTAGAGAATTATGCAAAAATGAAACTAAACTTTTCATCACATATATTAAACCCATAAAAAAGTGTCAAGAGATACAATATCCAGATGGACCAGGGCTGGCCTTCAGAAGGCTGGTATTAACATAGAAACGTTTAAGCCACATAGCACACGTTCAGCCTAAAACATCAGCTGCAAAGGCAGCCTTTGTACCAATATCTGAAATTATGGCTAAAGCCGATTAGAAAAGCAAGAATACCTTCGCCAAATATTATAAGAAAAATATTGTCAAAGATTCTAGTTTTGATAAAATTCTGAATATATATAAAAAATAAAAATGTATGTGTTTTATTCTTGTTATGAATTCATGTCAGGCTATCTACAAAGTCTCACAGAATCACGAATCACGTGATTGACTGATAGAATATAAAAGATTGATCGAGACTTGCCTTGGCAAGTCGAAGTTCGATCAGAATTCTATCAGTCAATCAATGGTGATGAGGGATTAAGTGCCCGCCCTTATCACTATACAACCCCAAACCCTGGGAATTATAAATTTATTACAATTTCATGAAAAAAAAAAAAAAACACACAACATTTTGCCTGACCTTCATTCATATTTCAAAAAACTGATTGGCACATGCGCACTGCTATCTCACTTAATCCCTCATCACTATTGATCGACTGATAGAATTCTGATCGAACTTCGACTTGCCAAGGCAAGTCTCGATCAATCTTTTATATTTGAGGTTATGAAAGAAAGCCTAATAACTTCAAGTCAGGAAAGGCTTGCAGACCAAACAAGAAGAAGTCGAATGAATGACTCGGTAAGTTCGGGGGGCGAGGATTTATTGGCAGATCTTCCGGAGGTACCTGTGGGAGGTCGTCTGTCACTGTTTCTGGAACCTTGGAAGCAAATAACATCAGACAAATGGGCTCTGTCGATTATAAAGGAAGGCTACAAGGTGGAATTTGTAAAGAAACCTCCTTTTTGGGGGGGAAAGCCCACTCTGGTTTCCCAAAAGGAACTTGGCCTTATAAAGGCAGAGGTAAATTCTCTTTTGGAAAAAGATGCTATAGAAAGGGTTCCAGAAACAGAAATCCATTCAGGTTTTTACAGTACGTTATTCCTGGTTCCCAAGAAGAACGGGGAGCTGCGTCAAGTTATCAACTTGAAACCACTCAAAAGGTATATCCGCAAGGCTCATTTCAAGATGGACCACTTGATAAAGGTTTTGGGTATGGTAAACAAGGGAGATTGGGCCTAAAGGATGCTTACCTCCACATTCCAATTTGGCCAGAGCATCGCAAGTATCTCCGTTTTTGTGTGGAGAAGGTAGTGTATCAGTTCAAGGCACTTTGCTTCGGCCCTACCTCAGCTAAAGCTTCTAGCCCTTGTGGCAGGTCACCTGAGGCAACAGAATGTCCACATGGCTATTTATTTAGACATTTTAACAGTAAGTGGGACGAAATCGAGGCTGATTTTGGATCGGGAAAAAGTCCTGACAACTTTCACTCACCTCGGTTTCATAGTAAATCTAAAGAAGTCTCACCTGATCCCATCTCAGGAAATAGTATACCTGGGGGCTCTTTGGGAATTCAGAAAAGGAATTGTTCTGCCTTCCTTGGAGAGAAGGAAGAATTTAAGTCGAACAGCTTATCAAATGTTAGAGGGGCAGAATACGGTGAGGGATTATCTTCGTTTATTGGGAATGATCGCATCTTGTCTCGAACTGATACCCAATGCTCGCCTTTTCATGAAGCCCATCCAGTGTCATTTATTACAGACCTGGAATCCAAGTATGCAGAGTATGAGTATCCATGTCCCAACAGCCGAGAGTCTAAGGTCACACTTGTTGTGGTGGACAAAAATGGAAAATTTAGGAAAAGGCCGGTCTCTGGTTCCACTGGTGCCTACTCTGACCTTAACAACAGATGCATCACTCCAGGGTTGGGGTGCTCATTTGGAGAATGAAGTAGTGCAGGGGGCTTGGCCAGCATATTGGAGACATCACCACATAAATTGGCTAGAGTTGAAAGCAGTCCATCTAGCAATTCGGCAATTTTTACAGGAGCTGAGAGGGAAGGTGGTTTTAATCAGAACCGACAATTCCACCGTAGTGCAATACTTGAAGAAACAAGGCGAGACTCGGTCAGTATTGTTGTGTCAGGAGACATGGAATCTTTGGCAGATGCTTCTAAAGAACAATATTGCAATTCAAGTAGCACACATAAAGGGAGTGGACAATGTGTTAGCAGACCGATTGAGCAGCAACATTCTGTCATCGGAATGGGTGCTCAATCGTCTGGTGGTGAACAGAATCTTCTCCCTTTTGGGTCAACCATCTTTTTGCAACAGCTCACAACAAACAGACCCCAGTGTTCTGTTCTTGGCAAAATCATCCGCAGGCATTTGCAGTAGATGCACTGTCAATTCCATGGGACAATATGTTTGCCTATGCCTTCCCGCCAATCAGTCTGATACCTTTGTTTCTGAATCACATGGAGCTGTTTCATTGCGAAGTGATTCTGATCGCGCCATTTTGGCCAAGACAGATATGGTTTCCAAAAATGATACGAATGTTGATCCAGGCGCCATTGATGTTGCCAGTGTCACCAACTCTCCTACAGCAGGGCAAGCCAAAGATGTTTCATCGAGATCCAGGAAGTCTCAGATTAACTGCATGGCCGTTGTCAACAAACGTTTCGAAGCAGAGGGATTTTCTCAGAAAACTAGAGAGCTCATGTAAGCATCATGGAGAGGGGGCAGAAAATTTGTCTCTTGGTGCACTGAACGGGATATCGATCACTATGTTGCATCTCTAGACCAGTGCTCTAATTTTTTGGCCTGGCTTTATGATGGTGGGCTTTCCTACCGGACTATATCGGGATATAGGTCTATGTTATCAACGGTTATGTTGCCTGTAGATAACGTTCCGGTAGGTCAGCATCCATATATCATAAGGTTATTAAAAGGGGTTTTTAATTCTCGTCCTCCTCAGAGGAAATTATTGCCAGAATGGGATCTCATGACAGTTCTCAATGCACTTAAGAAACCTCCTTTTGAGCCAATGAAAAGGGCTAGTTTGAAACTTGTTACTTATAAGACAGTTTTTCTGTTTGCGATACTTTCATTTCGGCGTTGCAGTGATTTGCAATCCCTAAGACTGGGAGAGGGTAATGTAAATGTACTTTCCAGGGGGCTGACCTTTGTCAGACAAGGTCTGTCGAAACAGGACAGGGCTTCACATGTCAGTCCACTTATTCATATCGCTTCTTTTGGAGATAAATTACTGGATCCTAAAATAGCTTTCTGTTACTATTTGAAGTCTATAGAGGCTTTCAGAAGGAAAAAGGATACAGATCAACCTAAGGTATTTTTGGGTTTAAACAATCCTCATAATCCAGTGTCGGCTCAGACCACATCACGATGGATTGTTAAGACGATCCAAATGGCATATGCGGATAAAGTTTTGTCTGTTAAAGGCCATTCAACCAGAACAGTAGGTGCATCGTGGGCTCTTTTCAAAGGAGCTTCTTTGCGCTCTATCATGGAGACGGCAGATTGGACTCAATCCTCAACTTTTGTTAAATTTTATTTGCAGGATGTAAATAATAAGGGATTAAAGTTGTGAACTTTGGTTTGTTTATGGTGTCGGTTTTAATTTGGGTATTAATTATTTAATTAAAATGTATATACGGGTTTGTCTTTGAAGAAGGAAGCTTCTTCGTTTTCAATTTTTGTTAGTGGCATGAGCCACAGAGATGCCCGGCGAGTTTTTCCGGGAGGTTGGTATTTTTTGAAGTTTTGAGAATAAGTTCTTTATCTAAAATAATATATTTAAAAATACTACTAATTACCCACCACCAAAGTAGCTTTGGGAATCTGAATTAATTCATATGTAATATATGTCAGGTAATGTATTATGAAAAAAAATTCAAAAATTTGATTAAAGTTCAAATTTTATGAATAATATTTACCTAACATATATATTACGCACCCTCCCTCCTTTCCCCACTTAATCAGTACACGGGGCGAACACACGCGCCTCGCTGGAAACTGATTTGGTTACTATCAACATGTTAAGCGCATGCGCAGTAAGCATGTTTTTCTCTATTTCCGGTTAACACTGAGTTGCACCGGAAGTAGGGCGAGTTTAAAGCTATCATGAAGCAATGATATTCATATGTAATATATGTCAGGTAGGTATTATTCATAAAATTTGAACTTTAATCAAATTTTTGAAATTTTAACCATTTTAAAGTAAATTCCGTTTGATCAAATTTGAGAGATTTAAATACCACAACTTCTGTTTTGTGCCGTGTTCAAGTAAGGAAGTGTCGGCGATTTCTTGTCGGTTAAACTAGCAAGCATGTGGTTAATGCACAAAAAACACAATGGTGATCTGAAACGGCTTTGAAATTATCTAATACATATCAATCTGACTACAAACTTACGTTGGCCAACACAGATCATTAATAGCTTTAGTATCAGAATCAAATCCATAACCTGGTTTAGAATAAAGATCAGGGTGGTCTGATATCAACGAACTACTATAATGGTTGATTCCAACAAAATCAAACGTTCCTGAAAGAGTATTAAATGTTATCCTACTAAAAAAGAAATTATACAATGTACTTCAACTGGATACGACTAACGTTATTTTGCTAATTCAAGGGTTAAAACAGTGGAAGTTCTGTAGTTAAAATGCTACAAATTAATTTGTAATTCCGATTCCCAGAAAGGTGTTAATAGCACCACAAAACAAATGAAAAAGATTTGCACTTTGTTCTAAACGTTCCTTAAAGTGATGACACACGTGAAGCATCAATTCAATTAAAGAACAACTCTACCTTTATTATAAGACAGTTCTGCCTCTGTGAATTCAGGCAGACGGGAATTAGTGTATCCTTGAAGACGACTCTTCTGGCCAATATATTCTTTCATAATATCGGGATAGTCGCCATTATCTAAAATGGCGTTAGCAAACCATCCCAACATAAATTCCAGAGCTCTATATGAAGCATCGAGATCTGCTGCGGATTCGGTCATCGGTTCCATCCAGTTGGTATTTAAAGTGATTCCAACTTGACCTGTAAAGTAAAGATGACCTAATAACTTAACGCATTGCATATAACAGGCTTGTCAGGCAAGGTAATATACGCCCACTGGCAGCATTAAATTTGAACAAAAACTTGACAATACAATAACAATTACCAGAATGAAATAGTCAACTTTCAGTCATACACTTCTTTTCTGGGTAACAAATGTACAATTTTACTAAGTTTCATTAAAATCTGTCAAGAAATGTACCTTCTTACGATTTATTTTTAATTTTCAATAGGTTTCATCATTTTGTTAAAGAATAACGTCAATAATTCATGCTAAATAAATTTCTATATTTTCAAACAATGCAGCGAGGTTCGTCAAAATTGGTAAAGGATTGTGCCTTCTAGAGCGTTTACGAGCTAAAAATTGAACGCATTTTCAAAAATAAAAAAAAACTGTTCATAAAATAATTTTTCGATTACTAGTAATCTGATTTTCAATAGGGTTCATCATGGCGTGATCACAAATACTCATGCCAAGTTTCATCAAAATGCATAAATATGGAATTGCTCTTTCTGGAGTGCGTACGAGCTAAAATTGAATGCGTTTTCAAGAACAAGGACGCATACTAAATATTTTAGGGTTCATCCTAATGTACATTAGATTTTAATCAACTACCTTTAAAACAAATTCAGTTTGATCAAATAGATATACGGATGTAATTAGCATATTTTAGGAAGATTTTCAGGTATACTGTGCCTTTAAGTATTTTTAGGTATCCATTTTACTATACCTCCTTGTGAAGCTCTGTATTTAGTATCGTAGGTATGATACACAGCTGCATGAGCTTTAATTATATTGTGAGAACACATATATCCACCAAAACCAGTATAGTGTATTCCTGGAGCAAATGTTCCATATTCGTAACCACTAGAACAAGTAACTTGAGGTTCATTATGAGTTATCCAGCTCTTCACCTAAAGAGATATCACACACAATTTTATATGATACGATTGTTCACAAGTTTTTGCAGAAACAGTCCATATTTTAATTGAATGACATACTAGGCAGTCACTTACTTCAAACTTTATTAAATCAGATGCCGAACTTTTACCACAAATTCTCGATTGCTCAAAATTATATTATATCGAATAGTTGCTTTGCACAAGGTACATCAGTATGACATCGTGATAGCATAAATGGAATGGATTTCACAAAGGAAAAATAGTGAGAAGAGACCGATAGCTTTATCAAATACAAGTTGCACAACACACTTACCCTATCTCCAAACAGATCAAAGCACTTTTCAGCATAATTACGGAAATCTTCCACCACCGATTCGTTCAACCAGCCGCCATATTTAGACTGTAGTGCTTGTGGTAAATCCCAGTGGTACAAGGTAACTAATGGTTTAATATTGTACTTAATCAACTCATTGATCAAGTTATTATAATAGTCTACACCGGCTTGATTTAAACTTGCGGGAGTTCCATCGGGCATTAATCTTGGCCACGAAATTGAGAACCTATATACAGCCACCTAAAAAAGGGCATCAGAAGTTTTCATGTTTTTGCAATTCAAGGACATATATATATTTCGGAAATGATGAAATCTTCACAAAAGGTTAGTTTATAAATAGTATGTGATGTTTTTAACCTCTAATTGTCACACATACCAACCCTAACGAAAATCAAGTTTGCACAAATTTTGATAGTGATCATATCAGGATCCGAATCCACAGAACATTTACATACAACATGTGACACCCACTAGTGTCAAATCTAGTAGTGACATAATAATTCTAAAGCTGTTATGAGTGGTTGAAAGGCTCAATGCCTTGATGCGTAATATAATATAATTCATGACTTTTTACTTACTCCAACATTGTTTAACAACTGTACATCCTCTTTATATTTATGATAACTGTCACAAGTTACATCAGCAGTTTCGTTCATATAGATCTGTCCTGACGTATGTGCAAATATATCCCAGATACTTGGACCTTTGCCTGTAGAAAAAGTGGAAATTTCATAGTTCCAAATAATGAGGTACTTAATTTTCCATTTTCAGGGTTTATGAAATGGTAATTGTGCAGCTAAGCCTATCAGCAATAGTGATCTCAGCTTACCGTCGAAATTTGGTGTTCCCATAATTATTGACTATCATTATTTTTAAAATTACGAAAATCAAAGGGCCCAGGGTTTTAGATTTCTCAGCCTGGTTTGCCAGGTCTGAAGGTCTAGTTGTTCGGATGGGACAATTTACCAAGGCACCCCTTGCAATAGGCTGTACATGTAAAAGATCCATCAACAGTTGGAAATCTCAAAAAGAGAAGGCTGGCAGAAAGGTTATAGATTTGATGAATTGAAAAATATCGTATAAGGTAGGCCTACTTTCTCAAAAAAACGCACAACATACCAAATTTTCAGGGTTTGGTAAGCTTGTGAACGACATAAATTAAAGTGGTATTTCTTGAAGCTTGATCTCTTTCCTAAATTTGGATTGTGATTTCTTTGATTGGCTGGGAACTAGAAACCTTGGTTCGAAGGTTATAGGATTATGTACATACCATCTTCGTTCCATGCACCCTCAATTTGGTATGCTGCTGTTGCTAAACCCCATTCGAATCCTTGTGGAAACTGACCATACACAAAATTATCTCTTCCCTTCGGATCTAAAAAGTACACATACACACGAATTGGCAGTTACATGTTTTTTAATCAGTCTAATAACTTAAAAACATGATATACATGATATAATTTTGACATTTAAACACTGAAATATATCAATAACAATAGAAATATAGTGGGGTATATAATCAAATGAGATTATATCGTGATTAAGTCTTATTAGAGCCAACCAAACGAAAACGCTTCAAGAAGCACGAACAAGTATAATTTACTTTATCTATATGGATCCCGTATGGATGTCAGCCTTATGGAAGTTTACATTTGGAATAACAATTGTTGGACCAACAGTTTCAAAGGTCTTACATGATCTGAAGTCCAAAACAGCTTGATCGAATCCCCGTGTTTTGATCAATGCGGCATAGAAGAAAGCCGAAGATCGTGGATATCTAGTAAGATTAGGATCAGTAAAGTCGACGTAATATAGACCAAATCTGTCTTTATAAGTCAACCATTCAAAATCATCAATCAGTGTCCAGACAAAATAACCTTTAACGTTACATCCATTATTAATAGCTGAAAAGGATAAAAGTAAAATCAAGAGTTCGTCGAAAGTCCTTGACCTGAGCATCAGCAGAAGAGATCATTAATAATATAGTAACATTACCTCCTGCCATGTCGAGTACTTATGACAGTGTGTAAAGATATTTATGGATATGAATCAGGAATATGCCTCGACTAATTCTTAAAATATTCAACCATATTGGCGTCATACTCTTATCAAATCATTTTAGTATTTCAAGAAACTCAGATGTCGGAAATGTAATTCGAGATGGTACTCATAGAATCTATAAAGTTATTACATTACAAATCAGAGAGACAAACAGTTACAATACCCTGTAATACATTGTTACTGTAGCCTTTAATATAATCTATTCGTCCTTGGTCTAACATAGTTCCACAACCATCAAACCCATTTTCTGTGACGTAGACCTCTGGGTTCTTATACATATCTTTGATATATTCTAGAATATATCTCATACCCCACGGTACTGTGGCGAAGTAACTTGTAGGTATACCTCTAAAGGGCAAAGGTAAAAGATATAGATATAGAAAAATAAGATATAGAAAAAAAGAAATTCAAGGTCCCAAGTCCTGGCACATCAGAACGGATTGTTTGGTGATGTCCAAACTACATTGGTAAATATAACATGAAAAGGCTAGAAAACATCTTAATTAAAAAATTTTCTTAGCTACAGTTTTTATATGACGTATGTCTTTCAAAGAGCAACTTATCGGCTTTATTCACATCCATTAAAAAAGCTAAGTGAATTCTTACTTGGGCCATTTAGGATCTAGACTAAAAACAGCATCTTGATCATTATAATAGCCTGGTACAGTATCTGATAACTTTTTATATTCTACTATATTAGTTGTATAGTGGTTGATACCAATAAAATCATATGCCCCTGAAAATGAATTTTCCATAAAAGTATTTAACACAAGGTCACAATGTGGTAAAATCTCAGATTGATCTCAATGGTCTAAAACATGCGACATTGGAAATTAAATATGATTTTATAGTTATTTAGATTGAAAAAAATTGATTAGCAATTATACCCTCCAGGTTCAAATTTTGATACGCATTTCATAAGAATTCGGAAGCAATTCAGAACGAGATAAAATTCTCCAATAAACTTATATAGATATTTTCCGGGCTATACTAAAGTCGGTAGGTAAGAATGAAGAGCATGGATAGAAGTTGGAAGCGTCCTCGAAACCAATACAAATCATGTGTCTTATGAATATATAATGTATAAAAAAAACTATATGCGTTGGCGTTACATCCAATGAGGTGACTTACCTGTTATCATCTGTCTCTCTGCCGTGTTAAAATTCGGTAATCGAGAATGTGGTAAACCTTGTATCTTACTTTTCCTATCTACAGCTGTCCTCATGGTTGATGGGTAATATCCATAAACTAGTGGGTGTAAAAACCAGCCGAATTTGAAATCTATAGCTCTATATGCAGCTTGTATATCTTCTGTTGAATTAGATTTTGGATACTCCCAAAGAACATCTAAGGTGATTCCCACCTTACCTACATTATGACAAAACAGACATAGTTCAAAAGACGAAACCCAAGCGCATCAAATAAACAAAGGCAAAGATGGATTAAAATAAACAATTGAGAAAAAGACACTTAGCATCTTATATTTACAAATCGTTTAGAACACGGGATTTCTACCTTCAATTGTAAATTCTTTTTAAGGATTATATTGTGATGGAATAAACTACGTAAGAGTAAGTGTGATTGGGGGTGTGTCTTTTGCGAGGGTGATTGAGGTTGAGTTTTGAATGAATTCTATTCTATTTTAAATTTGTTTGCCGTCCAAAGTGGGGCATTATTTTAACAATGTTAAACTTCGGTTTCAAAGACCTGGTTTTTCCCAAGGCATGATATATTTTCCAACTAGATCTATTGGAGGTAATAAATGGCACCAAATTTTGCCATTACGAACCAAAAAAAATTGCGATTTAAAAGAAAGATATTAGATGAATGCGTTTAAGAAATGTCCTTAAGGAATATTTGAAATACAGCCAAATCAAATCTGCAGATTAAGAGAATGTCACAAGGAATTAATTTTGAACAGTGTTGAAACTGAAGTACTTACCTTGTCCAGGGTAATTGTTTTGAAACAATCTGTAAGCAGCTGCATGAGATAAAATAACATTGTGACCAGCTATATAGACTGCTGTGTTATTTTTTATCCCAGGAGCATGCACTCCACTTTCATACCCAAGGTATGATATACAGAATGGCTCATTGAATGTGATCCAATGTTTCACCTGAAACGATATTATGGCAGGATTCACAGAAAACCGATTGACGCCTATCCGATTCGTAACCCTTAAAGGGATTGTATATAGTTTTTATGAATTTTCTTATGTGTATCGGGGACACTATAGCATCAATTTGCACCATTCCGATCTACAATCATTCAATTACACCAAAACTAATGTTGTGTCGCGAAGCATACTTTGCGATAAGTCACATCAACAGACACTTTGATAATATTGAATCAAATAACCAATCCATCATGCTAGAATGAAATGATTGCTATGACCAGGTTTCGGAAAAGACTTAGGTGCTTTCTCAGTGAGATTTCAGTGATTTCTTAGACCAGACTTACCGAAGCCTGAGTAAACTAGATTTCTAGTTTATCTTATGGTATATGTGTTTCCTATTTCAGAAAGTTGCCATACTCACCCGATCTCCAAAACTTTTAAAACAGAGATTTGCATAGTCATTAAACCTTTGAACAATAGTTCTGTTTAACCATCCACCTTCATCTTGTAATTTTTGTGGTAAATCCCAGTGGTAAAGTGTTACAAACGGTGTTATACCATTTGCAATAAGTTGATTAATAACATTATTATAATGGTCTATACCGGCCTGATTGATATTATCTATTGTACCGTCTGGTAATAATCTTGTCCAGGAAATTGATATTCGGATAGTCTTTATCTGCAATGAAAATTTAATATTTTTGCAGGCAAAGAACCAGTCTTTGGGGGATTTTTTTAGTCTCTCACTGAACTGAAGCTTGAATTCCTTTGTGAATCTGGATATTGTATTGATCATCCATGTCAAATTTTAACTTATTTTTGCTGACAACAGGAATGATATTAGTCATAGCTCATAAGTGATACCTCTTTTATTCATGGAATACTGGATCACTTATAATTACTAT
The DNA here is from genome assembly GCA_030562195.1 of Nipponacmea schrenckii. Taxonomy (NCBI): domain Eukaryota; kingdom Metazoa; phylum Mollusca; class Gastropoda; family Lottiidae; genus Nipponacmea; species Nipponacmea schrenckii. The sequence goes on from CM060201.1 coordinate 7,132,600, forward strand.
AACCTTATGTGAAAATATTATTAGCTGCTACCAATGTTTTGCCTATATGTTGTTTTAATAAGATGCCTCAATTGCTGTCAAAATATAAGAAATCGTGGCTGCATCTTACCCCTAAATCTTTAAGTAGCTGTATATCTTGTGGATATTTATAATAACTAGCATCAGCAACATCTCCAGTACCTTGTGTTTTACCTGGTGTATGGGTAAAATTATCCCAAATACTCATTCCTTTTCCTAAAAATAAAATCATTATCCCACTGAATAGACCCAGGTATCTGTTACCCATTTTACTTTTTAATAAGAAATCCAGTGCCTGGTTCGTTTATAAAAATTTAACTTGTGGAAATTGTACCAAATCCATTTGAATATCAATAAAATTTTCGTAGGTATATCAAATTGTAAATGATAAGGATGGTTGAGATGGAGCCAACCAAACAAAAATGTGTGTAAAACGACACCCGAGAATCTAAAGGGGTTTTTCGTGTAAATCGGGAACACTGATGGCTTTATCTTGTAGCATTCCGATTTCCAATTTTTATTCAAATTGCAGGAACCACAGATAGTCGGCTTGAATTATGGAATGGTGCAAATGTATTTTGTGTATACACAAACCAATCACCAAAGAATGTGGAGGTATCAGTTCTTGGGTCTAGAAGAGGGGGCGAGAGTGATTATATCCTCCCCATAATCCACATGTCTAAGCTTATATCTTGCCCTATTACCAGTTGAATCCACTTACCATCAACATTCCAAGCGCCTTCTATCTGATAAGCCGCTGTTGATACCCCGAACATAAAATCTGAAGGGAATTTCCCTTGTATCAAGTTATCTTCAGGATAAGTCGACACTCGGCCACATATCAGCAGGATGACCACAATCACAGCCTTCATCTGGAATTAAAGCATTTAGTAGTATATACGTTACTCTCGGATATTTATGAAATCATTTCAAAATTGCATAGGATATTTCGAATTTACCCTAACAAAAATTAAGCATTCTTAATAGCAAGCATTGAAATGTCTATAGAAGCTCACCTTTACTTCGCCCAGTCTATCAGATAGACAGTAAATTTAATAGACATGATAAAAACTGTTATCGGGAATTATTTGTTTAAGTTATTTATTTTAAGGTATTGAAATAGTGAGAGATTTGGTGAATATTGGGCTCATATCTCTCTCACATGGTTAAACTGGCCCCATATCATAGTATCTAATGTAGTTTAATATCTAAAATAACAGCTGAAATATATTAGGTCATCGTTTATTTCAAGGTTTTTCAACCTGAGGGGAAATTTTTAGGAATTAATAAGACACGTTGTAACTTGAGACAATTATACCTTGGAACTACATCCAGGACGCTCGATACTTTTTAAACTTTTTGCCAGTAATATAAGACAGAATCAAGATTGAAGGGGGTTGGGGTCATGCAATAAAAAAGGATTCCAATGGTAATAGAAAGGAACAAGATTGGAATTCCTTTTGAGCATGTTATAGACATCGTGACAGTCGTGATAAGCGAAATTAATCCATGAAGAAATGTGTCGACTTAAAGCACCCATGACCGCTCTAGTCGACATGGGGTAACTGGAATATTTATATCCAAGTATGCTTAATCTAAAAAAATTCATTTGGTTCTTCTAATTTTAGAACTGCATATCCAACCAATTGACCAAGTTATGTCTTGAATTACAGAAACAGCAGACTCCGTGTCGTGTTGGTGAATAAGCACAGTGTAAATATAAGCTGTAAATATACCTACAATTGATAATTCCATGACAACTATCGAGTAGTCTATAGACATAATCTGGCTCATTTTGTAACTGTTAATATGTCTGATCAAAGATGCCTTATCCTCCATTTAATACACATTTTCACTTAAGCATGTACTATGTAGCTCTTGTATGTTGAATGATCAGGTCTGAAACATTTGGGAAAGGATGTTAGGCACGATTAGCTTTTTTCTTCAATTATGTCTGACACTTAACCGAAGACAGAGTTTACCCGAATGAAATGTAACAACATTGAAACTGTACCCCAATCACATATTTTATTCCCTTCATTATAGTTATAATATTGCAATAAAATGACTTATTGTTTTTTTAGGTTCGTCCAAGCTATGTATATCTGTCAAAATCTGCTGTTATAATAAAGTTGTGGACAAAGTTATTACTAAATATAAATGCTTTAATGATTTTTATTTAATACGACCGCTCAATATTATTTGAATATGTCTATCAAGTTCACAATTATATATAGTCACCAATTAAAATAATTGTTCTATGAAAGTTTTAGACATGGTATTTACTACAGCAAGATACATAATTAATTCATTAACATACTAGTATATATAGAAATTGGCAGATCAACCAATCAAAGTATCTTTGTGATTATGTTGATAATTATGTTTAGTGTCGGCTACAAAGCCGTTGTCTTTGATTATCTTTGTATACATTGCTGCCGACTTTCGTGGGGTACGAGATTTGTTTGGATCACTGAAGTGAACTTTATGAATCCCAAACTTGGTACTATATCCATCAGCCCATTCAAAATTATCCATTAAACTCCATGCCATGTACCCTTTCAAATTAACACCGTCTTTAACAGCTGAAAATACATTCACATCCTTGAAAAGTTTGAAATAAGAGGTCGTTTGGAAAATAAATAAAATTCACATTAGAGCAATAACGTAATTGATAAGAGACCAAATTCTCCTGCTGGAGATGAATATAAGCGCCTGGGAAGCCGATATGTTCGTTTAGTTTATAATCATCGAATTATGCTTTATATCATAAAGAAAGTCAGCATAACCGCTACCATCATTTTGTTACCATTTTATTGGAAAGATTTTCGGATGGGACACACTACAAATATCGACTATACAATCCTCAATTTAATAAAGATTTATTTCTTCAATAGATATTATATAATAGTGCATCTATTTAACTTACCCTTCAAAGCCTCATTTAAATAAAATTGATAATAGTTGATTCGCATTTCGTCATTCTCTTGATTATCAGGTATACCGTTCTCAGTGATATAAATAGGTGGATTATTATATCTAGTTTTAACATAGTTTAATATCTTTCTCATTCCCCACGGATTAACAGCCACCCACTTGCTACTGAAAATAGAGAATCAATATAAATTTAATAGACAGGATTACGTAGTTACAATTAAATAGTATTTCTGTGGAATGCCCAATTTGCATACTTCGGATCTCCAGTACCGAATATGTAAAGCCCTGGTTTTCAACCTGTTTGGACATCACCATTTTCCGCGGTCTATCGGTATTCCTCCATGAGCCAACGATTGAGCTCGTGTTTTTGCAAAGCATTACAGTTTACCAGGACAATCGAATCCCGAATCAAGACTTTGCAACTTTGATATAAGTGTGAAATCGTCAATGGAGAAAGTTACTTGCGAAAAAATTGTAAAATTAAGTTTTATTCAGAAAAAAGGGTCCTGGACCATAAAGTGTTGTGGGTGTTTGATAGAAATGTTTTAGTCACGCTCACGGGGCACAATCAAATCTGCAGGTAAGGCACTAGCTCTATACTAACCTTGGCCAACTCAGATCCTTGAAAGTTTTAGTATCTTTATCATCCTCTAGTCCTGGCATAGAATACGGACGAGGGTGATTTGAAATTAAATTACTGGTATAATGGTTGATTCCAACAAAGTCAAAAGTCCCTGAAAATCAAAGGCAAAATTGCCGAAAATTTACACTCAAAGTCTAAGATAAAAAAAAAATAGCTTGCTAGACTTACTGAAATACCTGGTGGTATCTCGGAATTCAAATTTTGCTCTGAAAATATATTTCTCGTCATTTCTTAAACGTCGAAACTTAGCGAAGGCATCATTATTCATTCCACACGGATTAAAAAAAACATATCTATTTTTTTTTTAAAACTGGTTTATAACAAAAAGCTCACCTTTATTATATTGCTTTTCTGTCTCAGTAAATGCTGGTAGTCTCGATTGAGCGAAGCCTTGTCTGCGACTCTTTTCACCTATATATTTCTTCATAACATCTGGATAATCACCATTATCTAAAATTGCGTTAGCAAACCAACCCAACATAAAATCCAAAGCTCTGTAAGAAGCATTCAAGTCGTCTGGAGATTCTGTCATTGGTTCCATCCAATCAACGTTAAATGAAATGCCAATTTGTCCTGAAATATTTTTAAGAAATCAAATTTATATTTAAAATCAAATTTTAAAAGAAAATTAGTTAGGTTATTAGGCAGCCTTATGTGCGCGAACTGTTCGTCAGGTTTTTATATGAATCGAAGAATAATTTAGCTCAATGTATCATATCAAATCAAATAGAAATAGTCCCCTTTTATGACTCCTGAGAAAATTTGACATCCGACATGTTCAATTAATCCATCACAAATATTAACAAAAATCAAATAACCTCCCTGTCTTGCTCTGTATTTGCTATCATAGGTATGGTAAGCCGCTGCATGGGATTTGATAAGATTGTAGGAGCAACGATAAGCACCAACACCCGGTTGACTTATTCCAGGGGCAAATGTACCAGTTTCATAACCTTTGTCACACGTAACTGGTGGTTCGTTGTGAGTTAGCCACATCTTGACCTGAAATTTGAAAAAAAGTTTATTTCAGACATTCATCTAGACACAAGATACTGTAAAGCAACTTTTCAGTATGAGCTTATCAACACTTCCGAAGTTTATACATATTTCTAGTGTTTGCCTTTAACAAGCTTAACCTGTAGTGGAAGAATGACAACTATAAAATTAAACACAAGAAACTAACATCGATCTGAATTTAATTAGGATGCTCAAAATTCTCTTGATTTCTTCATATTTGCGACATTGTAAATCGAATCCTCTCTATATAATAAAGTTTCGTGATGGTAAACAATACGGAGGATAAATGCTTGTTCAAAAGAAAACACTCACACGATCTCCAAATAATTCAAAGCATTTATCAGCATAATTTCTGAAATCATCTACAACAGAAACGTTTAACCATCCACCATACTTGGCTTGTAGCGCTTGTGGTAGATCCCAGTGATACAAAGTTACGAAAGGTTTAATATTATACTTAATGAGCTCGTTGATCAAGTTATTATAATAGTCTACACCGGCTTGATTTAAACTTGCAGGAGTTCCATCGGGCATTAATCTTGGCCATGAGATTGAAAACCTGTACACTGCTACCTAGAATAAAAGAGTCACCTGTTTTACTCCAAGGATAAGTTTACCTCAACAATGTGTTATACAATTCTTTAAATAGTTTAATAATTAATAATTTGTCTATAATCATGTGAGCTTACGAGATACCACAAAGTACTGATTAACATTGTACATGCCCCAATAAAGTATGTACACTAGCATACAAAATAATGTAATGTAAATAAACATATTTAAACATAAAATCTATAGAACAAACTTTCATCAACATACCATAATAAAATGTACTCCAAGATACTATATAAAAGGTACACAAACATGCACGGTACTGTGTATAACACCCAAACTATATCATCATGTTTACAATTTTACGTCAAATGTACTGTACATTAACTAACCCCAATATTTTTTAACAATTGTACATCAGCTTTATATTGATGGTAACTATCACATGCTACGTCTCCAGTTTCATTATTGTGTATCCTTCCAGGTGTATGAACGAAGACATCCCAAATACTTGGACCTTTTCCTTTGAAAAATAAAATTACTTCATTGTGAAATCAATTGATATGGTGAAAATGAAATTGAATAAATTGATGGATTTGTTGACCTGAGAAAAGTTTGGCTTCTCACTGCAGTGCGAGCTCGCTGCTCCATGTTAATAAAATGAAACTCGATTCCAAATGATGGCAGCTGTATCGATAGGCGACTAAGAGATAATAAATAATTAACTTACCATCAGCATTCCAACCACCCTCTATTTGATACGCTGATGTAGCCAAACCCCACTCAAATCCAGGTGGAAACTTACCATAAACAAATTCGTCTCTTCCCTGGGGATCTACAATAACATTATTTTATGGACCATTACATAACGGTTATAATAATATTTTTTATTATTTCATAACTCAATACTACTAACGATTTGTATTAAAGATATCATTATTATTATATAATACGAATAATGATGTAGGGACAATAATTGCATTAGGAACATTGGTACAATTTGCAGTCCATGTGATAAACAGTATGTCGTACTGTGTGGAAGGGAGTCAAGGGTACTGACTACAAGAACACCAAAAGCATATGTATCTACATTCATAAAAAATTGTAGCCAAATCAAACTTCACGAAAACCATTTTAGGTAGGAGCACCAGTACACCACCAAGATAGTCTTTGGTGTTACAGTGTGTGGTTGTCTATTGTGTGTTAGGTTTTAGCTCAGAGATAAACCTACATGCTCTGTAATTCAGAATGTCTTTATCAAAGCCTCTAGTTTGGATCAATTTGGAGTAGAAGAAGGCAGATGGTCGGGGGTATCTAGTTCGTTCAGGATCAGTAAAATCGACAAAGTGCAGACCATACTTCTTGATATAATCCACCCATTCAAAATCATCCATGATTGTCCAGACAAAATAACCTTTAACGTTACATCCATTGTTAATAGCTGAAATAATCAATCATTTCAAAAACTTTATCAATGTGCTCATTTCTTCTTTTGGTGACAACATTTGCAATCCACTACCTGATAACATTAATCTAGAACATGTCTGGAAGGTTTCGTTCGTTTGTGGCAAAGGAAAGTTACAGGGTCTCAGCCTACCATAAGTCATCTTTACTCACAATCCAAGTCCACCCAGCTAAAAATAGGTACGGATAATCCGGAAAAGTTCAATGCAAAGAGGATTAGCCAACTGGTAGAAAGGATCCCTGTCACGGCGGACTTGTGAACCTAAGTTGTTATCCGTGTAAAATATAGTTGTTTCTTTCTTTACAGACCACAAATGTATTATCTGGAATAAAATCGTAAACAAGAGTGCTGTCTGATTTTAGGGTGAGATCATGTTTGTCAGTATTCTTATAGTTACGTCTTGTTACCACCAAATAAAGTTAAAGAAATAATGTTGTAGTGGGCATCGTATAACTTTGTTTTTTACCTTCAATAACGTTCCGAACAGCCTCATGAGAACACAAGGCGTGTTTTAAGCAAATCTGATATAGAAAGGGGTAGGTATTATTTAGTATTAATCAATTGTTAAAACTATTCTTAGAAGGCATTGCTTAAATTAATTTCCTCCCCATATTATAAAGCTTCCAATCTTGTGACTGTTATTTCAGAGCATATCACTTACCTTGAAGAACGTTGTTACTGTAATTTTTGATACAGTCTATTCTATTTTGGTCCTTCATCGTTCCATTGTCAACAAACCCACTTTCTGTTATGATCACCTCGGGATTCTTATATGTATCTTTTACATGTTCTAATACAAACCTCATACCCCATGGTACACTTGGGAAGTCGCTGGCCGGATAACCTCTGTAATAGTCAATAGATTTAATTTTCTATATATTATCAGAATGTGAATGGGGCAAAATGTGGATTTTGACATTACGCAATGACTAGCAGTTCTATGACACCGCTAGCAAAGGCCGCTTATAATTGTTTAGCGATGTTGACAATTTAAGCATTTCTATCACTAAAGGAATCACAGACATCTGATAGAAACTAGAAAATTTGCCAATAGCAACAACTACTGACCCGATAAACATTAAAAAAATCTAAAAAAAAACTCATTCCCAAGAATGTAAGAAAATAAAGTCTAACTTGGGCCATTTAGAATCGAAACTAAAAACAGCATCTTGATCATTATAATAGCCTGGTACAGTATCTGATAACTTCTTATATTGCACTAAATAGGTTGTGTATTGGTTTATACCAATGAAGTCAAACGCTCCTGAAATATATCATAAAATGTTTTTTTAATGTCAATTTAGTGAAAAATCTTAAAATTTTACGGGATCACCTAAAGCAAAACCCCTGCGCAGCAGATTGGGCAAATTTAGATATTGATATGCAAATATCTTGACAACTTTACTTGTGTATAAGTATATGTTAGATATAAGACAGAACAAAATCATCAAATTGTGAGCGAAAGTTTTCATACCTGTAATCAATTGTTGTTCTGACGATGTAAATTTGGGTAATCGAGAATGTGGCATTCCTTGTATTTTACTTTTCCTATCTACAGCTGTCCTCATGGTTGGTGGATAATATCCATAAACTAGTGGGTGTAAAAACCAACCCAATCTGAAGTCCACAGCTCGTTTTGCTGCATCTATATCTTCAGATGTATTCGTCTTAGGATAACCCCATTGGATATCAACGGTGATTCCGACCTTACCTATTGGATGAGCAATGGGATTTTATGCGTTACTCTTTTGCATATTGGAATTTATGAGAAGATGAACTGACAAGCCGATTAGGTGCCCGATGAGGAATTTTTTTAATTATCAGTGGTTGTACCAACGTCTAAAGTGCTTTATGCAATACAACGGGAGTAAATGTCGATATAGTGGTCTGATCTAAAGAGAAATACTTTTTGGTAATGCGAAATAGTCACATGGTTGGATTTGCGCGCGTCATAGGCCACTAATAAAATGTTCAATATCATGAAATGTAAACAGGTCAAATTATTCCAGACTTAACAAGCCACTAAAATAGCAAGAAGCAGATATATTGTATTATCAAGGAGTTTTCCATAACGACCATAACACTTATCTATTTTGAAACCATCGTTTGGCAGAAGTAAATCTGTATTAAGGTCAAAGTTACCCTCATTAACCATGGCTTTGGATGGAATTTCGATGAAATGTGTTAACTTCACAAACCTTTTCCTGGGTATTTATTCTGAAACAATCTGTAGACAGTAGCATGTGATAACAGGACATGGTGACCGGCAATATAGACTGCTGTATTGTTTTTAACACCAGGTGCAAATGATCCATCTTCGTAACCAAGATAAGATATACAGAAGGGTTCAATGAAAGTTATCCAAGATTTTACCTAGAATGATAGAGTTACTGGTCAACACAACAGTTCATAGTAAAACATAATATATATCCTTTTTGAAATAAGCAAAGGAAGGAAGGTGATGTTGTGGAAATTTACCAGGGCTCCAGCGACAGAAGCTTGGAGTTCTGTTTTCTGTGGGCTAATATAATATGGGCTTGGGTCAAATTTGGTCATATTATGACTAGTGAGTGTAGTAATTCACAGATATACCACAACATTTAGATCTGCATTTGATTAGAAGCACATCTATCCTAAAATAAATGTAGATCATTACCCGGTCACCAAAGCTCTTAAAGCAAAGGTCTGCGAAATCTTGAAATCTTGAAACAATAGTTCTGTTTAACCATCCACCTTCATCTTGTAATTTTTGTGGTAAATCCCAGTGGTAAAGTGTTACAAACGGTGTTATACCATTAGCTATTAGTTGATTAATAACATTATTATAATGGTCTATACCGGCCTGATTGATATTATCTATTGTACCGTCTGGTAATAATCTTGTCCAGGCAATGGATATTCGTACATTTTTTATCTGAAAATCAAGAGGTTTTGTGTTTATGAACACAAAAACAATATATTATTTTCAAATACAATATACGTGATTTCGGAGCATAAGTCCAAAGATTGTTTCGATTAAGATTGTTAACTGGCATTCAATCATAGTCTTTTAAATCACAAAGCTTAAAACTGTTTGGAAGATGCTCATGTTGCACAAATTCAATCTAAGCAGATTAAATATGCGAATTTAGGTCACGATTGTGTAAATCATTTAATATTAAATGTGAATAAGGGTACGTAGAAACGAAAATATTGGCCGCTTTGACATCAAGAGATTTGTCATCTACATACAAACATCCATATAAAGGTATTCCCCTTGAACTGGACAATGATTAGAAATGTCTCATAAAGCAAAATCAAAATTTTGTAACGTTCCTCACTAGGACAACCGTTTGCGTGTTTTATTACATTGTTAAATCATATCATTGTACATAAGTTTACATGCATAATTGAATTACCCCTAAATCTTTAAGTAACTGTATATCTTGTGGATATTTATAATAACTAGCATCAGCAACATCTCCAGTACCTTGTGTTTTACCTGGTGTATGGGTAAAATTATCCCAAATACTTATTCCTTTACCTATAACAATTAGATAATATTTTTTCTAAATCTCACTATTTGCTAAGTAAAACATCGTATTATAATCATCGTTTAAAATCAAATTGTCCTCAGCTTATTCTAGTCATAAGATCGACCAGACCCGCCCACAAATACAGTTCAGACGTACAGTTTTTTGGCGAAATGGCATAATTAAGACTGTCTGTATTCCTTCAAATCATAAACTAACTAACAGATATATTGAGAACAAGATTTAAACCAGTCACACGTACTGACAGGATTAATGCTGACCAGAACTATTTATACTATAAATCGAATTAGTTCTAAGAAGGAGAAATTAAGGTAGTTACGGGAGTTGCCATACAAACATTTTATAGAAAAAATACTAAAATTAGTATTGAATAGAGTTGCTGTTCATTTCTTCACTTCGGCGTTTGGCATGTGAAACTTTTATAATTGAGAACAGTTTATAGCTTACCATCTTCATTCCATGCACCTTCTATTTGATACGCTGATGTAGAAATACCAAATATAAAGTCTGAAGGAAAGGTACCTTCTATTAAATTATCTGAAGGATATCCCACAGTTCGATCATAGGAAATGATAAGGATGATCCAAAACAACTTCATCTGGAAAAAAATATACTTGTTATATTCTATAGGAAACCACGTTAGTTGGACCTTAACAGAAGTCATAAGAGTGTACTATTAATCACAGTCCAAGTTTTGTTATTGTGAGAAAGTCTGGAACAGTAAGCCAATTAGGCAGCAAAGACATGCATCCTGTTATTATTTCCTCAGGTTTCGAGAAATGGATAATTTCCGAAAAATTTCTCTTGTCAAAAGAGCAAATATTTTCCGCTTTCCGTCCAAAAAACTATGTTACCTTCACAACTAGAAGATCAACAATCATTAGCATACAATATGGTACATAATGTATATTTACAAAAGCACATTAAGTTATATAAAACTCTTTACCGTTTGCCCAGATACACAACTATTTGTAACGTACTGATAATTCAATTTGGGTCAATAAAAAGTTGAATAAACCCATTTTCGGGGAATATTTCTGTTGTACGAAGGTAAGAAAATTTAACTTTTTACAAATATCATCAAAAAATTGATTACATAGGTAAACGACTGTTTTCTCTGAGATTTTACAAAATTATATGTTTAAGAGACCTACAAACGAACAAGATTAGTAATAATTTACCTACTCGGTTCACCGTGATATGAGGGCACTGAAATAACTTCGAATTCTTGCATCAGAAAATCCGACTCTGGAAAAAATATACCCTGCACTCCATGTACTACACTAACAACAACTAGAAAACTCAAACCGTTGTAAACCTTGGTTTAAAGGAAAAATCTATAGTAGATCTATGTGCGGAGTATAATAATTTCAAATAATCAGTAGATTTCATTTCAGCTCTTCTGACTTATTATATAATAGTAATGCTGTATTTGCTGCTGATATTGACGAGTTTGGTATACACCATACTTGCAAAAAACCACACAGATTCAGACAAACTTATATTAGGTCAGTTTCCACATAAATTTGCATTTGGTGTGGCTACATCAGCATATCAAGTTGAAGGTGCATGGAACGAAGACGGTGAGCGTTTTTAAGTTTTATATTGCTAATCCTGATATGGCTCAATGAACCTCAATGGATATCAAACAATAATCAACATATTTATGTATGACGTGGATAAAGGGCAATATTTTGGAGAAACGTTAAACAATTTAAGAAGCCCACACGTAACACTAAGTACGTTAGATTAAGGTGACTCTGATATACATTACTGTATATGCTACCAGATACAAAGTAAAACAGATGTCCAGAAGCCCTGAGTAGTTAAATTTATCTGTTATTTGGAATAATCAAGCCTGCATAACACAAAACTAGTTTCGGTTATGTTCATTTATCACCTTTCTGGTCAGTATATGTAAAGTAAAACCTTGCATGGTCTTTTGAAGGTAAAGGAAAGAGTATATGGGATGTATTTTCCCACACACCCGGTAAAACAGTCAACGGGGAAAATGGAGATATTGCTATAGATCAATATCATAAATATAAAGAAGATATACAGAATATCAAATGGCTTGGGGTAATATATTTTACAATAATTTTTTTTTTCGTCATACTTTTTCAATTCACAAAAACATAATCTCAAACATTGTTACATGTTCTGCTTCAAAAACAATCTGAAACATGTGTTCATTACACATTTCTACTTTGACGTAACCTTCACAAATAGTCTGAAACATGTGTTCATTACACATTTCTACTTTGACGTAACCTTCACAAATAGTCTGAAACATGACTGTGTTTATTACACAATGTCTACTTTGACGTAACCTTCACAATTAATCTAAAACATGTGTTCATTACATGTCTACTTTGACGAAACCTTCACAAATAATCTGAAAGATGTGTGAATTACATGTCTACTTTAACGTAACCTTCACAAATAATCTAAAACATGTGTTCATTACATGTCTACTTTGACGTAACCTTCACAAATAATCTGAAACATGTGTTCATTGTATGTCTACTTTGACCTAACCTTCACAAATAATCTAAAACATGTGTTCATTACATGTCTACTTTGACGTAACCTTCACAAATAATCTGAAACATGTGTTCATTACATGTCTACTTTGACGTAACCTTCACAAATAATCTGAAACATGTGTTCATTATATGTCTACTTTAACGTAACCTTCACAAATAATGGGATGGGACAATATATCGAGGCACCGTTAATGTTATTGTCATTGCAAAATTTCCCTCATTGCACACTTTGTGCCGTTGTCGGTCTTAATTAACCCATTCATTTTATTAAAAGTATGATTTTACCACTAAAATAGTGCTTTCAACAATCACATCGACTATCATAACTTCAAGCAGTGACAATAATTTTATTATTTCTTACTAAATTGTATTAATTGGTAATTTAAGTACAACGGATGAATGTATAATATCTTTGACCAAGTGTATCTTCTTAGAAGACGAAAACACTTTCAAAACTTCATAGACTTATAGTTATATTAGATTATAAAGTGATTCTCATTGGTAAGACACCCGATAATTCAATTCCACTTATAAACAACGGATGACATAAAAATTAAAATTTTCAAACTTGTTCAGATTCAGCCTAAGAGCTAGAAGCTCCTGGACAAATTTAAACTAATTTCTACAATTTCTGTAATGGCAGGTTACCCACTATAGATTTTCGATAGCATGGACTCGATTGTTACCAGATGGAAGTATCAACAACATAAACGGAAAAGGTATAGAACATTATAACAATGTTATCAACGAACTATTAAAATACAACATCACACCGTTCGTCACGCTATACCATTGGGACTTACCTCAAAGTTTACAAGATCATGGTGGATGGGCTAATGACTCGGTGATTCAGCATTTCAGCAGGTATGCAGAGTTATGTTTCAAGTCATTTGGAGACAGGGTAAGTGATTTATTCTTGCTACTTTGAACTTAGTGTTTTTGGATTATGTCGAACTGATTATGATTTACAGGTTGTCGGTTGAACTTCACTTCCTAAATCATAAGAAATTGTGCATTGTTCTTACAGAAATAACACACACGAACGTATTTCACAGCCATTTTGAATTTAAAGCCATATATAAGTCGAATTTCGATAATGTGACATTAAGGTTTTGATGAAATGATATATATATATTGGAATTTGAGGAAAAAACGTCCTACACCTACACTATGACAATATTCAGATCATTTGGATATTAGTGCATACGAAAGTTTTGTTACATTAACTTAAAATACAAAGACAATGACAGTTTATAATTCGTTAAGGTTAAAAACTGGATAACGTTCAATGAACCGTTTATAACATCGTGGATGGGACATGAAAATGGTGAAATGGCTCCTGGTATTAAAGATTCGGCTGTTATGTACAGAGTAGCTCACAATTTGATTAGATCCCATGTAGAAACATATCATTTATATAATAATACTTATAAGAAGAAACAGAAAGGTAAGCTATATTAATAGTTAGAAGAGAAAGGCTGAGTTCAGAAAGCTATTATCAAGTACAGATTTTTTCTTTCTTGACCTGTCCTTACAGTGAACCGAACCCTCCATTCCACACAATCAAAGGATCACGTGATCTGATTGAACTGCAACTTTTGAGGAATTTGAATATGAGCATGGTTGTACTCTTTGAAACTCGAACTTTAATCCGACGAGTGAATACTGAAATATGGTTGAAATTTTCCGAAAATAAGATATAAAACTAGAGCCGAGGAAAAAACTGTGCTTTGCTGTCGACATTTTGCCACATAACTTAAAGGCTATTTCGTACTTTAAAAACTTTCGTCCGGTGTTCTCTCAGACTCTTTTAGTTAAAAGGCAAACTGTAAAATTTTTAATATTTTGCATTTTGCTTGAAGATTAAAGAATTATATTACATATAGCATCTAGTTTGATTTCATTATAATGTGGTTGAATCCAAAATTTCTATCTATGCCTTTTTTAAATTGTCCACATTTAACTTTCCGAGATATGCATAAACAAGGATTTGTAAAAAGGTAGAAAGAAAAATCCAAGGGCATTATTAAAGGTCAAGATGAAGAGGAAAAGACTTTGAAATTTTCATTTTCAAGGTTTTGAAATACACTTAAATAATGCAACTTATATTGAAAGTCTGTCTTTTATAATCTATTTGTTTTTTTCTTAATTGATTCAAATTATTTATGATAAATGATTTGTACTGTTTTTTGTCTGCATTTGTAAATTACACCGGAAGTAAGGTTGACCTGGGTAATTTTTGTAGGATCTGGAAGTTTCCACGCACAAACTGGAAGTGATTAAAAATTTCTGATAAAACGTTTTTATTTGTTGTTACAAAAAAATGAAAATAAGAAACCCAAGGTAAATCGGTCCATAAAAATCTCTACAGCTTCCAAACAAATTTCTTGACATTATGCAAAATTAATAGCTTTTAATTATAAGGTACAGTGAGCATGTTGTTGTGATAACTGTGTTTAATTTAGCTGTAACTTCAGCCTCTTAATGGGTTAAGCTGCTGACTGTGTATCATTATTGCGGGAATATCAGTTTCATTTACTACATTTGGTAGCAGAAGTCAAATTCTGTCCAATATTACTTTGCTCATTCACCTAGATAGGAGGTAAGTCAGAAGACCACAACGGCGTCCAATGTATCAATTAACGATTTTTCTTAATCCCTTAATGTTTTATTAACAGGTCAAGTTGGTATTACATTAGATTCAGAATGGAAAGAACCAGTTACCGACAGCGAGAAAAACAAAGCAGCAGCACGACGAGCTTTAACTTTTAGAATTGGATGGTTTGCTGATCCTTTAATCTTTGGGGACTATCCTCCTCTGATGAATGTGACGATTGCATTAAAGAGTAACGCTCAGGGACGAAGAATATCTAAACTTCCGAAATTCACTCCGACGGAAATAACAAGAAATAAAGGTAAGAATCGAATCTACTTAAGCTCCGTGTCCTGTCGGTTAATATGGGATATCTTCAGTTCGGCCGGCACATGTCGTATGAAACTCCTTTTGTTACTGGAAATTTGCACATGAGAGTAACGTCAACAATCAAATGGCCCAAAGAAACATAACAGGAGCCAAGCTTAAGACCGAACCAACCAGTATTTCGTGTATGGGCTGTTAAGGTTTAGAAAGCATCAACTGAGGCGTTGTTTATGCGTTAGATATCAGGACGTTAAAACCAAACACATTAAATCAGCGTCCACACAGAGTTTTATTAAAACCATAAAACAACGAAACCGTGGACATTGCTGAATCTAAGATTTCTATAAACAAACAGTTATAACTGTACGATGACTATAGCAGTTGATTTTCAAAAGCCAAATTAAGTAAAGAAATTTGAACCCTAAAACGCCGTTTTATTTTATTTCTGAAACATATGTTCATGTGAAGTCGGGTATTTTCTGTTTCAGGTACAGTAGACTTCTTTGGAATAAACCACTACAGCACAAATATCGTAGAACATCAAGATACTGATAACAAAATTACAGGATTTTTTAACGACCAAAATGTCAAATTTCTGTCAACAAAGTAAGTTAAATTTTTCGTATTTCTGTTTTGAAGAAAACCATATCCTCCATTTACAAGTAGTGAGTCCGTTTCTTAATTGCAGTCTTGTGCCTAATTAGGTTTTACATCATTGTGCCTTTTTTGAAAAATAACTGATGACCATATGTTGACTCCTGCTTATTCATCTACATTACCTCATTAAGTGTAAAATGGGAGGGGGCGTAAAACTACATTCATTTCAACCATGGACAAAAAACGGAACACTGCTGTTTCTTATTTGAACAAAATGATGAAAATCTAATTTTTTGATAGAAACGGAACATTTGTTCTCTGTTTAGAAATTATGCATGGGGATTGAGAAAACTGATGAACTATATGAAAATGACATATGGAGATATTGATATATATGTGACTGAAAATGGACTGGCAGAATGTGGAACAACATGGGATCAAGCTAGAATAGATTACATCAAATATTATACTAATAACTTGCTAGAAGGTTTTGCTTCAATTTTATCATTGTTTTGGGTTAGGATGGTATCCTAATTCCGTAAAGAAATGAAAAGGCGTTGAAGTAGAGAAATTCTGCATTCATCTTCCAAATCATCCCCAAAATCATTTTTAAACAGAACAAAAACCCTTTGGAAAGTCCTTAAGGACCGACATGATTGTCAAACCTTATATTTCCTTTACTTTACTTACAGCCATAAACGATGGTTGCCCTGTTAAGGGATATTTCCTATGGAGTTATACCGATTCTTATGAATGGAATTTAGGATATAGTATTAAAATGGGGTTATTTTATGTGGACTTCTCTCAACCCGATCTACCAAGATTTCCAAAAGCTTCGGCATATTTCTATCAGAAACTGTGTAGAGCGAAAGGCTTTACTCAGGAAATTTTAGACTTCAAAGTCAGTAAGTAACAAGTACTATCCTTAACATTGACTTACCGACCTAACATGGATACGCAGACGATGTTGGAGATTAGTGCACCTCTAAAGTCCTTCTGCATTAAAATTTTCTGTCATTTACAATATGATTCAGTTGCAATTTGTGTTAGAACATACTATTATTAACAGATAAAGACTCTAACTAGCTAGTTTTAACCCTATTTAATTTTTGTCATATTAAGCTCCAAAAGATGCCAACGATTTCCTTTATGGTCAGTTTCCCAAAGATTTTATGTTTGGTGCAGCAACAGCTTCTTATCAAGGAGAAGGTGGATGGAACGAAGGAGGTACAAATTATTTATTAATCTTCAGAGCATATAAAAGGAATTTGCACGCAAATGTGATAAATACAATTCACTGCCACTGATGTTACAAAAATCATTGCCAGATAATTTAATAGCTGTGTATTGAAAATCATTTAGGTACGTGTTTAGGCTAAAGATCTATTTGGTTAGCCTTTTGCTTTTATTTCAATTTAACTTCAACTTTTACATATAAAAGGTAGAGGACCGAGTATCTGGGATGATTTCGCTCACCAACCAGGTCGAATTGCTAATGGTGATAACGGTGATGTAGCTTGTGACAGTTACCATAAGTATAAAGAAGATGTACAAATGCTTGTTCATCTTGGGGTATATTATTTTCCTATTATTTTACAAACCTTAATCAATTAACCATGTAACCAGCGATTAAAAATATATTTTCTGACCTATTTGCAACACCCTCTTTTTGTCTGAATTTGCGATATATGTCATAATTCATTCAATTACTTTTGAAATTGCAGGAAAGGGATGTAGATTGATAAAAATAATACGTTTCGTCTATACAAGTGCTACATTTTACTATGCAGGTCCAGCACTATCTGTTTTCAATATCGTGGAGTAGAATTATGCCTGATGGTACACCAAGATCAATAAACCAGCAAGGAATAGAATATTATAGTAATCTTATAGATGAACTAATAGCCAATAATATAGAGCCTATGGTAAAACTATATCATTGGGATCTGCCATCAGCCTTACAGAAACACGGCGGTTGGCTGAATGATTCAATTGCTGATTGGTTTGATGACTATGCTAGGGTTTGTTTTGCACAGTTTGGTAATAGGGTAAGTTCTAGAGGCTAAATGATTTCAATTGAATTAAATATAAGTTTTACATCCCACTCTTCTGCACCTTATGTCCTAATAAAAACGCCATGTACTTCATCATAATGTTAAATTTTTCGTAAAATTCTTTAGGAGCTAGATCATGGTTTACCGATTAAGTTTGCCGGTGGTGGAAATGTTGTTTTGATAAATGTTAATTCCAGGTTAAATATTGGTTGACATTTAATGAAGCATATGTCGTTTCATGGTCGGGATATGGCAGCGGTATTTTCGCACCCGGTGTTCACAGTCCTGGAGTTGGTGTATACCGAGCAGCACATAATATCATCCGATCTCATAGTCGAGTATACCATACATATGATGACCATTTTAAACCAAGATACCATGGTGGGTGTTATTTAGACATTTTATTTACAAATATCATTCACATGTTCAGGTATTTAGTGTATTGTAAATGTACTATAAATCTGATATATGCAGTGTTAGGTAAATCTTTCTTATTGCAGGTCAAGTTGGCATAACACTTGATATCGAATGGAAGCAACCCCTGACTATGTCAACTGAAGACGCTTTAGCTGCTGAAAGAGCTTTACAGTTTAAACTTGGTTTGTTTGCTAATGCTATCCTGGGCAATGGAGACTACCCACAGATTATGAAAGACTACGTTGGGAGAAAAAGTCACGGCACTTCCAGGTTACCTACATTCACAGAAGACGAAAAGAAAATGAATAAAGGTAACCCTTATCATGTATTTTGAAGATTAAGATCTACTTGATACATCTAATTATTTATTATGTAAATTTAATTACTTTACAGGTGCTTTTGATTTTCTGGGTATCAACCATTATACTTCTCATTTGATCTCTAATAAGCCAAATCCGGATTCTGAACCGGATTACGAACAGGATCAAGAAACAGAAGTTCGGTATGATTCGTGCTGGGGAAAGTGAGTGCTTATTTATTTGTCCCTTTTGTCAGAAAAATAATTGTATTATTGAGCCAAAGGTACTTAAAGAACACATTTATTTCTAAATATTGCCTTTGTTAAGAGTGCGTTGACACGGACAGAATCAGAGAGTATTAGATATGGTTCCGAACAACTTGTGGACTCAAATTTTGTTGTTATTCAGAACTCCAGCAGATTGGTTACATGAATATCCTCGTGGTATAAGATTGTTATTGAATTATGTGAAAGTGAAATATAACAACCCGCCTGTTTTATTAACTGAGGGTGGAAGACCAGATATTGAGGGTTTGGACGATAAAGGGAGAATACATTATTATACTTCGTATATTAATGAAGTTCTGAAAGGTAAATAAGTCAACGTTATTTCTTAACAGTATATTATTGTTAAAATTCAGATTCGACGTTCTATTGATTTTAATCAATTAAACCTTTTATTAGATGTACTTAACTCCATATTATGAACCAAAGTATAGGACATGCTCAAACTTTGATTATCCTATAATTTGTGTATTTCATGCCACCCTTTTCAGCTATAAATAAAGATGGATGTAATGTTAAGGGGTACACTGCCTGGTCTTTGATGGATAATTTTGAATGGTTAACCGGTTATAGTCAACGATTTGGTTTATATTACGTGGATTTCACCAACCCAAACAGAACTCGTGTACCTAGAAAGTCTGTAGATGTGTACAGAAATATAATAAATAATAATGGATTTATCAAACCATAATAACAAATTAGAAGTGTTTACATGTATGATTTAGTCTCTTTTTTCTTGAATTTTTTTCTCCGTACAAAATACAGTATGCGCTCACTCAGAAACATGTTTACAGTAGTAGATAGTACCACCAAATTTGTCTTTGATAAACATCCACTCCCCGACAACTTATTTCGGCTCAGTAGACATTCAAAAATCTCCAACCAAGCTTCCCTAATTTAATGGGCTAAATAACCTGGAGAAAAACATCTTCCAGGTCACAATAACACTGGCCCAGTAACCCGATTAGAATTGCGTCTGAATGAAAAAGATAAGCCGAAAGCAGTGACTAGAATAATCTCTCAAACATAATAATGATTTCTTTTTTTCTGTTCTAAATTGCGTTGTACATGTAGTTTGAATCCCACTTGTTAATTCGTTCAATTCATTTTGAAGTCTGAGTTTTTTTTAAACGAGAGTAAGAGGAAAACTTTGAAAAACTAAACTTCTTTGAACCAGAGATTAACCATTATCATATCCATGTAAGTAATATCTATACTTAATATTAATAGTTTAATTATATCAAAATTTCAATTCCAAAATTATAATGGTTAGATCGATAACAATCACAGGCGAGGATTTCAAGTGGCAAGTGACAAATACTACAAAACTTTAGAGATCCTAAAATAAAAAGAGCTCAATTGAGAAAAAATCTTGATAATCTTCATTGGTCTCCGGAAACAGCTAATAATATCTACCTGTTTTGGATACGCCAGCTTCAAGCACCAGGTAAGTCTTTAAACTAAGTACTGGGGATAAAAATATCGAGAGGCCGCCGCTAGGCCAAATCGTCGTTAACTTGAGCCGAAAAATTCTCACACCCCTCCAGCATTCAATCTTAGACCGTGGACTTCAATTTATTCCGACTCCTAAACTACCTAACCTTGATTATCTTCAACCGTCTATAGAACGATGTCAACGTAATCTCAGTTGCATATACTTTTTTCGAAACCACCCCCACGTGGTGCTAGAACAATGTTTATTCCTAAATCCACGTGGAAACCACCTAAAACTGCCATCCATTCAGAAATATTAAACGTTACTTACAAGTATGAATAACCAAATATCAAATCTTTCCATAACACACGAGAAGCCTAATCTCACGCGAGTAGAACGTGAAGCGTTAAATTTACTTTAAAAAGACGATAGCATTGTAATTAAAAAGAGTGACATGGTTCATGTTGCGTTATATTAAATAGGGAAGATTACATTTGAAGCAACGATTTTTATGAAACAAAAAAAATTCCACCTAAGCACAGATAGCAGCTAAAAATAGACTTTATGCTGAAGTACCCCAGGCTTAAGGAGTGCAAAACATGTCCCTTTATATCAGAAACTCATTATTTTCTAAGTAACTCTACGAATAAAAGATACCCGATCCAAGAGCACCTCACATGTGAAAACTCGAATGTAATATACTTAATTTCATGTAAAAAAATGTCCCAAACAATATATCGGGGAAACAAAGAACAAATTACGCACTCGTTTTAATGCTCACAGATCAGATATTAAATTTTAAAAAGACAAGCCTGTTTCTAATCATTTCAATCTTGACGAGCATTCACTTGACGATCTCACCCTAACCCCAATTGAGCGCATAGAAATCGACTTGCCCGAAGATGAAACTACCAAATTCCGTCAATCTAGAGAAGCCCATTGGATTGAGACATTAAATACAGCAAGACCCATAGGACTTAATATTCACCACAGTGTAGGCAAGGCACCCTTTGTAGTCCCCTTCAATACAACCAGTAATAAAGCAAGCAAGATAGTTCAAGCCCATTATAAGAGTCTTCAAGAGAAATTTCCTCACATCTATAAACAGAAAATGATAGTGGCATATTCCAAAAATCAGAACTTAAATGACAACCTTGCTCATAGCAAACTAAAAACAATCTGTACTTAACAGGTACTATCATCTTTATTCAAAGGTTTATAGAATCTGTTTTCAATATCTTCTCCATTTGTAAATTTAAGATAATCTTCAACACTCAACTTAGATTTTTATATAGCTAAATGTTGATATTTGTAAACGAAGTTTGCCTCTTGTGGTTTTGAAATGACAATGAGTTAATTTTTCCAGATTAACAAAAGTACATGCATAATAACTATCAATTAGTTATATTCGTTAATAACATTTTTAGTTTTTTATGATTATTTCTGTATTTTCTAATACAATCAGTATTGTCTGTTTAGGAAATCTTAAATCATGTTTAATAAAATAGGAAATAAATTTGGTTCTAAATTTATTATAATTTGTTCAAATGGTTAACCTAAACTTAATTGATGTGGGTGTAATCGAATTTTATCCATCGTTAATGTTACGAAATATTTTTCCGGGTACGAATCAACCTTTTTTGTGACAAACGGACCTTTCTCTTATAAATCGAGTGTCATGATATTCGCGACCACATGTTTTTCCAACACGTTTATAAACGTATTAACAACGACAAATTCTCAATTAATTGACATTTTGTATGATTTAAAAGATGTGAAGACTACGGGAAATCAATGTCTGTAAGTATCGATTGCTTACGACTCGTTTTTAACCACTATTACGTTCATATTCACATTTGTTCGTCGTGATTTCGCGTGCCCCACACCCCTCAAATCAGACGCTGTAAAGTTTGTTTATTTTCTTTTTTATTTCAGAAAACCTCCTCTCTTTTAACTTTAAGATTTTAAAACGAATGAAGAGTGTATTTTAGACGCATCCCAGACTCCGACAAGAAATCCTATGACACATTCACAATTGATACACAACCCAAAGAGAAAGTTAACCACCAAATTTATCTCCTGGTTTTTGCATTTGAACAGTAGTACATTTAAAGTTGCCTTCCCTTATTTTCATATATATATACCATAATTGGACCGGTAATACTTATATCAATAGAAAGCAGAGGTGTTCTAATGACTTGGAAAAATACCAGATGGTCCCACATGTCATTAATTAACTCGTAATTAGGCTAATTATGGCCGGAATTCCCACGGTAGGGTACTAACATAGTTATGTACGTCAAGTCTCAAATGTCGTTGATCTTTTTTTAGATCATCCAGTCTGACAATTCGGTACATAAATCATGACGTAACCGGGCGCTGTTGTTATTGCCCACATTCCTTAAAATTTTCCACAACAACAATGGCATTTTGGTATTCTATTTATTATCTCTAGCAAAAGGCAATAAAACGTTTAAATATCATTTTGTAAAAAAAAATATGAATTAATTTGATTAAGTTTTAACTCACTAATAATAAAATACAAAATCAATTTTTATACGCCTTCATTCATATGACGTCATTTGGTCACGTGAACAAACATGGAGTCTAAATTTAGCGTTTCA
The DNA here is from genome assembly GCA_030562195.1 of Nipponacmea schrenckii. Lineage (NCBI taxonomy): Eukaryota > Metazoa > Mollusca > Gastropoda > Lottiidae > Nipponacmea > Nipponacmea schrenckii. The sequence goes on from CM060201.1 coordinate 7,155,941, forward strand.
AAGCAGATCAGAGTCAAATGGATTCCACAAGCATTTCTACGTCCACTTAGGTCTTGAGAATACATGGATTTTTCATTAGAAACCCCAATTAATCAATTAGTAAGCTTACTTTAGCTCTAATTAATGAGGTAACCCATCTTTAATAATGATATATTTAGGCCGTTGTTACTTAAAAGTTCGTCTCTCATGACCCGCCCGCATGCTTTTTTGCTTAACAGAAATTACGAATGTGGTTAATTATTTACCAATACTGAACAATAAATATTAATTAACGCCCGCGTGTACTTTGGCGATAGTCATACCAAATTTAGTAGCCTAATTTAAAAAGTACCGACTAGAAACTCGAGTACGTCTTTTGAGACGTAGCGCCATCTATAATTTGTTCAATTATTTCTCGAATATCCTATCACTCTTTGCATAGGGCCTACAAACCTTTAGTGAAAAGACTGGAAGACCCATTATTCTCATGTTAGGTCAACCTTGGTCAATTTTGTCGGCTGCTTTTTTCAAATTATAAATCAGAATGGTTATTTGTTCCTGCAGCATTGTCTTGACAAAAAATTATCCTAAAACCACTGTTAAAATTGTTTACTAATGAAGATGCTCGGTTAGACATGTGTAATTCATACATGAAAACTTTGAAAATCAACGAAAATAAAGCGGAGTCTGAGGATGTCAGCAAGTTCAACATGGAAGTCTTGATTCTGCATGATTCAGAATGGATTTCTATAGAAGAAGATCAGTTGTCAAGTAATGCTGTAACATTAAAAACAGAAGTTTGTAGAAAGTCTTCTCTTGTTCCTAAAATTCGTGTTAGCGAAAGACCTAATAATGATGATATAAATTATGAACCAAATGATGGTACTGTTGAAGAAAGTGAAGGTCAAGGTCCTATTTCAAGCGATAAAAAATCCGTCGTTGAAGTTAAGTTTCCCGATCTTGAAAACGCGAGTGACACCAAGCATGCTACATTTTATGAATGACAGTTTGTCAGAAAATGGGCTTTCAACAAATGTGCAAAAGATAAGTGATGAAATACACACAAATTCAAAAACTCTTGTATACGACGCAAATAATATCTTTAATGTTGTTAAGCCAGGAAATGTTGACGATTTATATGGGCTAATCCTGGCTCTGAGGGACTGTATATGGTATATAGATCCTCACTATGAAACTTTTCGGACAGAGGTTGCAAGGTTCAAGAATCATTTAGACCTTTCATGAGGTTTAATAATCCAAAATTTTCTGCTAATGGTCTGAAAAAACTATCAACCGATTATCAGCAAATGTATGTGAATTCTGTCTCAAACCACTTAGAAAGATCCTACATCCATAGTGATTGCATGAAAAACCTGTTTTCTGCATGTGAATATTTAGTTGAAGCCATAGTAAAATACATTGATTATTTAAAATCCAAAAATGAAAAGATTGAAGAGGAATACCCTGAGATTAATAATGGCCAGAATTATGAAAATCGCGTAGAACTTTTGCCATTCTTTGAAGAAATAAGTGCGAAATCAAAACTGTATACTTCTCATGAGAGAGAGACTTGATGGCAGAAATCAAAGATAAAGTTGAGAGTTCCGACTTTTATAAACCAGTACTAATAAATGACTATATTCCAGCTATACCTCACAAGAGATATAAATTTTTGAAAAAGTAACGTTCCAATGGTTTTTAAATTAAAGATATTTTATACAACCAGTAAATAGTACACAAAGGATTTTTATATTATTTGTGGAAGGAGGATATGATGGAGGTCAATTCTGTGAGACCTGTGGTAATAAGCACAGTCAAACAAATGTACACAATTCAAATCTCTTGGAAACAATGAAGAATTTATACCTTCATTTAGTTGGTTTAAATTACAGTTTTGGCCCAAAAGTGCATACCAAAAAACTTCTCTGCATTATACTGGACGTCTGAAGGTGAAATTCATGATACAACAACGACATTTCCACAAACAACATCCGGATCAACATTACACAGCAGCTATTTTTAATTATTGCAAATCTGTAGCTGTTAAGGTCAGAGAATTTGCATCGTTTGTTTGCACTGATGATAAACATAAAATATAGAAGTAGTGGCAATGAGGGTGATATATTATGCTGCCACTGTGGAACAGGCAGGAAATTAAATAAACCAAAAAATATGTATCCTATATGAAGTGCATGTGAAAAAACTAAAATTAGTGTCCTAAAACGTAAAAGAAAAGCTGTAAACTTGTCACTTTTAAATTGAACAAATATTACATGTTTGACAATTTTCTTCAATGTTCTTGTTTAAAAATTTCACTGTATTTACTGTTCAGTGTTATGATGTTGAATTTTAAATTCATTGAAATAATTAATAATGAATGATTCAAGCATTTTCATTTTGTGAAATCCAAAAGCTTGTCGTCTGGGCGATATGTTACTAATTTGCATGATTAATTATTTATAATCAGTCTATAAAGCAGGTTAGTTTTGATGAACAGGGTCATGAGAGACAAACAATTAATGAACAGTGGCCAAATCATCCAAAGATAGAGGTTTTAATAGTAACCATATCGTGGGTGACCGCTTGAAACCTTGTATATGCTATATTTGGTCATTTTCAGTTTTTGGTATCGTTGGAAAGCGCGTAAATGCGTGCATCTCCTGGTAAGACACTCATACTGCTAGCTTCATTGTAAATAATCTTAAAACGCCGAATAAATAACACGGAAATTAACGGTCATATTAAAAACCTCGTAAAATGTAATACGGGGTTTGAATTCTTTTTTTGTGTGAATGAAAACAAGAAAACCTCGTTAGTTACTGTTAAATAAGAGTTCTTAGTTGAATAAGCATATTTTTTCTTTCTTATACTATATTACTATGCGAGGTTTAAATTGCTAGGGAGCCTGTTGAAACAACAAATCAAAAATTTAAAAAATAGATATTATTATTTTTTTTTCTTAAAGACCATGGGGGAAAAGTTAGATTATCATTTCTATCCTTGAAAATGTTACTTTCAATAAACATTTCCACGGTCATCACCGATTATCGTTGACTACCTATTTGTTTACAAAAATATCATAACAAGCGCTCATAAAACAAAAAAAGACAACCTGAAACTTATTTTTTGCTTGATAAAGATTCCTGTATATGAATTGAAACGTTGCAAATAGGAGAAGTATATCCATAATAGTGTTCTAATTTAACCTTAAACTACCTAGAAATATTCTATCTAGCCCATGTTTCCCATCAGAATCACGAACTGACTGACCGAAAACCTATCGTCTGTTTTGCCTGTGTGATCTCGAGTTAGGTCAGAGCTGATTCTTCAAGGTGCCTGATTTACTACCACTATCTTAAGGCTAACTCCTCTCTGGATATGTACCTCCCACATCTTGGAGTAGACTCCATTGTCGGATTGCTTTGTATTGTATGACTGCGAACAATATGGCCCGGATCAGCGCGCAATAGATCATTATGATCATCATGATCACCTTAAAGATTTAAACTTATTTGCATCCGAATTTTTACAAAGGAACCATTTCGCTAAAAAGTCCTGTTAGCAAACATCGAGATCTGTCAGGCAAGTATATGGGGATAACATTGACCATTACGCTAGACAAGATGGGGCCTATAATCGAGTCCTTGGGCGTGCCTTTTTCAAAATTAATTAATTATTTACACTTAACTAAAGTTGTGCATATACGACCTCCAATCCTATTCCTAGTTGTCGGAGCTTGTTCATCAACCTATCTGTCCAGACAATATTCAAAGCCTTCTTTAGGTCTACGAACACCGCAAAGAGAAACTGAGAACGGTTAGAGGTCTTAGACATTGCGTGTTATAGTCTAACTATCTGGATCCATATGGGTCTATAGTATTCAACTTAGAAACAATGGGCACGTAGATGATGCGATAGTATCGACAAACTAGAGAAACATACATCCTTAATACCTATTCTTATGGCAGCGAAAGCGTTTGACAGAAGTCATGCTTCGTTGGTGCCTTTTCTAGCGTTCTCTGTGCCATTTTTTTTTTCACATGTAGTGATTTCCTCCATAGCATTATGACAGTCGTCCGGCCACCAGAAGGGAAGACGTTCGAGATATTTTCCATGTTGTAAATTCAAGACTATTAAAGACAAGATCTCCAAAAACAACATGGTGAGTATAATTTTGATTTTCGAACACGTTTAAAGAGGGATAATATGCGGTCAACTGGGATTTGAAGCCGCTAAACTTTCAGGACTGTGTCCAAAGTTGGAGAACATTAAGGGAGGTGTGCAGCTTTCAGGACCATAATCCGAAACACGTCTTAAAGTCAGACTACACACATACTGATTTTGAAGGTATACTCATACTGACATACTGAACTATCAAAATAACTTAATCACAATCCTATAATCTAGTCATTAGATAGAAATAACGAATAAATACAACATATTTGAAACCCCGATCGCACAACCTCCACTGTGTTGACTTACATGAATAGTATAAGGTAATGTGAAGAAGTAAAACATTCTGTAAATCTATATAAACTATAACTGCTCAAACGAAAAATCAGAAAAAAGTCTGGAATTATATGTCATTTCAGCTGAACTTCCATGTAAAAGTAATTACCGATAAAAATGAGTTTTCCGGATCGTAAGGGATTCTGTTACTTCATGTCACCAGGTTAGTTCGATGATGAATATATACTCATGTTGATCATTACTGAGAATTAAAATTTTATGTTCATGCTATGACGAAGTACCCCCTTAAATTATCATTATTTTACATTATGTCCAGATTTTTATTTTTTAGAATTTGACAATTATTCTCAACTTCAAACTGTATATCCCAATGGCCTAAATATCCAACATGATAATCAGATAATACCATTTGTTACCAGCTACAATCATACCTCTCTCATTGTCAAACGCCACTACCAAAGCCTTCAAAACCAATATCCTCATGTCTTAAGCAAGAGACTTGTTACAGCTTACAAAAGAAATAAAAATATCAGTAATATCCTAGTTCATGGTAGACTCAATCCTCAATAGCATTAAAATACCTGACTTTTTTATTCTGAATTTACTACATTCACTCTTTATATTAATGTTTCTTTATTTATTATAGGTACATAAAAATATTTTGCTTTTCTATTTAGATGATTATTGATACATCAGAAGAAAATTAATTCTTATATTTTCAGCTATTTCAGTTGAAGAAATGATACTACTTCAGATTATATTTCAGAGACATCAAAAACTAACGCATCTAATTATCCAAACCTTTAACTTGCACCTTGTTTTGTCATAAATCTTAACTTTGTGACCAAGGCCAGTGCTTTTATGAGGTTATGTTCTCATCACCATCTTACACTTAAATAAGTTTGTAAAATCAACTGTAAACCATTCTTCTCAATATTTTCTACTTAACTATATTGTGATTTTTTACTAGATTTCAACTTTTATTAACAGTAACTGACAACATATAACTGAAGCTATATTATTAGAGCTTTACTGACCCTACCCACATAACCTTCTTATAATATTCTATGTATTTCAAACAACTTGAAACAAGGATACAAATCAATATACTTTGATGTACACAAATCACAAACTATAAAATATATTATTACTATATTAAATGTATATTCTAAAGCTGAAAAATGGGGTCGAGGTTTGATATATTGTTATAAGAAAATTTTACAAAATATTTTGAATTCATCTCCATATTTGCTTCTAAACTATTGACTTCTCTTATTTTGCTCAATTCTTCTCATTCATTTTTTTCATACACATAAAGGATTACTTTATGGTATTAGAGACGTTAACCAGATAAAAACCCATCTCCGCTGTGATTCAATTTCTTCTTCTCATGTTTTAAAATTTATCCCATATTTTTAATAAAAAATAGTTGTAAGAAAACGTAACGTGTTTCGGATTACATGTATTTTAATTCGGGTGAGATATCTTTATTTTTTCTAACATAAAGCTTGGTTACTTTTACGATTTAGTTTTCAAAAAATAATTTTGATGAATTAGGGATGTTTTTTTTTTTTGTAAAAAATTCTTTTCGTAGAAGAAATCAGAGGAAGGTGAAAAAGAATTTCAACAGTTCAAAAATATCAAACTTGGAAACATGTCACTCCAAATTGAGTATCTGATAGATGTTGTACCTAACTGTAAGATATCTATCCATTTCTCTTCCTCCTCCTATTTATTAATCTATCTATGAATAAATGAAAAAAAGAAGTTAGAGATATTTTTATACTAAAAGAACTAACGAAAGACCAGAACCAATTCTTTGATATATCTTCATACAAAACAATAATAAAGATAAATCCTGTACTAGACATCATAGTATTAACTACGGGAGTCATTATTTAATAATTATATATAGAAATCACCCAAAGATAGATTTGTAAACAGTAACCAATTGTGTGAGAAGGGAAGACATTCGTGATATATTCCATGTTGTAAATTCAGGTCTATTAAAGACAAAATCTTCAAAAACAACATGGTGAGCATAATTTTGATTTTCGGACACGTCTAAAGAGGGATAAGATGCGGTCAACCGGGATTTGAAGCAGCTCAACTTTCAGGACTGTGTCCAAGGTAGGAGAACCTTAAGGGAGGTGTGCAGCTTTCAGGACCATGTCCTAGGTAGTGTGGAACCAATTGCTAATCAGCAATAGATAATGCTTACTTCAAAGATCAAGGCCAGAGGGTCGCATTGACCATCTCTAGTTACCAAGACCCGGAGCTAGTTGACTTAGCTCCTATGCCTCTTTGGGCTATAGTTTTCGTTATATGATCCTTATAGACTGTCCTAGATATCGTAGACTAAGATCTAGTCCACACACCTGCCTGGTTTAATCTCAACCAGAATCTACTTTCTTCCCTTCATTGATCAATGATCATATGTAAAGGTGTTGTTACTGATAATCCAAATTTTCCTTCTGGGTAGAATTCCAATAAAGTAATTTATACCACAAAGTAAACAAATTGACGTCAATTATCAAGGATTTATCTTTAAAAATGTTATATGTGGAAAAACAAAGAAATAATTCTGATGCATCACAAAAGGGGACAAGAATTGATTTTTTTTAATTGGTGTGAGATATCTTTATTTTTTACAACCAAAAGCGTGGTAACTTTTATGTTCTTCTTTTCAAGAAAATGATTTTGATGAATTAGGGATGTTTTCTTTGTAAAATATTCTTTTCATAGGGAAAAAAATCAGAGGAAGGTGATAAAGAATTTCAACAGTTCAAAAATATCAAACTTGGAAACACTTGTCACTCCAAATTGAGTTTCTGATAGATGTTGTACCTAACTGTAAGATATCTATCCATTTCTCTTCCTCCTCCTATTAATCTATCTATGAATAAATGAAAAAAAGAAGTTAGAGATATTTTTATACTAAAAGAACTAACGACAGACCAGAACCAATTATTTGATATATCTTCATGCAAAACAATAATAAAGATAAATCCTGTACTAGACATCATAGTATTAACTACGGGAGGCATTATTTAATAATTACATATAGAAATCACCCAAAGATAGATTTGTAAACAGTAACCAATTGTGTGAGAAGGGAAGACATTCGTGATATATTCCATGTTGTAAATTCAGGTCTATTAAAGACAAGATCTTCAAAAACAACATGGTGAGCATAATTTTGATTTTCGGACACGTCTAAAGAGGGATAAGATGCGGTCAACCGGGATTTGAAGCAGCTCAACTTTCAGGACTGTGTCCAAGGTAGGAGAACCTTAAGGGAGGTGTGCAGCTTTCAGGCCCTATGTCCTAGGTAGTGTGGAACCAATTGCTAATCAGCAATAGATAATGCTTACTTCAAAGATCAAGGCCAGAGGGTCGCATTGACCATCTCTAGTTACCAAGACCCGGAGCTAGTTGACTTAGCTCCTATGCCTCTTTGGGCTATAGTTTTTGTTATATGATCCTTATAGACTGTCCTAGATATCGTAGACTAAGATCTAGTCCACACACCTGCCTGGTTTAATCTCAACCAGAATCTACTTTCTTCCCTTCATTGATCAATGATCATATGTAAAGGTGTTGTTACTGATAATCCAAATTTTCCTTCTGGGTAGAATTCCAATAAAGTAATTTATACCACAAAGTAAACAAATTGACGTCAATTATCAAGGATTTATCTTTAAAATGTTATATGTGGAAAACAAAGAAAAAATTCTGATGCATCACAAAAGGGGACAAGAATTGATTTTTTTTAATTGGTGTGAGATATCTTTATTTTTTACAACCAAAAGCGTGGTAACTTTTATGTTTTTCTTTTCAAGAAAATGATTTTGATGAATTAGGGATGTTTTCTTTGTAAAAATTCTTTTCAAGAAAAATCAGAGGAAGGTGATAAAGAATTTCAACAGTTCAAAAATATCAAACTTGGAAACTTGTCACTCCAAATTGAGTTTCTGATAGATGTTGTACCTAACTGTAAGATATCTATCCATTTCTCTTCCTCCTCCTATTAATCTATCTATGAATAAATGAAAAAAAGAAGTTAGAGATATTTTTATACTAAAAGAACTAACGACAGACCAGAACCAATTCTTTGATATATCTTCATGCAAAACAATAATAAAGATAAATCCTGTACTAGACATCATAGTATTAACTACGGGAGGCATTATTTAATAATTACATATAGAAATCACCCAAAGATAGATTTGTAAACAGTAACCAATTGTATGAGAAGGGAAGACATTCGTGATATATTCCATGTTGTAAATTCAGGTCTATTAAAGAAAGATTTCAAAAACAACATGGTGAGCATAATTTTGATTTTCGGACACGTCTAAAGAGGGATAAGATGCGGTAACCGGGATTTGAAGCAGCTCAACTTTCAGGACTGTGTCCAAGGTAGGAGAACCTTAAGGGAGGTGTGCAGCTTTCAGGACCATGTCCTAGGTAGTGTGGAACCAATTGCTAATCAGCAATAGATAATGCTTACTTCAAAGATCAAGGCCAGAGGGTCGCATTGACCATCTCTAGTTACCAAGACCCGAAGCTTAGCTCCTATGCCTCTTTGGGCTTAGTTTTGTTATATGATCCTTATAGATGTCCTAGATATCCTAGACTAGTCCAACACCTGCCTGGTTTAATCTCAACCAGAATCTACTTTCTTCCCTTCATTGATCAATGACATATGTAAAGGTGTTGTTACTGATAATCCAAATTTTCCTCGGGTAGAATTCCATAAATAATTATACCACAAAGTAAACAAATTGACGTCATTATCAAGGATTTCTTTAAAATGTTATATGGGAAAAAAAAGAAAAAATTCTGATGCATCAAAAAGGGCAGAATTATTTTTTTAATTGGTGTGAGATATCTTTATTTTTTACAACCAAAAGCGTGGTAACTTTTATGTTTTTCTTTTCAAGAAAATTTTTGATGAATTAGGGATGTTTTCTTTGTAAAAATTCTTTTAGAAGAAATCAGAGGAAGGTGATAAAGAATTTAACATTCAAAAATATCAAACTTGGAAACTTGTCACTCCAAATTGATTTCTGATAGATGTTGTACCTAACTGTAAGATATCTATCTTTCTCTTCCTCCTCCATTAATCTATCTTGAATAAATGAAAAAAAGAAGTTAGAGATATTTTTATACTAAAAGATAAGACAGACCAGAACCAATTATTTGATATATCTTCATGCAAAACAATAAAAAGATAAATCCTGTACAAATCATAGTATTAACTACGGAAGGCATTATTAATAATTACATATAGAAATCACCCAAAGATAGATTTGTAAACAGTAACCAATTGTATGAGAAGGGAAGACATTCGTGATATATTCCATGTTGTAAATTCAGGTCTATTAAAGAGAAGATATCCAAAAACAACATGGTGAGCATAATTTTGATTTTCGGACACGTCTAAAGAGGGATAAGATGCGGTAAACCGGGATTTGAAGCAGCTCAACTTTCAGGACTGTGTCTAAGGTAGGAGAACCTTAAAGGAGGTGTGCAGCTTTCAGGACCATGTCCTAGGTAGTGTAGAACCAATTGCTAATCAGCAATAGATAATGCTTACTTCAAAGATCAAGGCCAGAGGGTCGCATTGACCATCTCTAGTTACCAAGACCCGGAGCTAGTTGACTTAGCTCCTATGCCTCTTTGGGCTGTAGTTTAGTTATATGATCCTTATAGATTGTCCTAGATATCCTAGACTAGTCCATACACCTGCCTGGTTTAATCTCAACCAGAATCTACTTTCTTCCCTTCATTGATCAATGATCATATGTAACGGTGTTGTTACTGATAATCCAAATTTTATCTCTAGGTAGAACTCCATTCATTTTACTAATATTATTATTGAATTTATACCACAAAGTAAACAAATTGACGTCAAATCAAGGATTTATCTTTAAAAATGTTATTTGTTGGAAAACAAAGAAAAAAACTCTGATGCATCACAAAAGGGGACAGGAATTGATTTTTTTAATTGGTATGTTTTTCTTTTCAAGAAAATGATTTTAATGAATTAGGGACGTTTTCTTTGTAAAACATTCTTTTCGAAGAAGAAATCAGAGAAGGTTATAAAAAATTGGAACATTTCAAACAAATCAAACTTAGAAATATTTCACTCCAAATTGAGTTTCTGATGGTTTTTATACCAAACTTTAAGATATCTATCCATTTCTCTTCCTCCTCCTATTAATCTATCTATAAAAACTTGTTTAACAAGAGCTCTATTCTTCAGTAAAAATACCTGCTGCCATAAATAACATAAAAAAAATATTAAAAAAATATCCCAAAAACTAAGTAATTATCGATAAAAAATACATTAGTTTTGTGAGTTTTTCGGTATTTAAGGGATTCTGTAACTTTATGTCACCAGGTTAGTTCACCGAGAAATATTTACTCATGTTAACCATAACTGAGAACTAAAATTTTATGTTCATGCTAGGAATTAGGGATGTTTTTTTTTTGTGTGAAACATTCGTTTCGTAGAAGAAATCAGAGGTAGTTTATAAAAAATTTCAACAGTCCGAAAATATCAAACTTGGAAACACTTGTCACTCCAAATAGAGTTTCTGATAGATGTTATACCTAACTGTAAGATATCTATCCATTTCTCTTCCTCCTCCTATTAATCTATCCATGAATAAATGAAGAAAGGAATTAAGAGATAAGAATAAAGAGAGTATATTTACGTGAAAAGAACTTATGACAGACCAGAACCAATTCTTAGATATTCCTTCATGCAAAAATGATAAAGAAAAATTATTTACTAGATATCAATTCTTTTCTCGTTATCGTTCAATTATGGTAGTATTAACTACGGAAGGCATTATTTAATAATGATATATGGAAATCACCCAAAGATAGATTTTAACAGTAAGCAATTGTGTGAGAAGGGAAGACATTCGAGATATTTTCCATGTTGTAAATTCAAGTCTATTAAAGACAAGATCTCCAAAAACAACATGGTGAGTATAATTTTGATTTTCGGACAGTCGAAAGAGGGATAATTATGTGTATGACAAAAAAGGCTTATTTCCTCCGGAGCAATAATAGGTCAGGCCAAAGGTGTCATTTCAAACTGTCTAACAAATAATGAATGAATTGAGCCAAAATTAGAAGCAAAAAAAGCAGACGTGTTCAAAATATAGAGGAGACTTAGAAGAAAAATACTAGGGATAAATATAGGGACAATTCAAGGGATTCTGGAATTCTTTTAACTAGGGGTTGAAAATGTCGGATCTTGACAGATAGAAAGAACATAAAATAGGCGAATAAATAAACTTAAATTCAGACTATAACTACATACGTATACAGAATTTAAGAAGTGTTTTACTCATACTGACATACTGAACTATCACATTAACTTAATCACAATCCTATAATCTATTCATTAGATAGAAATAACGAATAAATACAACATAATTATTTGAAACTTCGGGTGTTTAGGAAAAAGGCTTCCCTGATTGCACAACCTCCGCTGTGTTGACTTTATATGAATAGTATGAGGTAATGTGAGGAAGTAAAACCTGCTGTAAATCTATATAACAATTACTACTCAAACAAAAAATCAGAAAAAGGTCTGGAAGTATGTGTCATTTCAACCGAACTTCCATGTAATTAAATTATCATATTTTTACATTTATGTCTAGATTTGTATTTTTTTAAATTTGACAATTTTACTAAAATAAGCTTGTAAAGTCAATTGTTAACCATCCTTCACAATATTTTCTATTTAACTATATTGTGTATTTTTCACTAGATTTCACGTTTTATAAACATTAAATGTAGAATTTAACTGAAACATATAACTGAAGCTATATTATTAGAGCTTTACTGACCCTACCCTACCCTAAATAATAAACACATGGGTTCTCATTTGCACCATGTCAACTTCATTAAAAAGTATATGTAAAATGCCACCTGTCCTAAAAACGTTTTATGCACTCAGAACAAAGAAATGCTTATAGGGACGTCCTCGAGCTTTCAGAGGATCGTCCAAATGATGTATATAAAAAATTAACACCAGGATGCAAATCAATGGTACCCTTCCCTCCTTGATAACGACTCTATAATAGACAAGCAAACTACGAAAGGCTGAAAACTAAGTAAATGGAAGAAATTATTTTTTTAACTTATGTCATGAGTAAGTTACAGACAATGCTCGGGTTTCCGATTACTTGTATTGAACAAAAAAAGAGATCTTCTCTATATTTTGAATTATTTAACTACGTTACAATGCTTTTTATCACCATAGTTGTTTACTTTCAAATTAATCATCTCATGCTACCAACATGGTTGTGTAAAGACACGTAGTACCCATAACGAAACTTGTCAGTGGCTGAGCCCAGTCCAGGGGCCTCCACGAAAGCATTCCCCATAAACTGGTTATTTTTAAGTCCCAGGCTTCAGTTTTACAGAACTTGATTATGAGAAATGTTGTTTTAATTGGACCACGAAGCAAATACGTTCCACGGTAGTAAAGAATTGCATGTCCGTAATTCGAAAAACAGACATGTATGATTTAATACAGCAATTCTTAAATTTGATCTTTGAAATCGCAATTCTTTCTCCAGGTTAACTTATAGTAGCCAAGGCCATACCACGAATAATTATTTTCAAAAATGTTAGGACTTAAAAGGGTTAATCTTATTTATTTTCAATGTTAATTGAACTTGAGCCAATATACAACCTCGGTGAAAATGAGTGGGCATCAATATAGAAAATTTACTTTTGTATGAAGACTATACCCATGTCGAACTAGGACACAATTATTTAATTATATGAGCAATTATGACGACAATGAAATTTTTTTCTGTGACATTTCATTATTTTCAGTTCTCTTTATCCCAAAGTAACTATGTCAGCGTGTAATGTTTCGGTATAAATGATTATTTTTTGTTATAGCTGATTCTATATGTATTTGTTCAATATAATCAATGTATTGGGTTTATGATATGTATAGTATATATTTGTTTGAAGGTAGTAAGCTCACCTTACCTGACTTTCATAATATTTCAAAAATTCTGTTGATGTTCTGAAATTCTGTTGATGTTCTGAAATTCTGTTGATTTTCTGGAATTCTGTTGATATTGTTGTTTAATAATCTGACCACAGTCGGTTTCTTGTCACATCTCTAATATCTTCCAATAGATCTTGGTTAGAAATAGTTAGTTGACCTATGTTTTCAACTTACTAATTTCACAGGTTAGAATCACTGGAAAGAAAATGTCCTTTTTATAAATAATCAAAAAAGAAAATATGAATCAACTGTTTCTAATTATTATATTTCTGACCTTGAATGGATGTGAATCAGGATATTTAAATGTCACATTAAAGCTTAAATAACTCTAAAATTCTTTTTTTGCGACGGAATCTTAATCTCAACAGAAAATTAGACATCTTGCCATATTGTGATAATATCAAGTGGTTTAGTGTCACACTATAATGAAACACGAAAAGGATCCCACAGGTCTGTACCTAACTAGATATAAAAGGGATTGAAAAGCGGTTTAGTGGTAGTCATAAACCACATTAAAATTGAATGGTGAAAACTAATGTTATCATGTGTCCCCGATACATACCCCTTCATTAAATAAGGGATAAAAATAATGTCTTAGAATGAACATAGGATTTGGAAATTTTAAATTTGGCCCTTAAGAGCTCTATTCATCAGTATATACCGGATGCCATAAATAGCATAAAAAATATCCAAAAAAAAACTAAGTAATTATTCATAAAGATGCATTGATTATTGAACAAACACAAAAATGACTTAGTTATGTAAGTTTTCCAGATTTTAAGGGATTTTGTTACTTTACTATACTCATATTGACCATTCTTCAAAACTAAATTTTCAGGTTCATGCTTAGACGCTGTATCCCTTTAAACTAAGATAAAAATCTATGACCATCGTTATTATGTTATATATTAAATGTTGGTAATAAGTGTATTATTAACAACTATTATCTGGTTACTCTCTAAGTGTTTAATGCAACTTTACATAGGTACCAGGCCAGTTTCAGACATTCAATGAAGTGTTTTTATTTTATTTTATGTCCCTAGATAATGAACTCACTTGAGTACTCCACATTAATATTATAGAAGGAATAAAATCCACTTACAATTCCAATTAATGGTAGCGGGTTCCTATTTTGTGTCTTTGATTGTATTCCTGTATCTTCTTCATGGTTCATGTTCTTTTCTTCCATTTGCGGTGACATGGAAAAAAATATTTGAAACTTTCTCAAAAATAAAATATAATATCTATCTCCTGTGCATTTTATTGGTCTTAACGTCATGTAAATACGTAATAAAAGAGTTATAAACATTCGATAACCTATGTACATGTATGACAAATGAACAAGTCAGAATCGTATAAATCAATCATAGATGATTCTCATCGACATTTGAAGGAATTAAAATTACATATTTCAACTGCATTAAACAAAATCATCAAAACCTACCCCCAAAAATTCCATATTTTAAATTGTGGCGGAGATCCGAAATTCAAGTGTGACCTCCTTGTGAAGTGTAGAATAAAGATTTAAACTTGTTGAAACAATAGAAGAGGTGAAAAGTGTTCAGGTTATACTGACTACTATTGAAGAATCAGATTGGTGTTCAGAAAACCTGTTTGATTCTCCTGATTCTGATTTGTTTTAATTTGGTGAATTAAAATAATAGTCCAACCGGAATTGTAAACCCGTGTACTAGGTTTGATATCTGAAGCAATCAAACAGACTGTAACGGGAAAGGAAGTTAAAAGTGAAATGAATGGTGAACATTATTCATACTAGAAGTATAAGTTTGAGAGAAAAAGTAACGCAACTTTAGGGTGAGAAGTTTTAGACAAGGCCTATTTCAACAAATATATGAATATGAACCATAAACTAATTCCCCACCGCTCTGATATATTGTGATCTATTATAAAGCAGGTATCTCTTTCCACAATACCAACAAACTGCTGCCTACCCCTAAAAGATCAATAGCCCCTATTAGAAAACTTAGTGATGTATGGGTCTAGAAATCTTCGTTTGGTATCAATATTGTTCTCATTACACACTGCATGGAGGCTCCCTAATACTACAGAAAGACAAATTTCGAAAAAGTAAAATTCTTTTGATTAAATTGATATCTCGATTTCGTAGATAAGCCCTCTTCAAAGGGCAATATTGTCACTTACACTCACCGTCATAAAATCCTACGTGGGCATATTCCATTCTTAAATCAATAAAATTCTGTACCTTATGACAATCATAACAAATCAAGTAGGTTCTATGACGCATGTTATAATTGGAATAGTATGTGAACCAGGATCTAAATGAAAGGTTTTTAAGTATATTGTACAATACGCCTGTATCGTATTCCTGATAACTTTTGTTTCCGAATCACGATTCTTACACCAATTTTTGTTAAAGGTGGGCTGTTTTACAATGTTTAAATACATGCAAATACAAAATAATATAAAAACAACATACAATATTGAAAATAAATACAACACTGAATAAAATACAACATTGATTTGACTGCAACATTACATTTAAGTACTTCATTGAAATTAAATATATCATTGAAAATAAACACAACATTGAAAATATATATATAAATACAAACATTGAATATAAATAAAACATTGAATAAAAAATAAAACACTAAAAATAAATATAACATTGATACAACATTGATAGTAAATATAGCATAGACTATAAGTTCAACATTGAATATAAATAAACCATTGAAAATATATATATAAATACAAACATCGAATTTAATACAACGTCGAATTTAATACAATATTGATATTGATGAAACCCTTGTTCATCAAACTATCTTGGATTAAAGATGTATTTGATAATGTATTTACATGAATTAGAATACAACCCCTATACAGTATTATTAATATTTAATTTTACTTGAGTTAATGGAAATTGGCAACTACGGATAAAAATACAAATGGGCAATCATGTGGAACAGTTTTAGCGTAATCATGTAAAAAAGTAAAATGACAGACAAAGTACAATTCCAATACCACGGAGATTGGACAATCATAAATTGGTTTAAATAGATTTTTAATATTTACAACATTTTACATACCACGAAATCTGTATCAGTTCTGTCAATTTTTGGGTACATAGCTCCTTCTCAGAATCTATATATCATTGGTTGCGAAATACTTTCTTAGATTCTAAATAGTCAATGCGCTATTTGCTGTTCCGGTTGCAGCGAAATTAACTGTGGCTAACACCGTTGTTACCGTATCCGATATGCGGTTTGTTTCAAACTGCTGCTTTAAGAAAAATTGTTCTTGATACGAATCTTGACCTTGATTCTTTAACAATGGTAGCAAATTACATATTTACAGGAAATAGCCATGAGATCATAAGTTTTCAAGGAGTATATAATGTCATATTACTAAATAAATAAACTAGTATTTTCTATAGTAAAATCTTTGTAACTGGTACAATGAAATTGTCGTTAGTATCAGTCACGCTTTTCTTTCTTGGTAAGTCAGTTCTTTTCTTATTAGGAAATGATTTATATGTTTATTCAATATTTTAGGCTATTTGACATTGTTATGGTGCTTATAAGACCGAAATAGCATTTTGGTTTGTATATCGTTTAAATTGTGTCGAACTGAGTCTTTTGCATTTAAAAATGCTTGGTGTTTTACTGTTTCTTCGAGTAAACAATTCAGAATAGCATAATACTTTATTATTTAATTAATACCTCATTGACAAATAGTGTCTCACCCGATTCGCATTCAGTAATTGTTTTATACACTTATTAATGATTCAGTTTTCTCATGCTTTTAACTAACAAGGAATTTACCCGATTTCTTTTTCATCTAAAAACCACTAACTGTGTTAAAGATTCTGCATTTTCAGAGATCAATCGGTTACAGCATTCCCATACCATCAAATTTTGTTCGTTACCATCGCAATTCGTGTTTTCTTAGCAATGTGTATCCATAATCATCTCAGTTTGGTAGCTGGGAGTACGAGCCGCTTTTCCCAAAATTTTCATTTTGAAGATCGGTTAATGACGTCAAATGTATTAAATCATATAAATGGGCACGTGTTTCTACTTAAATCGAATACTCTATTTTCAGATTGTATGTACAGTGGTAATACAAAAAGTTTACCATCGACCAAAAACAAACTTCACAATAATCAAGTCGTACATCATTATCCTGGTCATGTATCCGTCCAAAACAAAAGAGGTTTCCTAATTCAGCAAACTTTTCAACCACGATCACAAAATGATCGATTTACAGACATTTTAAAATACCACAAAGTGTCTAAAAGACATGCTTATCGACCATCTTATCTCCAACGTTCAAGTCAGAATAATTATCAACGGACATCTAGGAGAACATACTATTATAGACGACCGTCAAAACCAAAGACTACGTTAGTAGCAAATAATGTGTGGAGTAGCATATCAAACCTGTGGAACAGATACAATCCATTTGGACAAAAATATCAAACTCCATACTTATCAGGACTATCATTTCCAGGATTCAAATGGGTGTCTTCATATAGAGCACCCAGACGTGTGGTTCGTTTTGTCTATCGATATTCTCGTTATATACCATTAGTTTATGGTGGTGGACGCTTGGTGTTCATACGGCGAAGGCAAGAGCGTATTCCACCAAAGGAAACACTCGATAAGTTAAAATATAGTTGCACCACTTGGTCGGGCGTCTGTGATAATGCCTGGAAAAATCACACAGAAACGCTTAAACAACAGGAATCAGAATCAGTGGACCCATCTCCAGAAGTCAAACCACCTGATAAGGATCGATCAACTGCTACTGAGAAAGACAAAATTTCAGAATCTGAATTTCCAAAACCACCTGTTTCAATAGACAACATTCAAACAGTAGATGCGAAAACAACAAATTCAACATCAAGTATAGAATCTACTACTGAACTGATTGTAACAGCCAACACAATTAAACCTACCACAACGACCTCAATCGAATCTACAAAAACCTCGCAATCGACTTTATCTACAACAGAACCAATATCGAAAACTGAAGGTTATGAACCCACGACAGAATCGATAACGACAACTCGGCTGATATCGACAACCGAGGACACTAAAACTAATGAACCTACAACAGATCTGATATCGACAGGCAAGGCAACTGAAAATACTAAACATACAACAGAGATAATTTCAACCACCGATGTAAATGAAACTACCGAGCCTACAACGGAACCGATGTCGACAACCGAGGCAACTGGAACTACAGGGCCTACAACAGAACAAATGTCCACAACGGAGGTCACTAAAACTACCGAGCCAACAGCAGAACCACTGTCGACCACAGAGCCAACTGGAACTACAGAGACCAAAACAGAATTGATTTGGACAACCGAAGCAACTAAAACTACAGAGCCCACAGCAGAACTAATGTCGACAACAGAGGCAACTGAAACTACTGAGCCTACAACAGAACTGATGTCGACAACCGAGGCAACTGAAACTACAAAGCCAACAACAGAACTAATTTCGACAACCGAGGCAACTGAAACTACAGAGCAAACAACAGAACAAATTTCGACAACCGAGGCATCTGAAACTACAGAGCCAACAACAGAACAAATTTCGACCACAAAGGCAACTGAAACTACTGAGCCTTCAACAGAACAAATGTCGACAACAGAGGCAACTAAAACCACTGAGCCCATAACAGAACCAATGTCGACAACAGGGACAACTGAAACTACAGAGCCCACGACAGAACTTATTTCTACAAAAGAAGCAACTGAGACTACTCAGCCTACAACCGAGCCATTGTCTACCACCGAGGCAACTGAAACTACGGAGTCAACGACGGAACCAATATCGAAAACCGAGGCAACTGAAACCGAACCTTCAACAGAACCAACGTCGACAACCGAGGCTACTGAAACTACAGACCCCACAACAGAACTATTGTCGACAACCGAGACAACTGAAATTACTGAACCAACAACGGAACCGATGTCGACCACAGAGACTTATGAAACTACCGAGCCAACCAGAGAACAAATATCGACCTCAAAGGCACCTGAGCCTACAACGGAACAAAGGTCGACAACCGAAGCAACTGAAGCCATAGAACCCACAACAGAACTAATGTCGACAACCGAGACTAATGAAACTACCGAGCCAACAACAGAACCAATGACCTCAAAGGCACCTGAGCTTACAACAGAACAAATGTCGACAACCGAGTCAACTGAAATCACAGAACCCACAACAGAACTAATTTCGAAAACCGAGACATCTGAAACTACAGAGCCAACAACAGAACAAATTTCGACAACCGAGGCAACTGAAACCACAGAACCCACAAGAGAACTAATTTCGAAAACCGAAACATCTGAAACTACAGAGCCAACAACAGAACAAATTTCGACAACCGAGGCAACTGAAACTACAGAGCCAACAACAGAACAAATTTCGACAACCGAGGCAACTGAAACTACAGAGCCAACAACAGAACAAATGTCGACAACCGACGCAACTGAAACCACAAAACCCACAAGAGAACTTATTTCGAGAACCGACGCAACTGAAACTACAGAGCCAACAACAGAGCAAAAAGCAAAATCGACAACAGAGGTCACTGAAACTACTGAGCCTACAACAGAACCAATGTCGACAACCGAGGCAACTGAAACTACTGGGCCTACAACAGAACAAATGTCGACAACAGAGGCAACTGAAACTACTGAGCCCACAACAGAACAAATGTCGACAACTGAGGTTACTGAAACTACTGAGCCTACAACAGAACTAATTTCGACAACCGAAGCAACTGAAACTACTGAGCCTATAACAGAACAAATTTCGACAACCGAGGCAACTGAAACTACTGAGCCGACAACAGAACCGATGTCGACAACAGAGGCAACAGAAACTACTGAGCCTAAAACAGATCCACCGTCCACAACGGAAGCAATTGAAACTACAGAGCCTACAACAGAACAAATGTCTACAACAGAGGCAATTGAAACTACTGAGCCAACAACTGAACAAATGTCTACAACAGAGGCAACTGAAACTACCGAGCCTGCAACAGATCCACCGTCCACAACGGTAGCAATTGAAACGACAGAGCCTAAAACAGAACAAATGTCTACAACAGAGGCAACAGAAACTACTGAGCCTACAACAGATCCACCGTCCACAACGGAAGCAATTGAAATTACAGAGCCTTCAACAGAACAAATGTCTACAACAGAGGCAACTGAAGCTACTGCGCCAACAACTGAACAAATGTCGACAACTGAGGTTACTAAACCTACTGAACCTACAACAGAACTAATTTCGACAACCGAGGCAACTGAAACTACTGAGCCTACAACAGAACCAATGTCGACAACAGAGGCAACTGAAACTACTAAGACTACAACAGAACAAATGTCGACAACAGCGGAAACAGAAACTACTGAGCCTACAACAGATCCACTGTCTACAACGGAAGCAATTGAAACTACAGAACCCACAACAGAACCTACAGCTTCAGAAACAGAAAGTACAACCACAGATTCGCCATTTGTTATTTCCCCGCCACCCGAAGATATTGAATTTGTTCACAAATATGCAGCGTTTATACCCTTAATTTACGGTGCGGGCAAATATCCTTTTACATTTCCCATGGACGAGCCTTTTCCACCAGAATCTCACCTAGTGAACCTTAAAGTGTGTTGCATTATGTGGCCTGGTTTATGTGAAGATGCAATGGAAAAAAGAGAAGAAATAATGGCTGCAAAAAATGGAGAAGGAAATAGTCAGCAAGATTTACCTGAGGACTATGATGATAATGGATTCAGTGTAGAAACTCAGGACTTTTCGAAACCAAATAATCGTTGAACATCATAAAAATTGCATTATAGAAATGGAATTGTTTTGCATTTGTACAGCGAGATTGTCTGTTCTGAAAACGTTGGAGTGGATGAAAAAGTACCTATGAATGAAATATTAAAGTTGTTTTCGTTTTTTTTTTTTTACTTTTTTTTGATATAACCTCAATTTTTAAAGTACACTCAGCCTATTATCCCTTGCCATTCAGGACAGACGAGGGAATAACAGTCTTATTGTTCATATGGGACAATTAAGAAGATAATGATGCCACGATGGTTGAACCTGGAATTGGTTAGATTTATTCCACCGGTTTGACAGAACTATTCTCTTGGCCTAACGTTTGAATTCACTTGACTTCCTTAACAATAAAATTAAATTTTTGTAACCTAAGGGAGAATACTTCAATAAGATAACGTTCTGGCGAACAAATTCTTTGTAAATATGATATTACTGAAAGGTGTTTTCTGTCCGAAATGTACTTATATTTCACTACAAACTTCTTGAAAAGAATTTTGTTTGCATAAATTGTAAAAACACTGTGTATTTCGATCGACCCAAAGACATTTTAAGATAAATGGCATGAAAGTGAACATGTCAATTTGAATTTTGTCACATGAGTCTTGGCGTAAAATAGGGAACAATATAGCAAATCCTACAAGGAAAGCATGGCCATCTTTATAGCTTAGTAACAAGAAATAAACACACAGTGTTTAAATTGGTCTAACTTTTAATCATTGCGTTAATGTTTACATCACCCAACATAAAACGAGAAAACAGAATATAAGCTCGTGATAACATTTAAACCCACATATCGCGACATGACATGTTTAATGACCTATATTTCTCTATTGCTTATTATTTGATAGCGATATTATATTTGTCCTTTATCGTTTCAAACATTATCGGTTTACGAGTCAAACAGCATGGATGTTTCTAAACAAAATACTTTAATATTTTATGTCAATGGAGCCAAGGTAGGAATTTAATAATTACTGTTTTATGATTCAGTGCAGTATAATATTCCAAATACATGTCAATACACAGTTTGATTTTTAAATATCTTATTTTATTGTGAAATCCCTGTTTTAGGATGGGTATTGTCAAAGCTTTTAAATGAGTGTGACACTAAACACCTTAATACATTGTATTTTTTTAAATATTTTTAAATATATAAAACTAAAAAATGCTATAATGCTAACAGATCTGCGATATTTAATTCTGCATTTAATTCTTCTATTCTGTATTGGAATGTTTTCCAGATAGTAGAAAAAGATGCTGATCCGAAATGGTCTCTGCTGTTTTATCTTAGAACAAAATGTATCCTTATTATATTTAAAAGCTTAAAGGTCTAAAGCTTACAGTTCAAATAGAACATAACCCCCTTTTCAGCCTGTTTAGATAACATGTTACAAGCGTCAGTTAAATAATTTATAAATATATTCAGATTTATAATGTCATTTTAATAGTGTATCTTGACATTCTAGATTAACTACTTCACTTATGATAGAAATGGGACAGTTGTCTGAAGATCACGTAGCTTGAAACTATATCGCTCTACAATTGATGTACATGTATTTGGCACTATTTTAAGAGTTTTAGAGTTATTTGTTTATGTAAGCTGCACGTACTATATAAAGTACAACTTGACATTCTAGATTAATTTTACATGTTACTTGTACTTAATATTAATTACCTAGTTGACCTCCTGTTATGTGTGTCAAGTAAAATTTTAGACATAAGTTCAAGGAAAAACTGCATATTTCGTGAAGTCCTTGTAGCATGAATTTCAATTGTAAACTACGATTGTTTATTGAACTGTCAGTACAAATATCTGTTAACAGTGGATTTTCAACGGAGGAGGCCATGCCATGTCCCCTCCTCCTTTTTGAATTTCTTACTTTTTAGAGACGCCTTATCGGTTCCTCTCCATATTCTCCAGAAACGTCACTGATTATTTATTCAGTTATTGTGTTACCTTATCAGTATGACATATACACATCAGATATCTATAATAACGAAATATTATGTTTCAGTGTTGAAGTTTTCTAGATATTTACAAATATTAAATCAGGACCTGAAACATGTTGTTACTCAGAGTTTCAAGCTATGCAATCGCTCTAAAACGGTCTTTGTCTTTAACTATCAATTTTACCATCATATAGAACTATACATACACCTCCCAAAATAGCTACCAGAACAGTTATCTTCAAGACTGCTTGTACTGTTATTAAACCGGTTATGAATATAACTTCCAGTTTTGCAAGCTATCCTCTGTAACTTAAGTACAATCACTATCCGTACAACTGCATGTAAAGCAATATGAATAACTCGTAATATTTTCGGACCTTAACAATTTTTTTCAGTAGATTTAAATGGAAGTAAGGTGGTTTGTAATGAAGGTGGTTGTGGAGCGTGTACTGTTATGATCTCTAGATTTGATCCTGATCAAAATACTATAAAGTATCTTTTTGAGATTGTTAAAGAAACAAAACCCATTTCCATGGTTTAGGCTTAGTATCTATTTCAGAGTATAGAGCTGTGTAGTGATGGCTTTGGAAGTTGAGGATGAATGACTCAAATGTTCATGTGCACTTGAAAGGCTACCAGTTAACATGTGCAATGATGAAATATACACAAGCTCAGTCTATAACTCCACAGGCAAACTGAGAAATTGTTCGGTCTAGCCTCGGCATCTGTAGGAAGTAAACATTTCCGAAGCCCTACTTTGGTTAGCAGCTGACTTTTCACTATAACAATTTATACTATTGAAATGATACACTTTTATATTGCATAAAATAAAGGATTAAAGCAATTTTTTTTACAAAAATGTTACCATACCGCATAGAATTAATCAAGAAAAGAATTTGGCGTAGCCCCTCCCAACTAAAAGTGCTGCAGCCTCATCATTTACGATGTCAGTTCAAAACAAGTATCCACAGATCAAATAATTCTTTATTTACCACTGCTGTAGTACAAACAATGTCAAATAATTTGATTTTTCTGAAATATGAATTAACAGACATTATTCGGTAAATGCCTGTTTAGCACCTGTATGTTCTGTACATGGTTTAGCTGTTACTACAGTTGAAGGTATTGGCAGTTTGGAAACACGGTTACATCCAGTTCAGGTATGGCTTAGAAATTCTTCTAGACTTCAGAGGTTTAGCACACTTGAAATTATCTTTAAAATAGTCAAATCTAATACCTTGACTACAGTGGCACATTTTATTGGTCTGCCCTTAACTATTTGAATGGATAGAATAGAGCAAATCAGAAACAACGATTTCGTGCGTTATATTTTTTCCTTCGATGACTTTCATTTGCTGTATTCTTTAGTGTACAGTTCTTTTTAGTAAAGGTAAAAATGACGGCATATTACCTTGACCATTCTGCGAATGGTTTTATATTGGTTGTGGTGGTTGCATGGAGGCAAAAAATATACGAAAGTGGTTGCTAAAACCAAAAACCTGGTTGAAAATTGTCCCAAAACTTACAAGAAGGGTTGCACATACGAATAACAAAACGAATTGTTTAAGCTTCCTTTAACAAGCCTGTTGATTTGTACCTTTTAAAATATATCAGACCATTTGATTGGTTGAATTTCAAAACAACAAGAACGAGGGATGCATATGATGGATGATCAGATTACACGCAGACAGAATTAGGTTGATTTTTATCCGTTTAATATGTAGCGATTTAACTAATTTATCTTCACTAGGAACGAATAGCTAAAAGCCATGGATCACAATGCGGTTTCTGTACACCAGGTATGGTAATGTCCATGTATTCATTACTGAGAAATAATCCACAACCTTCTATGAAAGATATAGAAAAATATCTCGAAGGTAAGAATGAACTTTAAAAACAATTAAAAATTGTAAAAAGAACTCAAGGCAACAAGTAATAATAATGAAAAATTCTGAAAGTTCATAGATCATCTTTCTCCAAAGAGTTTCTATTTCGTTAAATTCCTAACTCTTATTAGCGTCTTTATATTTTTTTAACGTAACGATTCTCTACAAGCAGATGTAAAAATTTCTTGGTAAAAAGCTAAAAATGTCTTGATATATTTGTTTGTTCAAGGTAATTTATGTCGCTGTACAGGCTACAGACCGATATTGGATGGTTACAGATCTTTTTCTAAAGTACGTATATTTGTGTAGTAAAGGAAGGTATTCGCTATTTTTGGGGATTGATTTTAGGTTAATTTGGGGAATATAAGTAAAGCGTAAAGAAAATTACTTAAATAATGCACGATAATCGCATAATCCCTTTTAAAAATACCTTGGAATTTTACCTTCTTTTTCTAGATTAATTACTTCTATGCATCTCAGGGTCTAAAGAAATGGGGAGTCCCGAAAATAACTTCAAATTCCGATACTTCTGGAAACAAATGGATTTCAAAGCTGAAATTCTGACAGTGAGCTAGGAACACTATTACTGATTGGATCAGCTAAACATTCCCCGTTTTTAAGACAAAGATAAAATTGGTCAAACAAATAGTGAACCTGTCCCTGTTGGTGTGGGTATCTTGCAATGACAATGTGATGAAATGAAGAGCAGGATCTAGTGTTTCTTCAGGTTGAATCATATTCGGTCGAATTCTGCCAAATACTATCAAGATAATATGACCTACCCTATGCTAAACAATCAACAACACTATGATACGTGGATAAAAAAAACAAAATAGATTATTTAAGTATGAATATTCGAGAATTTCTCAATGAATCGAAGTCCTTTGTCATCAAAGTATTTTAGTGTTTGAATAAGAGATAAATGACAATGTATCATTTGCAAAAACAAAGAGATGCCACATGTTATCCAGATTTGCATTTAACTGATTAATGATCAAAATCTGTAAACGCTGATGCATGGAAATTCTGTGTCAAATTTCAGGATGTATGCTCAATGGGAGAAAATTGCTGTAAGAATAAATCAAATAAATATAACGATCAAGATGACGAAGAAGTAAGTAAGATAAACCTGACTTGTAGCAAGGTCGCAATAGTAACTTCATTACTGGAAATATTTGGGATGTTTCTTGGTCAAAGTTCATAATTCAAAAAAGGTGTCATGCCAATCGAATTAAATTTCGATTAATGACAAAACTTCACACTTTCAGATAGGTTTTAGGTTCAAATTTCTAGAAAGAAAGTGTGCTTTTACTGTATATATTGACCAACCAGTTGGTTAAGATAGTAGATACAGTTATACAACCCAGAAATCGTTTCAATTAAGGCTAGAGATCAGAGCATTAATTGTGGTAAAGTTTAACTCAAAGATTGTTCATTGGCAGCCTCAGTTTTAGGCTGGAAATTTAGTCCTTTCACTCTAATTTGTTTAACTTTAGAAGTGTAGCAGAACAGTTTATGA
Organism: Nipponacmea schrenckii; assembly: GCA_030562195.1. Classification (NCBI taxonomy): domain Eukaryota; kingdom Metazoa; phylum Mollusca; class Gastropoda; family Lottiidae; genus Nipponacmea; species Nipponacmea schrenckii. Next base: position 7,182,659 of record CM060201.1, read on the forward strand.
CCCAACACAAGAACCAATATTTCCTCCAGATCTAAAGGTAAACATTAGTTTTGATATTAATCTAACGAAAGAATATGAATATATATATGTAAATGTAATTAATGCAGCCACTTTAGTTAGGGTAACCAAGGAACTTCCTTCACTCTCACATAATCCCATTGCTTTAGAGGACAGCAATTTGATTAGTTAAAACTGAGGTCATCTGGTTAGGTCAAAAGTTTATTGTGTTAGCATTATCAAGATGCCCGTCTTCACACCCTAACTTAAATTATGCGACTTTATAGATGTTTTTTGGATTTCAATAAGATTTTCTTTCTTGTATGTTTTATTTTTATATTCTTTTGTTTTAGATAAATTTTCATCAGTATCAGAATAGCTTTTTGGAGTTTAAGAAAGAAGAACAAACATGGTACAGGCCAGTGACTTTATCTCAATTATTAGAACTTAAACACCAATTTCCAGAGTCTAAACTTGTAGTCGGTAACACAGAGATAGGTAGGACTAAGTATTATAACTTATAGTCGGAAACACGGGGAAAGGTAAGTATTATAACATGCAGTCAGTAATATGGAGATAGATAAGTATAATAACATTTAGTCAGTTTCTGGAGATAAGTATAATAACATGCAGTCGGTAAAACAGAGATAAGTTAGTCTTTATAACTTCCCTAAGGCAGGATAATACATATCACGTTGTAATTTCAGGTATTGAAATGAGATTAAAAGCGATGAAATATCCAGTACTTATTGATGTATCTAATGTATTAGAGCTGGTACAAGTCAAGGAAACAGATAAGGGAATTTATGTTGGTTCTTCTGTAACTCTGACTAAACTTGAAGACATATTACATGCAAAAATAGAGATAGAAACAGGTAGTTACTATTTTATAACGTAATTATAACATGATATCGGGAATTATTACTTCATTATTTTTACTTTTAATCTTTAAATTGCCTTCAGTAGTAGTAGTGGTATTAGAAATCGTATAATTCAAAAATATCCGAAACTACGAATTTCGCTTTCCTTTTCTATATAAGGCAGAGTCTCGAGAAATGGTGAGCCAACATTTAACATTCAAACGCTGATATTTGTAATAACACTTGCAATTGAAGTCAAAAATTTAAAAGAAATTACTCCATTTTATATAAAAAAAAGAGAAATTTAGAAACATATTATGCCCATAATAAGGCCTACTTACTTAATTCTAATACCAGTATGATATGCCGATGTTGTTTATAATTCAACCTGTTATAATTAATACAGAAGATAGAACGAGATCATTATCTGCTGTTATTGAAATGTTAAAATGGTTTGCTGGTAAGCAGATTAAAAATACAGCTGTAAGTACAAATGGATTCAATAATTGTATGATGTTTTCACATTGAAGCCTAATGGCTATTTACCCTGAACCAAGGTCTGTATTCCTCCTTCTCCACACCCTCCAACCTGCCAATTCCTATAGTCTTTGATGGAAGGAATAGACTAATACAGATCTATCTAACGCTGGAATTTTGTGGCGTAAATAGAAGTAGTATTCCGACAAAATTTGACACACAGAATGCACATTTTGTTGGCGCCAATAAATCGAAACGTTTGATTGTCAAACTGAATTGGCTTAAACTGAAAGTTTGATAAGACTGAAATTGATGGTAGAATAATTTGTCCATGTTAATTGTCATATCATAGTGTATTGGTGGAAATATTGCTACAGCCAGTCCATTATCTGACTTAAATCCTGTTTTACAATGTCTAGGCGCTAGTTTAGTTCTTTCTTCAAAAGGTAAAATTGATTTCTCATATTTTATCCGAACCATCTTCCATGTGTTCACCCAAACTCATTACCGTTTAATCCATGACCTTTAAATAAACAATGCAACATTATATGTTCAAGATAGCCTATACTATTCTAAATTTTCTCAAGGTTTCTTGAGGTAGTTGTTTTTTTCTTGGTTAGGGGTGAGGTGGGGTGTTTCTTTTTTTTTAAAATTTGATAAAATATTTTTTAAATTTCTAGAAAATCATCAAAGGATAGTGAAACTAGATGATAAGTTTTTTACGTCATACAGACAGACAGCTATGAAAGACACTGAGATTCTCCAATCTGTGTTTATACCATATTCAAATAAGGTATGCTTGGCGATCAGAGGTGTGGCAATGCATGGCACTTTGGTGCTTATCGACGTTTGTGGCCTGTTCACACACTGTACACACAAAAGTAAGCCAGATGGGCATGAAACTTACGCGTGCCATAGTTTTAACATTTAAAAATTTACTTTACGATAAGGCACACTCTTAAGTGCGCTAATGTAAGTGAAACTGCGCAAACAGAAATCGAAATGTCAGAGTGTCATGACTAAAATAAACTCAACACGATTGTGTACAGGAAATGGAACCTACATGATTTGAAGTGGCGTAGAAATTTGAGGAGGGGGGGGGGGTGGCTACAATGGCTGCAATATGAGGAATGAGCCGTTTTGAAAAGCTGTATAACGAAATTGGAACGGCTGGGACATTGGGCGTTCTTGCTCTTGTATATATGCTGCCAGTCACAAGGTTGATCTGTTATCTGTTATACCTCATTATACTTCTAATATAACTGGTCATTGTAGAATGAATATGTGTACAGCTACAAACAAGCTACACGTAAAGATGATGATTTAGCTATTGTCAATGCTGGCATGAGAGTGGTATTTAATGATAATAGTAATGTTATAAAAGAACTATATTTATCTTATGGTGGTATGGCACCCACTACTGTCATGGCTATTGGAACTATGAACATGATGAAAGGAAGGTAGGGACAGATTTTGATGCATCCCATTTGATCGAGTACATGCAAAGTAGTGTACTATATACTAGTTTTAGGAGGACACTCAAGAGAATAAACAAAAGCGTTCTATTTCTGATGGTAAACTTAAAGAGAATTCGATAGCAATTCTATTTTATTTTCCTTTAATTGACTTTAGAAGCTTAGCTAGTTCACCAATTACATTTATTTTATCATTTATGAGAAAATTTGGTAGCATCTTTGTTTTGAATGAATAAAGAAGCTAAACTAGACCAAGAATTATATTTTCATTTTCGTTGACCTAAAAATAATTGTATGTTAAGCGAGTGAGGAACTGAAACGCTCATTCGACTGTAAAGCAGTGCTTAGTTTCATTCAGATCTTTGAAGGCTCTTTCACTTTACTATTTTATATAAGTTTTGGGTTTTTTGCAGGAGGTGGGAGAGTGCCATGATACCTATGGCCTGTGATTATTTAGCTCAGGATCTTCAACTACAACCTGATGCTCCTGGAGGCACCATAGAGTTCCGACGAACATTAACTACTAGTTTTTTCTTTAAATTCTACCTGGCCGTCACTCAACAACTCGCTTTACAGGTGAGCAAATATATCTAAGTTATATTATGCTTATACATGTATATAGATCTTATACCTTACGGATTCAAACCTATCAAGCAACCTCGTGAACTGATCCAACAACAGTTAGTCGTTCTGCAAAACTGGAGATTATCAATATTTGGAAACAGCCTTCCATGCAACGGACCATAATTGAATGAATTGCAATCAAACGCAAAAGGTATTTGTATTTACTGTGTTAAATGATTTCTTAAATCTGGTTATAGAATTTCGGCCTGTTAAGTTGATTTTAAATACTAACTAGTAACTAATACTATTTTTCATGATGTAGCCTATTTCCATTAATATTATAGGGTATTATTCAAACTGTACCTGAAAGAGAATTGAGTGGAATAGAAACACCAGATTATGGATCAAGTGAAGGGAGCCAATTCTATGAAAAAGTTCCAGCTGCCCAAGCTTTAGATAACCCATTAGGAAGACCAATAGTACACCAATCTGCTTATCAACAAGCTTCTGGTGAAGCTGTTTACGTAAACGATATGATCCCATTAAAAGGTTCGTACCTTGTAAAAATGATATGAAGACAGTCGAGCAAAGGTTTTTCATGATTTAAGGATGGTGGACTCACGAACTTGATGTCCATCGCGATTGATCATGACATAATGTTAAGGCAGTTCACTCAGTTACATGTTTTTTTTCTCTCGGTTTCCAGGAGAATTGCATGTCTATCCAGTATACAGCCATAAAGCGCATGCCTTTATAGCATCAGTAGATTTCAAAGCAGCTCTAGATATACCGGGAGTTGTAGGTTATATTGACTATAAAGATGTACCGGGTAAAAATATTTTAGAAGGTATGGGGGAAACATTACTAGCTTCAGACGAGGTAAACTTATATTGTAATTGTATAACATGTAAATAGACTGGAAATTGGTTCTCATCACATTCATTTGCTGTCTGATATCCCAGCTTCCTGTTATTGAAGGCATACTACCTTTTAAGATCAGCAATAATTAGAATTAATGTTAAAACTTTAAACGTTACAATAATCTCAATTAAAACCACAAAGTAGACATCTAAATATTTTTATACGTCATTGATTAAGGTAACATGTGTGGGATGTCTAATTGGTGGAATAGTAGCTGACTGTCATGAAACAGCTGTACAAGCTAGTCGTTTAGTAAAAATAGACTATAATACAGAAGATACACCAGTTATACTAACTATACAGGTGCGTATGCTGTCACCCTTGTGCAATCGTTGGTCTCTCAGTTGGCGAGCAATTTCGTAAAACCCGGTATATGTGCGTTGACTAACATAAACGATTCTGGCTTCATCAATGATACATTAGGATGTACCTTTTGCTATCAATATATCTCATCCTGTATAACATCCATCTACTTTATACAAAAGGTGGATGAAGTTGGTTGATCATAATATACAAATTTCTGTTATTAATGACAAATTCTACTATTTTATCAATACAGGTACAAATTGTACAAAGTTTACCTTAAGACAAATAGTTTATGAAGAGCGAGTTCTGACGTTCTTAGTTTTCTGGTCCTGTAACAATTACCATTTCGATGACGTTTTGATACTTTTGATTTCTGCAAGAGAAACTTTTATACTGACCTGGGTACTAAAACTGTTGTCACATTCCTTAATTACAGACGAACTAGGTATGGATTGTTTAAATCTTATATAATCTTAATCTATTCAGGATGCCATTGAAAACGGGTCATACTGGAAAAAAGAACCTACAGTACTATCGAGTGGGGATGTTGAGAAAGGATTAGAATATTGTGATCAAGTCATAAGTGGTGAAGCTCATTGTGGACCCCAACGGCATTTTTATTTGGAGAATCAGTCAGCAAGAGCTATACCTAAAGAAAGGGGTGGTATGGATGTGTACTCATCAGCACAATTTCTAGATGCTATACAGGTTGGTATATGCGATGTATTTAGATTGCTTTTAAATTGTTTGTAAGTTTTGAACTGCGAAATTGACAATACTACGAATCTTTAGGCAGGTTAAAGGTCAAATTCCCATGTGTTTGATCGTTGAGATTGTGAGCCAAAGAAACGTCTTAAATTCTGAGGACAATGACCTTCCCTCCCTTCCTTGAAATTTCGAACCTTATAGAAATACTCCTTAGTTTGCTTATAAATAACTGTCCTTTCATTGCCATGATATTCAAATGACTCGTGTGAGTACTTTTGGTATGAGAGCCCTATGTCAAGTAAAACATCTCCTGTCACGTCTTCCCGGTGACCTATACTCGGGAGCAATACCTTGATGAATTTTGAGTGATGTCCATTTTAATAAGACATTTTACCTTTTTGATATAGATCTCTTTGGTCCATGCTTCCACCAATGATGTTGATAGTCGATTTCTTTATAACAGGATTTTGATCTGATCGCTAAATTTGTCTTCTCAGGTATAAAAAGACAAGGGAATTTTTCTCTGGACACCAATGGATTTTCATGACAATTTGAAGATTTTATTTAAAAGCTTCATGAATCCAATTTTGAGGTTGTTTTATTTCTAATATTATAAGCTGCATAAAAACAATTTATGATCATTTTACTTACAGACTCATATTGCCACGTGTCTTGATCTTCCGTCTAATCAAGTAAATTGCTTCACCAAACGTGTTGGTAAGTCTATATTTCACATATATCTTCATATACGATATTTTGGTAGTTTCACTTTTTTATCGACAATAACTCTAGACAATATTTCAGTCACACATATTCAAAATCCAACACATCTCATCATAATATCGCTCTTTCTGACCATCCGGTAAATACGTCCTTTGAACACAAATTCTTCATTATTATGTTTCGAAATGTTCAGGTGGAGGTTTTGGAGGTAAAGTATGCCAAAACACCTATACAGCGTGTCTTGCAGCTTTAGCAGCTAGAAAGTAAGTATTCTTGAGTCATAGATATATGAATAACAAGTTGTTGTTAGCAGAATCTCATAAGTTTTCAATGACCGTCAGTAGCTGATGGTATCTGTGGGAGTCTAATCTATCTCTAGATTTAGCGCCCACGAATGACATATCGGGGTTGTTGTCAGATTGTTGTCAGATATTTCCGCCGTTCCGTGCGATCTTCCTTTATGGTATTGACAGGTTCCAGTCTCAATTTCGCAATTTGAAACTCCGATATGGATCCCCGTGTTGTCAATCGAATTTTGCCACCTCAGTTTATTAACAACGCCAGGTGAACAGCCTTGTACTGAAGTGAAAATTAAACCCTCTAAATGCTCAAATTTTATATTAAATCCATTGACTTCTGGGGAGATCCGTCATCAACCACCCTCTCCACGCATAGGGGCTATTGCCTTTCGGGACTCGCTTCAAAGACACATCTCTCGCTTTTCTCTTTCTGCTTTTACGTTACCAATTATCAGCGGATTGTTGTAGATATGGTAAACCAGTAAGATGTATATTAGAAAAACAAGACGACATGGTAATGACAGGGGGTAGACATCCAGTATATGTCAGCTATAAGGTAAGTGGGTTTCATGTCAGATATAACTTAAATGGGTTCATGTCTGATAAGTAGATTCCTGTCAGATATACAGTAAGTGGGTTCCATGTCTGACATTAGGTAAATGGGTTTTATGTCAGATAAGTAGATTCATGTCAGATATACGGTAAACAGATTTGAAGTCAAATATTGATTTTGTTCTATGGACTTTTGTTTTTCTTCAACATTGTGTTTTTTGGTATGGTGTTGAATGTATACTGTTTCTCGCGACAATGTTGAAGCCACGAAACTTATTAATGAAGTTTTTAATCATATTCCAGGCTTGTTTCTTGGACATAATTCTTATTTGTTTGAAAATATTTAGATATAGACTTCCGTCGTACAGTTTCCATTCTATTTTTTAAAAAACGTTTTAATTGTAGGTTGGATTTTCCAATGAAGGACGTATATCAGTGTTAAATATTAACATGTATCTGAACTGTGGAGATTCTCCTTCTTTATCTGATACTGTAAGTATTTAACATGTTCGATCTGTTATTGACCTATGTCGTGTTGTAGTGTGAATGAGTATTTCTATACTAGAAATATTGTACCTATTTGAACTGTACATGTTCAATGTCTTTCACATGTGCACCAAATCAAGAGATATGCATGTAGGCCCTACTTACGAATCGCGATCGAAAATGAAACGAAAAGGAATGGAATTGAGCGATTTGAAAATGAGGAGAAAAAGTTACAATTACCACGGTAGCATACAGCATATACACCCATTGTCAGATAACAGGCAAAGTATTGAAAAATGTGGGACATATCATTTTCTCAGTTGTCCATTACGATTTGTAGTTAGAGGGCAACATAATCCATAGACTAGATAATGCGTATAAAGTGGCTAATGTGAAAATAACGTCACATCTGTGTAAAACCAATGTGAGATCCAACACAGTGATGAGAGCTGCAGGTCGTGTTCAAGCGATATATATAATGGAAAGCATTATGCAACATGTTATAGATCACTTAAAGGCTGAACCAACCAGGGTAAGTACCAGTTTAATGCTCTGTTCAATAGAAGACTGAGATATTGTAGTAAAATAACAGTTTGTTGTAATCTTGCTTCATCAGCATCGGAACATCTCTTCTGTTTTTATTGCACTAAGCACTCGCTACAGGCAAACGTTTAATCGCTAGCTTTCTGGTGCCCAATATCATGTTCTTTATATACCAGGCAATGTTATAAAGTATTTGACCAATTTTAAATAAACTACTGAAGGACCCGTAATAACGTTTTATTGCATCATAGACTAAGCTCTAGTCAGATTACCTATCTGAAAATAAAATAGCAAACTTTGAATCATTCTAAAAGGTTGCTTCACACCCTCTCTTTCCTTATTGTGTTTATGACACATGGTAAATTGACTTATTACAGATTCGGGAATTGAATTTTTATAAAGAAGGTGAGAGAACCCCTGGTAACCAAATTATTGAAACCTGCCTAATTGAAAACTGTTGGAAAGAATGTTTGAAAACATCAGATTATTATAACCGTAAGAAACAAGTTGACCAGTTTAACAGGTAGGTAGGTGACAACACAAACAAAATAGTAAAAAGTCGCATTATATATTTACGTTAATTCTATCAATGTTTGCATATCTGATCAATATCGAGCTAATAACTGTTTATCCAATGCGAACTATCACGAGAATATGAATAGACAAAAATTGTGTTTTATTTGTAGTGAAAATCGATGGAGAAAAAGAGGTATCTCTATTGTACCACTGTGTCAAGGAACAGCGTTTGGTGAGAAAATGTTAAATCAGGTAAGCATGGACCTATATTTTATCTGTTTCTGAAGAGACATAGTTCCTATTAGACATAATATTAAAAAATTGATTAGTACATGTTTATAATATAAAAATGTGTCATTGGTTAACTTTTTGTAGGTGGATATTTGTAGATAATTATTATATATTATATGAAGATAACTGCCATTTAGAAGCTTCCTTAATATGTTCAGTTTTATTTAAAAAAAAATCAATGAATGAACCAAACAGACAATAATAATTGTGTGGAAACAACTTCCTTAACGTTTCCAGTTTCATAGAGGTGTCAAGAACAGTCAAATATGTACATACTAATAATATCTTTCTAGGGCGCTGCTCTGGTAAATGTTTATAAAGATGGGTCAGTTTTACTAGCCCATGGTGGAGTGGAACTTGGTCAAGGATTACATACCAAGATGATTCAGGTACAATGTTTCTTTACCATGTGGACGTAAATTGTCCATCACTCTGTTGACATTCCTCGTAAACACCCTACAATCTATTGTTATTAATCAATTTAGAAGAAATATGGTAAGTGTATTATATAACTTAAATGAAAATCAAATCTGAATTTATGCTTTCACAAGGAAGCCTGTTATAGTCGTTCGGATGGGACAATGGCAAGCGAGAGAGACTTAAGACTCCATTCATTTTATTTTAGTTTGAATGATATCTATGAAAAAAATAAGTATATATGTATATATATTTGGCCATGTGATTGAAAAACAGTTTTTGTATTTATAGGTTGCGTGTGCTACACTGGGTTTACCCTACGATATGGTACATATTGATCAATCTGCTACTAACACTGTACCCAATGCTGTACCCACAGCTGCCAGTACCTCATCTGATTTGTTTGGTATGGCTGTCAAGGTAAAAAAAACCTTTTTTCACGATACGTTGAGTGTGGGACAGTAGTCATACAGTATTACTGTTCAAGCTATTTTATTCAAACTAAGGACAATTTGTAGTATTGAATTGGATAAATAATCGGCTGTGTTAATATTATTATTTTTCAGATTGCCTGTGAGAAAATACTAAAGCGATTGGAACCATTTAAAAATGAAAAGGGAACAGAATGGAAGGACTGGGTAAGACTTACTTTATTACCTTTTCGCCTTTTCGCTTATTACAGTTATCAGCTGCTTGAAGTGCTTAATTTAAAGTGAATCTAAATATTGTCTTTTCTAACAGAAGTCTGCAATCTCCATATGAAAATATGGTAAATAAATTGATCTATATTTGTAGGTTATTCAAGCATATTCTGAAAGAATTGGACTATCAGCTACTGGTTTTTATTGGTAAGAATGCAATTCAATTGTGTACAGCATTATTGCATTGGACACTATTACGTTGTGGGTAATGACGTATTATTTGTCAATGAGTTCAGTAAAAAGACCTCATCTACAAAAATTGAACCGAGTTTTTATTGTAAATGAATTGTATGGTGACCTATCTTACCTGATTTTTTCCCATTTAGCCATGAAAATTTGGGATATATGGCGGACACAGACAGTTATAACAAATTCTTTTATTATGCATTTGGTGCTGGATGTTCAGAAGTAGAAATAGATTGTCTTACTGGAGATCATAAGGTAAGAACTCTCTTGCACCAATTAGAATTGGAAATCTTTCGATTATTGCTTGATAAAATATCGAGTAACAGAGTATTAACATCGTGACATATTTTAGTACTTTTTTCTTGAATTATCGTCATCTAATCTTACTCTGCGGATGCCTTTGTCAACTTGGTACCCCTTTCGGAGTAAAGAAAACTTTGGTTTTTTTGCTATACATGTATTTGTTTTAGCTATTGAGAACCGATCTGGTATATGACTGTGGAACCAGTATAAATCCCGCTATAGATATTGGACAGATTGAAGGTGCCTTTATGCATGTAAGTGGGAGCTACATTATTTCAAAATCAACCTGTTCCACTTCTGTCAGTTTGGGAAGAAGTTTCGATTAATAGAAAGGAGACATTCTTGAATCTGATCACTACTTGCTATGACCAGCAATCCAATGCTTTGCCAATTCTGCTTCGCAATGATAAAAAGGGCGGATGAATAAAAGAAAAACGTCTCTGAAAACATGAGTAGTAATAGAATATATAGATTTCCGACACCCCTCCCTTTTGCTTTGCTCCGCATGTTACATTTTGTTGTGGGAACCTGTTTTGGTTTGGAGCATCACAGCGGAAGTAAGCGTCGGAAAGAAATAGCCAATATGACAACGAATTTCAAATGTTACCCTACCTCTCCATCGTTTATCTGAGATTTGGACCCAACTGTTGGTGTAATCTCTTTTTTTTTCTCTTATTAAATGTATATTCTATTGGTTCATAAAGTTGAAAGATCGGTCGAGTTTTGCCATTTCTAACCCAAATTTTAAATCCTTCGCCGTGTTGTTCTCTTATTTTGTGCAATTCATGTAACTTGTGTCATGTAGTCGTATTCTTAATTGGCTAGCCATTGGTTAGAATACATTTAAAAATAGTATAATGTAACATTCTTAATGTTTTCTTTCTCAGGGTTATGGGTATTTCATGTTAGAAAGATATAAAGTTTCCCCAACTGGAGATGTATTAACTCTTGGACCAGGAGAATATAAAATACCATCTTTGGGCAATATACCACGTGTATTTAACGTTTCCTTGTTAAAAGACTCTCCCAAGAGAAGTAGTGTTTATTCCTCCAAGGTAAGTTTACGGTGTTTTAGTTATTGTTATTATGGCTGATGAAGATCGCCAAACAACCGAAATCCTTTTACACCTACATGATATTTTTCAGTGTGTTGGTGAGCCACCATTGGTTTTATCAATGTCTGTTTTCCTGGCGACAAAACAAGCAATCAAGTCCGCTAGACAAGAGACTGGTATTGATGGGAATTTCCTGTTTAATTCTCCCGCTACACCAGATAATATCCGCATGGCTTGTATTGATCAATTTACGAAGCAGGTATGTGAGAAATGTGAAATCCCTAACTATGGACAGTATGGGTTATACAATAGATGTTGATAAAATAGTCAACATATCAAGAGATCCGACTGGACAATAAGATCTAGAATCAGAAGTGCTGGTGATGCAAAATGATGCACACTGAAATAATTGAAGCAAGGGAACATAAAAGAGGAATATATAGTCAGTCGATAGCGTTTTGAGGACTACTGGCATCCGGCCATCTGATATGTGATCGATTACCATATGGTTCAAATTCATCTTAGAAATATGCTTATTCCACGGGTCAGTAATTTCGATGATCGTTTTCGCTAATTTTCAGTCAAAAATATCAATTAATTCAAGTTCACTTTTTTTCAGTTTCCCATGATGGAACAGAATGATGTGAAACCTTGGTTTGTTAAACTCTAGTTCCAGCTTTGGGGTTTCTGATCTTTGTATATCGCTCTACAATTCGTGCATACAGCACTATTTTAACAGTGAGATTTATTTTGTAAAGGAGTTCTTTTAAAGGGGCACAGGCTTGATTTGTTTCGGACAATCATCCGACAGCCTCAAACACATGAAATCTTTTGTTTAGCTAATCAGACATAGTCTACAGAGCTTACCTTTGAAATTTGAGCCTTCAAATCCATGGGTATACATATTTATCCGTGTTTGAAAATCATAATGTCTTAAGATATTATGAACGTCCCGCCATATTGGAAAATCAAAGAGTTATAAATAGACTACTGCGCAGGCCCACACTGATAAAACAAAAAGAAAGTACATGTAATAACAATTGTAGATTTTGTCAACAGGACACACAATTTCAGACTGACTGAAGACCAGCCGCGTACAGCACGGAAAAAAAATAAAAAGTGAATTTTTTTAGGTATATTTCAAGGTATTTTGCGATTTTCTTAGAGCTTGAGTATTTCTGAGGACTGTTTAAATGTAACAAAGGCCAAAAACGACCACTAAAAATCAAGATTGTGCCCCTTTAATATTAAGCATAAATCATTGTAATAATTAGGCTAGTTTTTAGAAATATATCCATTAGAGTCCCTATTATCTGAAATACAATTTATATGTTTGTTAATTTTATTTGCCCACATGAATAACTGGACGTATATTGTCGTCGACCCCGTCCTGTCTGTCCGTCCGTCAAAATGTTATTGTTGATGCAATAAAACTATAAAAGCTACAATTTTCAATGGATTTTGCTGAAACTTGGTGTGAGCATTGGAATTTGATTTTGACGATTTTTCAATAAACGCTTTTTTGACTTATTGCCCTTGACCAAATAAAATCACGTCAAAATTGTATGTGGGTACAATAGAATCTGCCATTTTCAATGGATTTTGATGAAATTGGTTTGATTATTGGAATTGATAATACGGCGGTAAAGTTCGTAGGTGATGATCGGTTTTTGATAGAGGGGGGGGGGGGAACTACAATCTCGTAGTTCCGGGAAAGCATGGGCCTAGGAATCAGACCTAATTTTTATTTCCTCTGGTGTTAGTAACTACTCTTTTGTAAGTTCAAATCTAATGCTGCCAGTGTGCGTATATTACCTTGCCTGGCAAGCTATCTTTTTTAAGTTTGAGTGTTACGGTATAATGGTTAAATTGTTTGAATAAATAATAATTTGCAATTCAAATCATCTAATTAGATTCTTTTGAAGTCGGCATAGACGGAATACTTTGAGAAGTTGAAAGTTTCGATAACGGCAAGCTAAATTTTTTTAGAGAATAGAACATGAACAAATCATGATGTATGGAAACAAAGTATGGTTTCCATTATCGGTATGCTCAGCTTGACGAAAAGCAGCAATGGATCAGATCCTCCAAGATCCCGTCAATAATAATGTCTGTCTTTCATATGATGGTGTAATACTTTATTCACTGTTATTCAGATGTCGAGGACAATGGTGGCAATAATGTACTAAGTACACTAACAAATAAATTTTATTTAACACTAAATAACAAGATAACGCTGTACAATTATTTAATACCGTAATGCCGAATTTAATTAGATGGCCTTATTGTTCATAGGATAAGGAGAAAAAAGGCAGCTTATGGTAAATCGTAAAAGAAAATATATCCTTCGATGCTATGGGAATATTTTCGTCTAAATACATGCTTTACCAGCTGATAGAGTTATACTTTAGCCACCAAAATCAGCTTTGAATAGAACTTCCGATGTCGGTACGTCTGTATTGAAGTAATTAAACACATCGTTGCCGGGATGAAGATCGTTTGTCTCAAGACAAATGAGAGCAGTTAGCAGAGGTAGAAATATTCCCAAAGCTTATTTAGGACGATGCGTGCATGGAACATATCCAAGACTTCAAGAATATTATATATATAAAACATGAACATGTATATACAAAAGTGTACATGCATAATATAGGTCGAAATAAATGCTTTCTATCTACATAATAATTATAACACAAACAATGGAGTTCTTCTTAGGATATGGTACAATTGTCCTTCTTATCATTTATTTCCACACAGACAGATGCTGGCCTGGATTTTCCTCCCCTAGGCTCAGACTTAATGCTTTCGGGGGCTTTATCCTCAACTGCAGCAGGGAACGACTTGGGGCGGGACTTTGTTGTGGGCTCCTTTGCTACTTTTGGTTTCCCCGCGTCTTTGACTGCTGTTTGTGGCGTTTCATCAAATCTTTTATTTGATTCTTTAGCCTTAATCCATTCTACTGAATCTTCCTCAATATGTATCAGACTCGGAGATTCCGTTTGCTCTCTTGTTGGTATGAGACTACTTGACCAATCGGTTTGTAAATCATCTAAAAATATATATATGTTACTGACTGACTCATAGGTTAATAATAATAAAAAAAAACCAATACGACACAGTATCAAAGTACCTTGGGATAACAGCGGGCTTTGACCATGCAGTAAGATACAAAATTAAAGCATTAATAATAAGAAACAAAATTAAAGCAGTAATAGCATTAATAATAATGAAATCACTTGCATGGAACAGACTGGCGAAGAAACATTTTCTCTTTCGGCTTTTTTGTATCGTATCGTATTGCACTTTATTAGGGGTGTAGGCTATTCTAGAAAAGAGGTGGGAGCCTGAAATTAGAGGCGTCTTTCAAAGGCACTGATTGAACTCGGGCCCCGGATTTTAGATGGTGGAGGTGAGTTTTGTGCATTTAGAGGGCTTAAATTTCACTTCAAAATATGAAATTTCATCCTTTCCTAAATACACCACACTTATCTTTATAAATATTTTTTCACAATCATATTTTATTTTCTTATTTTCTTAATAAGATACTTATATCAGAGTGCGATAGAAACTACAAAAGTTGTTTTGAGCGACATGTAAATTTCCCGTAGAATCGCTTAAATTCTAACTATGCAGTTGAAGCAGCTTCCAAGTTTTGTAACACTGGCCAAGTGAAACAGGCTCAGTGTCTTCTTTTCTTTCTAGTGTGTTTGTACAAATCAAGACTGGTATTTTTACTAAGAGTTCCTCAGTGTAAAGACATTGATCATAAATGAGTAAAAATATTTTGATACTGGAAGCAATATTTATTTATAATACAATTTACAAGTTGGTATTTTATAATACAAGGTATATACTACATACATGTTTAGATCTAAAAATCTTTATTGGGAGTTTGAGAAAGAGAACAAAATGAATAACATAATACAATTTTATTTAACACTTAAGATATGGGCTGTATCATTTATTACCAGCCGACTAACCAAATATAGTTGCTGGCAGTTTTCCGTTCTTTTTTGCGCATCAGAATGCATAGGACTATTAAAAATGTTGAATAACAATTGACTTGAATAACAAACTAAATTGATTTACAATTTAATCGGAATCATTCATCAATAGGGTAAATTAAACATACAAGATATTTTATGGAAAATGGAATAAGTTGAAAAGTATGTACATATTGCAGAATGCATATAATTTGAACACTGTAAAATAGACCATAAAATTGTTTTCCGTCATTTTCATGTTAAAATCAAATAATGAAGTGAGGGTTTTCAACATAACAGCTGTATAATATTCAAAATAACCATTAACGTGCTGAATAAATGCATTATATTATTCATTTGTATTGTACTTTTTCCTATCAAATTAAATTCAGAGAAATTGTATACCATGAAATGGATGAGTCTCTCGGATTAAGTGGTTCACTGTAGACTATAATTAGTTTAACTAGTTCACGATTGAACTAGTTAGTCTAACATTTGATTATTTTGTCAACCATTAGACTATCTAGTCGATCATTAGACTAGCTTGACTGCTATCAGACCATATAGACGAACTAGCTTATCTATTCGGCAATGACAAGCTAGCCGACCATTAGACCATTAGTAAATTTAGCTAAGCTTGACGACCATTAGACCATCTCGTTGACCACAAGACTAGCTAGCCGACCACTAGACTAACAAATTAGCATTAGACTAGCTAGTTTACCACAAACCAAGCTAGCTCAACATTAAAATAGCTAGTCTTATATCAAACAAGACAAGCTAGTTTACATTTGATACAAGTAGTGTACCGCTCCACTAGCTTTTCACCATTAATAAGAAGAGCCCATCAGCTAAATTCACCAACAATTCCCCTTCTAAAGGTTTATACAAACTACAACAAGGCACATAACAATAACATATGTTAAAGGTTAAAGTTATAAAGAATAGCAATAAAATAAGAATACACTGCCAATCCTGAAAAAAGAAGTGGCTAGGGTATTCCAAGACTTTATTCAAATCCCCTTTTCCCTTTCGTCTTTTTAACCCATTTTAAGGGTATTTCAAATATTTCAAAGTATTTCCCCACATTTATGAAACAAAGCTGTGCCTATCTGTGTCTGATTCGAAACATAAACAAGATCAATAACATCATCATTATTAAACATAATACGTGTCAGGCTGTTACAATTCATTGAATTCAACTACTTCTATTCTACCCAAAACTGAAATAAACCGCACTTGTTTCTGTTGGATAATATCTTCTTGACTAAACAGCTTTTCAAAACATAACACTGTAGAATAGGTATGGACACATCAGCTAAAATACATTAGCAGCAACACAAAAACATAACTGACCAAATCCACACAAAAACACTATTGTCATGTCCGAATTCAAACAAAAGCAATGACCAAAAAAGACACTCAAAAACATTCTATTTAGACTTATTTGTACAATATTGATGAATTTCTGAGAATGCCCTTGAAATATCATACAGTGGTATGAGCACTACTGGTTATGCCAACTCCTAAATATGTGGCACTAATTCATTGAAGGAGGTGAATGAAGGCTGACTTAACCTCTAAAATCAAATCACAGCTGCCTCCAGGTTATTTCTTCATTTAAGTCAACCTTCATACCTAGCTTCTGGTAAATATTATGAATATTACATGTAACTACCTTTGTCCTGAATCTGAAAAACTGTCAAAAATTAAAAGTTCTGCTTTCAGTTGTAAATCATAAAGGCAAATATTACACAACCATTAGGTAACTCTCTTATTAGTGCCATTATAATTTTAGGAAATAAATAATTATGAGATTTGTTGCAACCTTTTTCTCCATATTACTGTTATAAATTATAATATAATAATGTAGGAAATCATGTATACCTATATTTAGTAAATTAATGACAGGTTGTGATGACCGTAATTATTATACAATGTTATTTACTTCATTTTTACTGTTATAATTAAGATATACTAGTTACTAATGACCATATACTAATCTAACTGCCACTTACTACCAATAAATATAAATAAAATTATTATTATACACTTTTAGAAAATAAAATATTATTATACAATTATTTATAGTACTTATAATTTCTGATTGAAAATAAGTCAATTTAAGGAACTAACTTTGACAAAAATGATTCAAGTTTTTAAAATACAACACAATCATATTACAACATTTGAATACTTCTAAAAATACATAAATAACAATTATAACCTCATATTAATGTATTCCAAACCCTATTAAGTTTAATTCTATTGCAACACAATTTATAAGGATATCTTGGAGATTCTTTTTTCACAACAAACAAGTTATAGAGATCTGAACAGTTCTGTCAATTTCCTGACATTATTCAAATTGTTTTAATTACATGTTTTAAATGATACAGTGAGCAGTTAAGAAAGGAGAGAATATCTTAGTTTCACTTCTAAAGTCTTTGAGTTTATTTAATTACACTATTACAGATCTTTTTTAATATGAATAAATTTGGATCAAGAAATTTCATAATTATTAGGCAACTGTTGTCATAATCAAAATAGAATCAGGGTTTGTTATTGATTGTAAAATTATATTGTGATATAAATCAAATTTTGTAATATATTTTGTTTGTTCACATGCATTTCAAATGTAAATCAAATTCAATCAAAGTAAAAATATTAAAATATTATTAAATCTGACTTCAGGTATCATGTCAGCCCTCGGAGAATGTTTGTCATAATACCATATTGAAATCAAACTTAATCACATAAACAGTAAAGCCAATCAGAATTATGTATGTACATGTTTTAAAAAATAACTTTGTATATAACTGCATATTGAGCATTTAGAAAGTACATGTATATTTGACTAAGTTATTGTAATATTTATATATTTACATAATATAGCACTATTAAATGCATTGCCACAAGTTGAAAATTAAAGCTTGTATTATAAATAGGGGGAAAGAACAAAATTTCAATCTCAAAATCAGCCTGAATCAATGTCTGCTTAATTGATTATTTTTACAGCATTTTTGGATATTTCAAGCTTTCAAAAGGCATTGTCCTGTAATTTAAAATACATGTAACTCATAGTCCATGTTGCCACAACATGGTTACAAATTTTTAACTCCCACTTTGTCATTGTCTGAGGTACCAAGAATACAGGGAATTTTATCAATTTATTTCATAAATAGAATATTCTTATAGATAAATTAAAATTTGAAAATTTTATTTTTTGACAAATTATGTTTTTCTGTTCTGCGTCACACCTTAAATCACACCTTTACGACTAAATGAGACGGATATAAAAGTTCTAAGAGCCAAATAACTCTTTATAAGCTTCTGTAAGCTTGAAATGCTTTAAAACATAATAATTAAGCTTTGTTTATAACTCAGGCAGATATAAAGAAAGAAATTGTCTATTTACAAGTTGTAGGAATTATTCAAGCTGAACTGAATTTCAATTTATATACATTTATCATATTTTAATTTCTATTCTATTTCTAAATCTTAAAATTTGAACTTTGGGCAATATAGGCCAATAAGCCTACTGAAATGAATTCTAAAGGTTTTGTATGCTTGTCATGTATTTTCTTCATATAAAAATTCAAATAAATGCTGAAAATGAATCCAATTCCATTTATTTTTAATAAAATTTATTCTATTTGATTTAACTGCCAACTACAGCTACCAATAAAATATTTGAAATGTGTAAAATAATTCTATTACCCTGAGATTAGTACTTAGAAACCATTTTAACTTTAAATTATCACTGAAAAACATAACAGCACAAACTATTATAATAACAGAATTTTATATTCTGTTACTGTTGTTTAGAGTATTATACTTTACATAGGCATACCATCTTTTGTCTTGCAATAGAGGTCACATTGATACACAGCCTTGATATTGAAGTACTCTCTGACATGTTTACTTTACACATACTGTCACACAAAATGTTTAACAATGTCAGATACTGTATACAAATCCTTACAAACATTTGTAAATATGTCATATACTATGTAACATCCTCACACAAAATGTGTAATTGAGTGAACAACATCACACAAAATGTGTAAATATGTCATACAAACTGTGTAAACATCGTCATACAAAATATTAATTACTGACAAAAAAAATGTGTAATAATATCATACATTCTGTGTAAAATTTCAACAGTAAATGTACAATATTGTCACACATGATTAAAATTCTGTTTTATCACACCTGTTAAAGTCAACACACCTTTTCAATGAAACCTATAAAAGTGTAAAAGATTATGTGCACACTTGTATTAAATGATATTATGTCAAAATCCTAAACTTCACACACTGTGCTCCTCTAAGGAAACAATGTTGAGAGTTCTTCCATTTGAAAAGAACCACGTTGCTCAAAAGGAATTGTTATTTATCTTTCTTTGGGAACAGAATTTAAAATTGTTTAAAATGGAACTATTTCATATTGGAGCCATGAATGAGATGAGAAATCACAATGCTTCAAACATCACAGTTTAAACATCATGCAGGAAATGATGTCACAAAGGGAATGATTAGCAACAGATTTAAGTATGATGGAGGCAGCCATTTGCAATAAATTTCATCAGAACATTTGATCATCATCACAATCTTCCGTGCTGTGACCGAAAACTGAAAATAAAAGAAATAAAAAGAGACATAAACTAAATGAATGATTTGTTATAGTAGCAATGAATTAGTACAATTAATATTGACTGACAGGTAAGTTTATTTTAATCACTTTTATACATTTGATTGAATCAAGATGTCAGGTTTTGTACTTTTTCTGTGGGTTAACACACTTTTTTGACTATAATATTCACCAATCAATGAAACTAGAAGCTTTGTATACATTGATAACCATTGAGTGATGTACACTTGTTTTTTTAGAAAAAATTAGAATAAATACAGAGCAATCAAATTGTGATTGAACACAATCAAGAGAAAAATTTTTGAGATAATTTTCACTGAATTACAAGTTTTGCATGTTTAACCCAAGCTAAAAAAAAAAGGTTTCATGATCAATAAAATAAACTTGTCTCAAATGGGATACAGGTGTCAAAATATTCAGTTTTATCTAGACGTTGAACTGCTGCTACCTAAAGTCTACATAGTTTATTGTCATTGAAAAAACCAAATAACAGCAACCACAATGAAGGTGAATAATTAGACAACCATATCCCTATATACATAACATTGAAAATAATATACTTATAACAACCATGCTGTTATGTTATTTAATCATTTCACAATGCTACAGTGCCAATGAAAACAAAAAAACTTTGAAATTACATGAATCAAGGCTTGTATTGAAGACTCAAGTCCAGTGGCTTAACTTCAGACGATTTTAGTATACAGTCAGCTAATTGGTTGAAACACTACAATCCACTTTAAATTATGTTTTATAATCCAATCAGATGACTGTATTTCTCAAAATCTCAGGACTTATATTTATGTTAATTAAGGTTCAGTGAATTAGGCTATTTACCAGTACTATAACCCTATACAAGTTAAATAGTTTGGTACCTGAATAAATAAGCTTATATCACAAGAAAATATTAATTTCAGGGATCATTTCAGAAAAGCTTTTAAAACATATAGTTTATATCTAAAAAAAATCGTGACTATTTTAGATATCTTTTAACTTTATAGGTTCGTGCAATCTAAGATTATCATCTGTGAAAATACAGAAATATAAAACTACAGACTAGACAATAAAAAGCTGTTACTATCCCTGATACACTGACTTAAACCAGAAAACCATTTCTTAATCTGCTTATCTATATACAGTACAGCAACTTTATAACTTATCTTTATCTGCAGATCATCTGCAGATGGTCGGCAGAATATTTGACGACGAACTGGCGACGAACTGGCGACCGTCTGCAGACCGTCGCCGACGAACTGCAGACGAACTGGCGACGAACTGGCGACGAACTGGCGACCGTCTGAGCTTATTTTGCCGACGAACTGCAGACCGTCGCCGGCGACGAAGATAAGTTATAAAGTTGCTGTACTGTATCGATACAGAAAATAATATAATATCAATTTACCTTCACATGTTTCACAGTAAGGTCTTTCTGATTCTCTACTACCATGATGCCGAGATGGTTCTGGACTCTCTGACATAGCTTGAGTAGGACAATCATCTGTATCATGTTTATCAAAAATATCACAAATATCACAGAATAATCGTGGAGCTGGTTTTTGTCTAGTTGTTCTGAAAAACACAGTCAATATGATACAACAAATGAAATTTGTAGAGTGTAGATTTGACAAACCTGATATCTCTGTAAACTGCTTGAATTTCTTTTCATTTTAAATTGATGCAGACTGTTGATTGACCTTGGAACAAATCATTGCATATTGTTCCAATTCTGACATGTGAAAATTTACATAGAGTGCCAGGAAAAGAATCTTTAAAAACACAACTTTAAAATGCAAAGTCAGCAACTATTATCATTAGCCTTAATTATCCCAAACTGCAAAATACATTTCATTGCTTTAATAATATTCCAACTTTCCATGTTTTAGGAAAAATTGTAGAAAACTTAAAGAGCAACTAAATATTCATTATTCAAGGTCAAGGATGTTAATTCTGTATTTAATTCAATTCCACCAGACATTGAAGCCATCAATATACATTGAAATGGTGGTAAAATATGGATGTACAACTTACGTGGCTTCCTCCATGGAGATGTCTCCATTACCATTACTATAATTACCACTCTCCATGGCTTGCAATCTAACTTGTAAGTCATGAATCTTAGTTTGTTGACCAACTATTAAATTATTAAGAAAACTGATTTGTTGTGTTGCTGATTCATTTTCCTCTAGTAGCTTTACTTTAACTGGATCTACATCACCTAGAATATAATATGATAAAATACCATTAAAAATTTTTCCTTAGGGATAGTCTTGGGGTAAATGACCAAGTACAAGAAACATGAAATAAAACAAGTATGGCATCACTTCTATTTTCACCAATATCTTAGATAGCATAGGTACTCTCAATTTTAGTAAAATGTGAGACAAAAACATAGTTCAAAGGAATTTATGATCCCTTACCTGAAGCATCTGTATTTCGTAACATGTTAGATTTTTCTTGAGATTCTTTAAGTTCAATTTCTAATTTCTCTATCTTCTTATTCAATGTTAACTTTTCTTCTTGGTGTTTTTTCTCTAGCTTCTCTACTGTTTCTTTTAAATCTGACAATGTTGTATTTTCATTCTGCAGGTCACTTATCTGTAAATAGAGGGTATTAACCATTTCAAAATAAGCCCTTACCAATACCAACTTGCACGTGTATATGTAGAAATTTTAAAACTGGTACCAAAGACAGAAAATGCCTTTTTTTTCTTACACCCTTTTTGTTGTTGATAAACATGTATAGTATATCATGAGATTGTTTTTTTTTTCATACTTATTTGTTGATGATAAACAAGTACAACTTTATCAAAAAATTATTTTGTTACATACTTACTTATTGATGATAAACATGTACCAGTTTATCAAATCAAGAGATTGTTTTGTTAAATACTTACTTATTGTTGATAAACATGTACAGTTTATCATGAGATTGTTTTTTTTTTTCATACTTATTTGTTGATGATAAACATGTACCAGTTTGTCAAGAGGTTGTTTTGTTAAATACTTACTTATTGTTGATAAACATGTACAGTTTATCAGAGATTGTTTTTTAAATACTTACTTTTGTTGATAAACATGTACCAGTTTATCATGAGATTGTTTTTTTTTTTCATACTTATTTGTTGATGATAAACATGTACCAGTTTATGATGAGATTGTTTTGTTACATACTTACTTATTGTTGATAAACATGTACCAGTTTATCATGAGATTGTTTTTTTTTTTAATACTTATTTGTTGATGATAAACATGTACCAGTTTATCATGAGATTGTTTTGTTACATACTTACTTGTTGTTGGTAAACATGCATATCAAAAGGTTGTTAAGATACATACCTACCTGTTGTTGATAAACATGTATATCAAGAGATTGTTTCATAACATACTTATTTGTTGATGATAAACATGTACATGTATATCAAAAGATGGCTTTGTTACAAACTTACTTGTTGTTGATGAACATGCATATCAAGAGACTGTTTCATTACACACTTACTTGTTAAAAATGAACATGTGTATCATGAGATTGTTTTGTTACATGCTTACTTGTTAATAAAGTTGTACAGTATTACTAGATTGTTACTAACCTGTTGTTGATAAACTTGTATATCATGAGATTGTTGTGTTAACTGTGAAGTAGAGTTATCTATCTTTGATTGTAAAGATGTCTTTTCCGTTTCAATTTTATTCAGCTCTTCACTGTGACTACAAAGTAAATTATTACCATTCTAATTAACAGTAAAAAGAGGAACCATTATACTTTACAAGAAAAGATTTGGTTAACCAGAAAAATGAGTAAATTGTTAATTCTTCTAGTACCTATGTTTAATTTTACAGGGTCAACTAGTAATATGAGGATTTTTCCTCTCCTGTCAATATTATAACACACTACCAGTTTTTGGTCTATGTAGTGTCTAATATTGCTACAAGCAAATACTTCTCCGAAAATTAATTAATATTTTTTTTAATATTGTCTCCTGTGGGGATGGATATAATGATTTTTCAGAATCTAAAGAATAGGAGAGAACTACTGTCAACTGTAAGATTATTATTTGATGTAATCAGTTACAGTGATCTATCATTTTATTGCACACCAAGCTTCTGATTTTCACTCATCTCAACCCTAAATGACAACTTAATTAGTTACCCAGTCTCACATAGTAACCAAGTGATATTAACAGAAAGACTGTTATTTATAGAACTCATGGTATTGATGATTCATTGTAAAATAAAGGCCTAGAGTAAGTTTAATAATGAAAATAAAAGTAAAATCCACCGCACGTTGTTACGAAAATTTCGTCACATATAATATTGGGCACTATTGATATCATGATATATACAATGATAAAACCGGATGAGGTTAACCTGTGTTATTGATTATCAAAATAAAAGTGATAATTGATATTTCATTGATTTACAGTGACTTTAGTCATTGAAAACAGTTGGTTCTGCCGAAATCTGGTTAGAAAAAAATGGTAGAATGGGACATACAGTCTGTAGGTGGGGAGACAACATGTTAAAACAGTAGAAACCAGACAACATTGGTAGATAACACAGTCACAATGTATGAATCCCTTTCAACCCTGGACTTTATCAGGTATTCATATTCAGAGACAAATAAGATTTACAATTTTCAAATAATCTGGCAAATAACCAATATGAAGGTATATTTCTTTTTACAAACATGCATTACAACATGTATAGTCATGCAAAGTTATTGTACACATTTGGAACAATTCAAAACTTACATAAAACATCACAATCAATGCTTGGTGTTGTAAAGTTCAATCACAATTTATACCAAAAAAATATGACTTCATCTTGTCTAAGTTTTGAACCTTTCAAGGACAAATATCTTCATATGTGCAAAAAGTGATTTCAAGCTAAATTAAGCTGATATTGTAAATTATTTAAACCTATCAATTAATATTCTGAAGTCAGTTACCCCTTCTTAAACCCATTATATTTGTGATTAACTCCTAATTTATAATCTATGCTAAAACTTCCACCCACTATTATATATAAAGATGAAGAGGAAGAAAATTGTTGTCTAAAAGCTCTATAAATTCCATTATAATAAAATGTTAATATGTGAATTACTAGATATATATATACTGTATAATGGTTATATGATTAGTGGCATTTCTATGATGCTGTAAAACTGTCCTAGCCTTCCAAATGGTTCCTCCTACATTCTGTCCATAGAAACCTACATTCTGTCCATAGAAAACTCCACATTAAGTTATAACCATGCTATTCCAGTTACAAAAAGCATTACAAATATTTAAGTAATCTATTATTACATAAAGAATACTAATTTACTAAGCAACTGTTGTTAGTCATGCAATATGTGAATTGTTTTTACTATATCTTACCATTGTATTATATAGTTTAGTTGTTAAAACATTATGCAGCCAATTGTACAAAACAAAACAGAAACACATGTTAGTTGTTATGTATTTTTTGGATGCAGTTGTACATGTATATGTTTTATTTCAGATCTTTACTTCAGGTAACTTCATCATCCATGATCTGATCAAATTCTTTTTTGAATGATGTTTAATTTGGACTGTCCAGTTGTCATACTTTCAACCAACCAAAGTTGGCAAACAAAATATTAACAACATTATATGTCTAGCTAAAACTTGTAACTCAGTTATTATTCAAAAGAGCTTTTTATTGGTTGATAATTTCATAACCAAGAACAAGCTTTTCATCAAAAAATCCTCAGATCATGGATGAAGTCACCACAGAACTAAACATCCAAAACTGCATTTCAATCAGATTGTTATTTTGCATGATTGATAGGGTATAAATATGTGAAAACATTATTGTATTTATAATAAAACTTGATTTCAGATAAGTAAGACTAAAATAACAACATATTTTAAAACAAATAATTCTCACTGTCAAGATATTTACTCAGTTTCAGGCTATGTGATAGGAATGCGGACATGAGAATAAGCTCTAACTGCCTAACTTCAGTGGGGACGCAGAATGAAATCAGTCAGTTGTCTAAAAGATCACATAGCATAAAACTGAGATTCTGTTTTAATATTTCTAACAATCCATTGGTGTATATATCAAATATGTATACATATCATTTTCATTTTATTTATAATTGATAGTCAAATTTTTAATTTAGGAACATAAAGAAATTTTTTAAGCTGTCAAAAATAATACAACAATATCTTATACTGACCTTTTTTTAGTTTCCTGTAGTTGATTTAAAAGTTGAGTTTTCTCATCTTGTAACTGTAAAATAACATGCAGTAAACTGAATAATTGCAGTTTAACTTTCCCAGACTTTTTTGACTTATGATGTAAATCACAGTCTATATATGGAACATAAGGTCTCAATTACAGTAAAACCTGGATTATCCGGCATGCGTCGGGACCGCCCGAAAATGCCGGTTTAGACAGGTTCTGGTCTGGCCAGGTTTTATGTAACAGAAGGGGAGATAATCGTGATTTCCGGATGTGGAAAAAACAGTTGAAGATAAAGGCATACATGTGTAATCTACCGATTTCGTCGGGTTTCTACCGCTTTTGCATGCTGACTCAAATCTACCGATTTTTTTTTTCTTTTCGTAACCATAATTTTCACGTGGCCTACCGTTTTCAATGTCAAAATTCTTTACCATAAATCAAAAAAATATTTTTTTACTTGTATTTTATTTGCCGGTGACACGCGTTAATCTCACCCCGTAATAACATTATCATTGTCTGATTAATTAATCCCCCCGATTAAGATGATAATTTGATCCATTTTTCACCCGATAACGTTTTTATAACAACATCCGGTACACTCTACTTTCGTTTTTATGATTAGCCTTAATTTTACCATAAACGAAATTTTGAAGTCTTCACGATAGTTTATGATAATCGTCAATTCTGTGTGATTTATAAATAGCATAGACATCGTTTCAAAATTTGTTTTGTATTATCGGTAGATTTTTAGTCTAAATTTAATAGTATCAGAACTTCGTTTCTTAAAAACGCTTTATAATTTGACTGTAGCATGTAAACAATCATTTATTACATGCATAACAGGCTACTTTCGATATCAAAGTGTCAAAATGGAAGCGTATCACGTGAACAATAGCCGCCGCCTGAGACAATTAACAATTCAATTTTTGTCATAATCCACATTCATTCCTTTTAATTATCAATTGACATCTAATTAGGATATCTATTGTTTAATGGTCTAATCATTATTTTATTTAACACGAAATCACTTGACCAATGTCGGTAAATAGCTTTTGATGCCGGTTTGTGCAGGTGAAATATAGTTGATTCTGTCATTCGGGACCGACGATTGATGCCAGTGCCGATGTATAAGGGTTGCCGGTTTACAGAGGTTAAATTTAGTTAAGCAATAGAGGAAAAATATAGGGACCGTAGAATTGTGCCGGTTTGAACAGGATTCCGGTACATCCAGGTTCCGGATAATCCAGGTTTTACTGTATTACACTTCTGTTACTTGAGATTTTTGGTATTCCTTTAAAAATGCTAAAAATACCTTTTTACGCTGCTCTGACACTAAATCTGCTTCTTGTAATTTAACTTTCAATTCATTTCTTTCTGACTGTGTTTCACTTAATTCTTTCTGTACTGTTTCTATTGTATTCTCTAGTTTTTCTCTATATAAACAGAAGTAAAAAATCATTTAGATCTTCATCACAAAATCAAAGAAAGTTCATAAGCTTTTAATTGCTAAAAAAAATTAGCAAACACAAGACACTTGAAGTGTTTATTCCATAAAATGTTCACTTCTAATATGTCGTCCAAGTCTAATAATTTTGTCACTCCAACATTAAGTCTGAACTCATTTTTAACATATTTCAAACTATGCCTACTAGGTATTACCTAGTAAACATTGTTTAATAATTTCATATAATAAGTTGAGTTTGCTAAAGTCTTGAAACATTATAAGAAAGTACATATTCCACTTTGAGTTACAAATTTACAATTCAATAGACTTTATTCTAGCATTGTTTTAATACACCGAAAGAGCAGATTGTGTCAACCATTGATAAAATAGTGACATTATATAATGAATAGCCTATGTTAAGTCAATAAAAATCTGACTAACAGAGGGAAAATGGACTTAAAACGGTCATTTTTCCGTAAAATTCATTTGATAGGGATATCGCATAGCATTATCAACCTGATTAATGTAAAATATGATTATTTTGAGTTAATTTGATTGAAGAAGGAGCCGTCAAATGCCTCAGGTGCAATTGTATGCAGTTACACAAAGTCATCGATTATAGTTTGCATTATAAGCCGCGTTCTTGATTCAATATGGCCTAGGAGTGAGTAAAACTTGTATAGATGCAACCAATATTTATCAAGAATAACTTACAATTTTGTTGCTAATTCTGATGATTCAGATTCAGTTTGAGATTTCTCCATTAACAGTCTCGATTGTTCAGCAGATTCCTGTTTTAATTTCTCAACCTAAAATAAAAAAAAAAATACATTTTTATTTGGAAGCAGAAAGGTTCTAAACAATTGACCTTATGAAAATGAAATAAATTTCTGACTTCTGCTGTTCCACTTCTTAATATTGAGCTATTGAAATTACCTCTTTTTGTAAGTTTTCTACAACAATATCTTTCTTCTGAATTTCAGCTTTTAAAACAATAACATCTTGTTTGACTTCATCCCTTTCTTCTGATATTTCATTTTTTTCTTTCTTTAATTCATCCCTTTGTTTCTCAAGCTATTAATAAAAAACACATAACCAGAAATTATAACTTCAATTTCCATAAAAATATTGACAATTGAATTCCATGAGTCAAAGTGGGTTCAGTTAGGTATCTCAAATTTGTTAGAGGTGTTTTATGTTCAAACAATACAATAGCATATATTAAATAATTTACAATGTTTAATTCCAAAATGAAGATAAATAAAGAAGTACAATCTATTCTTTAGTTCCATTTTGTACAAGATAAAAATGATGGTAGAAACAATTATAACATAGTAAAGACATCAACACATGGTAAAACGTAAGTAATATAATTTATTGAAAAGCATTTTAAACATTATCACTTGAAATTAAAACAGGAACGCAAAACATAATTGAAGTCATACCTCTGTTTTTAATTTTTCAAGTTTATCAACTGATTTCTCTAAGATCTCTAGTTTTTCTCCTGTAGCATCTTTGTCTTGTAAAATAGTTTTCTGTTCTCCTGCTAATTTTGTCATTTCAACTTTAATTTGTATCAATTCTTTATTCATTCCTTCTTTCTCTCCTTCCATTCGTTTGATAATCTTCTCTAACTTCTCTTTTTCAAATTTCAGTGATTCTTTTTCTAGTGTGATTTGATCAAGTACCTACAAGAAAAATATAATTTGGTAGTGCAAATCCAAATAAAAATATTCAGTCACTCAAGGAAGGTATTGAACAGTTCTATAGTCAGACAATGTAAATATTTAATATTCTAGGCAGTCAAAGAAAATATTCAAATATTCTAGTCAGTCAAAGAAAATATTCAAATATTCTAGTCAGTCAAAGAAAATATTCAAATATTCTAGTCAGTCAAAGAAAATATTCAAATATTCTAGTCAGTCAAGGAAAATATTAAAGTTTTGAGTCAATTAAAAATGATTTGCAAATAGCTTTATCACTCAAAGAAAATATTCAACCATTTTTAGTCAGTAACAGAAATATTAAAGAATATTTTTGTCAGTTGAAGGAAACATTCATATATTCAGCCCATCAAAGATAATATTCAAATATTTTTGTCAGATAAAAGAATTCCAATATTTTAGTCAGTCAAAGAAAATATTGGAATATTCAAGTTACATTTAGATAATACACACGGAAAATTTGAAATCAATCTATTTCACTTTATCACTTGTTTCCAATTTTTAAAATAAGAAAATGAGAGTCAAAAAATTATTCTGGTGCTATCTTAAGTCAAATGAAACCATACCATATTGTTAATTGCTTTCTTAAACCTTATAGACTATGAATATACAGGTACATGTATAGTCAGTACTCAAGGTACTAGTGAGCACTTATTACCAGTGCAGCAGACACACTATATATCATTAATGAGATATTAATCATCATTATCTGTATTCTTATAATATATAAATAATTAGATAACATATTATACAATATTTATACAAGGTGTATGAAATTTAATAGTGTTCAATAACATGATTAAATAACTTACATACAGGTATAATATATAGTCAAATTTATATTTATACATAAAAACGAATATCTTTTAACAAGATCACAATTTAGCATCATAGGAAAGTTTGTAGATTGACAAATATTGAAGGTAAAAGTTTACCATTTGTCATTTTTTTTATCCTTAAAACTTGCTGGAAATACTAGTTATAATACAGATATTATATATATATTATAGTTTACCAGGCTAGGGAATATGTCCACTTTTTAAATTACAATATAAGTAAAATGGCAACCATCACCGATATGAAATATGATTTTAAAGGACATCCATTCTGCATATTTTAGGCTCATGAAAATAAATAATTGAATATTATTGGAAAGAAATTTTATGACCACCCTTCCATTGACCACAATGAAATATAGATACTAACCTGTTTGTGTGCCTGTGTTTGTGTTTCCTGTTTACCTAACGCCTCTATACTGCTAGCTATCTGGTTTTTAAGATTACTAATCTCATTGTCTTTACGCTGTATTAACTCATCTTTTTCTTTATTAAAATCTTCTGTTAATTTATCTACACGACTTTTAGATTTATTAAGTTCAGCTTGCTACAATAAAAATACATATTAATCTATTATTTTAACTGTTGAAAAAATCCTAAATATGTCAGACAACAATGAAAAATTATAATTTGTTTCTTCCATACATAGGAATATTGCTACGATTAATACACTTTTCCAAGTTGTCATAAATCAAGCTCAAGAAACCAAGACAATGTAAAGAGTGGGCTCCATACAAATATATATTCTTCACTTACTTGGAAGATATACAACAAAACAATCTCAAAGATTGAAGTATCATCAGAAACTTCACATCTGTTTCTGCATGTTAACCAGATCCAAAAATCCAAAGCAAGTAGTAATAAATGTTCACCACCAAGGTCAACTTACCAAAAGTCTAGATATCTTATACTTTGTGTACAGGGCCAAGAATATTTTCAGTAACATGTAAGAAGTTTACATCCAGCCAGGTGATTTTTAATTTTCATTTAACTTTATAAATGATGAATCAACATATCATAGAGCAAGAACTGTTTTGTATACTAACAAAAAGTACTAACCACATCTCCTAACTGTCCTTGTACAACAGACAGTTCTTGATTGTGTTTATTTACAATATCTTCTTTTTGTTTTTCCCCCTCTTCCCTTAAACTACTTAAATCTTCATTAAGCTTTGAAATTTTTTGAGAATAACTGGACAAGTTGTTTTGTGCTTCCTCGAGCTTTCTGTAAAGGAAAATGAATAGCATCTTTGTTAAATCTATTTTTGTATGCATTCTGTGTAATAATTTACACTTTGGTTCAAACAAGACGTATGAAATATTGTCATTATTCTGAAAAACTTGTATCTTTTATAACATTGACAGACTGATATAAATATAATCTCTATATTGGTGAGATAGTATGGGAATTAAAAATCATCTTTTCTAGCCCTTACATGAATTCTAGAATCACATGTGTTAAATAGTTTCACAAATTTGAGAAAACTTTGACCAAATCGTTTTTCCCTACCATAAAGAATATTTGTCTAGAATGATTTGTGCTGTTCATGAAATGGCTTAGGTGACTTCACAATAAGCAACACTCACTTAACAATAGCCCAGAGTGACCTCATAATGAGCACTCAGCAATAATGTCTTATATGCAACTGTAACTTCCTAAATTGCAATAGCGACTTCCTAATCTGATACTATTGATATTATAGTAGGATATTATGCACTTTTATTTAAAAGGTACGGTAACTCAAAACAAAACCCCCTTTTTGTTTAAGATAATTAACAATTATGAGTTAAAGAATAAGTTTTGTAACCAGGTATAAATTTATATTTACAACAAGACATGAAATAAACTTGACAATACAGACAGTGAGAGTAAACTGAAAATACAAAAAGTTTGCTTTTACAACGTCATAGTTAAAGCTTAAATTTAAATTATACATAAACTCTTAAATATATTCTTAGCTCCAAACCTCGAATTTATGTTTAAAGATATAACAGACTTATAACTAACAGAAGTTGTTATGTTTTCTAAAAAATGCCATTTTTTAAACTTTTTTTTTCTATTACATAGCGTTAATATCTTTAGGGGCTGTAGAGGTTTTTGGTCAAATGATTAAAGGAACCCTGTCAATGTCTATTTAAAAAATGACTTCCACCATCCAATAGGAAAATATTGTTGACAACAAATATAAACCAACAGACCAATAAAATAAAGTAGCAATGCTATTCTGAAAATAAAAATAGGGAAACACCCACAGCACCAAGTAGTATTAGGTATATTTCAATATAAATAGAAAGATACAGAAATAAAAATTAACCATAACACCAAACATAACACATGAAAACAAACAAAACACCACAATGAAATATTGTTACAGGATATATATAATACATTATTGAAATATTGGGTACAAATTTTGTCTTATCACTTCAAAATCATTGAAATATTGGTTACCTTCAAAATCATTGAACTATTGGGTACTTGGGTACTTTCAAAATCATTGAAATATTGGGTACATTGGGTACCTTCAGAATCATTGAACTATTGGGTACCTTGGGTACTTTCAAAATCATTGAAATATTGGGTACCTTCAAAATCATTGAAATATTGGGTACATTGGGTACCTTCAGAATCATTGAACTATTGGGTACATTGGGTACTTTCAAAATCATTGAAATATTGGGTACAAATTTTGTCTTATCTCAAAATCATTGAAATAATGGGTACAAGTTTTGTCTTATCTCAAAATCATTGAAATAATGTGTACAAGTTTTGTCTTATCATCTCAAAATCATTGAAATAATGGGTACAAATTTTGTCTTATCTCAAAATCATTGAAATAATGGGTACAAGTTTTGTCTTGTATCACTTCTTTGAACTATTGGGACTTACATCTCAGTTTTATTACTTCAAAATCATTGAAAACACACCAACTTCACAGAAATATTGGGTACAAATTTAGTTCAACAAATCAATATTACTGAATTATAAGGTAAGCTTACATATTTAGATCAACAAAGTCACTGAAATATCCTATACCGTACAAATTAAGTAGGCCTACAATTTATATATTTAACAAATACAGTAATATCACATACAATAGAAATAAAGCAGGATATTATAGATCAAACCAAAATAAAATGAATTAATGGTTACAACCAAATGTAACAAGAAAAACCAAATTATTATACACAAAGTTCAAGTTTCCAAAAATCCTCTTCTACCTATTTGTACACATTAAGCACTAAATATTGTGTTTCTCAGAGGTTTTATCTCAATGGCCCATCAATCTGCCAATGTTACTAATGGACTGCAATTGAATCATGACACAAATGTAAAATATGTGTAATGATTTCGTTTTTTAACTGCTACCTAATTTAACCATGTTTTAACTTATTGAAGAAAACTGTCGAATAAGAGCAAGGCCACTTGGATGACGTCAAATAATTGAGAGTTGTATGTCTTAATTCCACTTCAAGATAATAAAACAGCACAACTGCAGTTTGCAATGAAAGAATTTGTTTCATAACTGCAGCAATAATTTCTCATTTTTCAATGTATAACTGTTTAGCGATCTTTAAAGTGCAGTATTTGTAGCACATGAATCAATTTCAAAATCAGTAACAGGAAATTTAGATTTATAATAAAACATAATTGATTAAAACAGTGCTTGATCAAATTGACCTTAAACAAAAACAATCTTATATCATTTTTCTTCAACATTAACAGATTTAATACATTTAGTAAGAAAACATTACTTGAAATTGATAACAGTAATAAGCTTGTTCTTGAAAATAGGAAATACAACTGCCCAATAAGGAAATAGAACTGCCCAATAATGACCAACAAGTACATGTACATGTATATCATCTATAAAAGCTTGATTTATTCTGTAACTAAATAAATTGATTCTTGAAAGAAAGCCTTCTATAAAATCTAAGCAAACTGTCCAATGACCATAAACAAATAATAGGAAACCTGATTTCTTCTCTAATATTCAAACGATCGTTAACATTCTTTCAAAAACATATATTGAAATTAACCAAAAACGACAATTATGACCTAATTTTACTCACCAATGACATCAGCCATGACTTGTTACTAAATTATTCATTCTAAATGGCATCGATGTACCGATACGTAGAATAATTCCATTATACAGTGTGTAGTACCAAAACCTAATTCTGGCATTTACCCATTGATAACCTGACAAGATTCAGCTGAGAGGCAGTAGAAAATCAATAGTAACTACTTGCAGGAGATTCCAGTCTAAACCTTATATATTCAAATAACATATAGTGGCACTCTCAGCAACTCTATCATACAACTCACTCTTTTATATACAACAGTTTATCTTGTAATAGCCTTTTTAGTAATAAGACCTTGGGGACTTCATTATACTTTAGAACAAGACAGATTTTTACATTAGAAAGATTGAAAATCATTCTCACGGCCTATGAATAGTTTTGTCCTTAAGGTATATTGTCCAGTTGCTTAATCAGCTGATAGGAGCTAAATTTGATCTATTGCATTTTATTGAATTAAAATCTTAAGTATGGTTTACAATTCAACAAACCATGCAGTAAAAGGTAAGACTATTGTCACTGTAAGTTATTATAATTTAACTAATGAAGACATTGTCATGTATCATGATGTCAAAACCACATCAATCCCAATATACTCTAAGTACCTTGATACATGTATCAATTTTACATGATGTCAAAAGAAGAAATTCAATGCATATATCCCAGAAAAATATGCATACTAATCACATTCAATGCCTGAGAACAATTCAAATTAACTACTGTCTTATCAATTTATGCATCTTCATCATGCAATTCGAGTCAACTAAATAAGTCTTTCAATCTGTGTATTGCAATGTCAAAATAAGAACA
The DNA here is from genome assembly GCA_030562195.1 of Nipponacmea schrenckii. Lineage (NCBI taxonomy): Eukaryota > Metazoa > Mollusca > Gastropoda > Lottiidae > Nipponacmea > Nipponacmea schrenckii. The sequence goes on from CM060201.1 coordinate 7,217,785, forward strand.
ATAAGTCAAGAACATTTGTGTCTATGTATCATAATCCTATATCATGATATCAAAATAAGAACAATTCAGATACATGCATCTGTCCATATATCCATCATTATGATGTATAATATTCTTATGCAAAATTGATCATGTGTATTTAATCATATATATGCATCATTACCATGTATCACAAAATCAAACTGAGAGCCATATGTATTTAATCATATATATGCATCATTACCATACCATGTATCATGATATTAAACTGAAAGCCATATGTATTTAATCATATATATTCATCATTACCATACCATGTATCATGATATCAAACTGAGAGCCAGATGTATCTAATCATAGAGAGCCATATGTTTTTTAATCATATACATGTATATGTATCATTACCATGTATCATGATATCAAACTGAGAGGCATGTGTATTTAATCATATATATGCATCAATACCATGTATCATTATAAGATAGCTTGCCAGGCAAGGTAACATACGCCCACTGATAGCTTTGATTGTAAAAGTAAAAGTCCAATTACAGCTGGTTCCTGATTTACAAGGAACTTGGAAGTTAACTATATTGTATTGCATTCAGTAAAAAAATCAAAAAGCATTTGTTGACAAACAGAACAATTTGAAATTCCCAGAATTCCAGGAATTCTTTTTGGAATCCTACCAAAATCTTCTTCTTCCTTGGTTGGTATTAAAGAAGTTTTTAGTTTATAGAATATAGTTTGTACAGTGTCCACAAGAAATGGTTGAAAGACAGAACAAATTTTGAAATCCAAAGTTCCAGAATTGAAGGAATTTCTTTCATAATCAAACAAAAATCAATAGGGGTCTGCCTTAGATGATAATGAACAAGTATGAGAAAATTCTATAAAAACTGTAGTCTCTACAGTGTCCACAAACAAACGGGCTGACAGACGAACAGACGGATGGACAGGGGCAACAACATTATACTTCCGAATTTCCATTTGGGTATATAAAAAACTGTACTTCCTGCATTGTCTACAAGCAATTGACGACACACAGAAAACTTTAAATTCCAAGTCCCAGAATTCCAGGAATTTTTCCAAGTGACAGAATTCCAGGAATTCTTTTCGTAATCAGACCAAAATGTATATTGGTTTTTCCTTGAGTGATAATAAACATATTGTATACAAAGTTTCAAAGAGATCCCAGGAATTTTTCCAAGTCACAGAATTCCAGACAGGGGCAACAACAATATACGTCCATATTTCTATGTGGGCATATAAAAACAAAGTTTCAAAGAGATCTATCAAAAACTGTAGTCTCTAGAGTGCCAACAAGCAATTGTAGACAGACAGAACAACTTCGAATTCCAAGTCCCAGAATTCCAGGAATTTTTTTTGGAATTATACCAAAATCGATAGGGGTCTTCATTGAATGATAATAAACATATATACCAAGTTTCAAGAAAATCCAATAAAAACTGTAGTCTCCACAGTGTCCACAAACAATTGTTGACAGACGGATGACAAACAGTACAATTTGAAATTCCAAGTTCCAGAATTCCAGGAATTTTTTTCAGAATCATATCAAAATCAATAGGGGTCTTCCTTGGATGGTAATAAACAAATATACCAAGTTACAAAAAGATTCATAAAGAAATGGAGTCTCTACAGTGTCCACAAGCTTTTGTTTACAAACAGAACAATTTGAAATTCAAATCCAAGAATTCCAGGAATTTTTTTCGGAATCATACCAAAATCAATAGGGGTCTTCATTGAATGATAATAAACATGTATACCAAGTTTCAAGAAAATCCAATGAAACCTGTAGTCTCCACAGTGTCCACAAACAATTATTGACAGACGGATGACAAACAGTACAATTCGAAATTCCAAGTCCCAGAATTCCAGGAATTTTTTTCAGAATCATATCAAAATCAATAGGGTTCTTCCTTGGATGGTTATAAACAAATATACCAAGTTACAAAAAGATTCATAAAAAAATGGAGTCTCTACAGTGTCCACAAGCTTTTGTTATCAAACAGAACAATTTGAAATTTCAAAGTTCAAGAATTCCAGGAATTTTTTTCGGAATCATACCAAAATCGATAGGGGTCTTCGTTGAATGGTAATAAACATGTATACCAAGTTTCAAGAAGATCCAATAAAAACTGTAGTCTCTACAGTGTCCACAAACAATTGTTGACAGACGGATGAGAAACAGTACATTCGAAATTCCAAGTTCCAGAATTCCAGGAATTTTTTTCAGAATCATATCAAAATCAATAGGGGTCTTCCTTGGATGGTAATAAACAAATATACCAAGTTACAAAAAGATTCATAAAGAAATGGAGTCTCTACAGTGTCCACAAGCTTTTGTTTACAAACAGAACAATTTGAAATTCAAAGTCCAAGAATTCCAGGAATTTTTTTCGGAATCATACCAAAATCGATAGGGTTCTTCCTTGAGTGATTATAAACAAGTATACCAAGTTTCAAGAAATTCCAATAAAAACTGTAGTCTCTACAGTGTCCACAAACAATTGTTGACAGACGGACCGACGGACCGACGGACCGACGGACCGACGGACCGACGGACAGGGGCGACAACAATATACGTCCACATTTCTATGTGGGCGTATAATAAAACTGAGAGTCATGTGTATTTAATCATATATATGCATCATTACCATGTATCATGATATAAAACTGAGAGCCATATGTATTTAATCATATATATGCATCATTACCATGTATCATGATATTAAACTGAGAGCCATATGTACATGTATTTAATCATATATATACATCATTACCATACCATGTATCATGATATCAAACTGAGAGCCATGTGTATTTAATCATATATATGCATCAATACCATGTATCATGATATAAAACTGAGAGCCATATGTATTTAATCATATATATGCATCATTACCATGTATCATGATATCAAACTGAGAGCCATATGTATTTAATCATATATATGCATCATTACCATGTATCATGATATCAAACTGAGAGCCATATGTATTTAATCATATATATGCATCATTACCATGTATCATGATATCAAACTGAGAGCCATGTGTATTTAATCCTATATATGCAGCATTACCATGTATCATGATATCAAACTGAGAGCCATATGTATTTAATCATATACATGTATATGCATCATTAGCATGTATTATGATATCAAACTGAGAGCCATGTGTATTTAATCCTATATATGCATCATTACCATGTATTATGATATCAAACTAAGAGCCATGTGTATTTAATCATATACATGCATCTCTACCATATGTATCATGAGGAAGTGAGACCAATGAAACAGTGAGTCTCAATGGAACAATATATAGTAACAATAACAATCAGAGATGGTAATGAGGAGAAATAAAGGATGTATAAACTAATAAAATATAATTAAATAATCAATAAGTAGTTCCAATAGTACCAATTACTAAAACCAGCTAGTGATTCACCAGTATCTTACTTTTATACATTTTGTTAAGATCAAAGCCTCAAGCGTATAAACATTGGCAAGTTTAACTTCAAATTTTGATATTTATCAGCTTTATGTAAATTATAAAAATCTTAATACATCTGTTATACAAATTGCCAAATTTCATAGCAAAAACGTTCAGAATTTAAAATTCAAGACCTCATGACAGATGTTTTAGGAATTTCATTTATGAGGATCTATAGCAGTCAGTTAGAGCATTGTTGCAAATCACATTGGCTTGTGAAAAGCTTATAACCTTGCATTAAGTAATTTTCACTCATAATGCCAGTCAACACAGCTGTAAATGGGTATGGATAATCCAAGAAATATCAATGTCATTGGGCTTGGCAAAAGACCAGCTGGTAAAAAGATCCAAAGTGTTATCCTTGCAAAAAATAAAATTGTTTAAATTTAAGCCATTTTTACATGACTATTGCATGAGGAGCATGTCACAGCGAACAAGTCAGATAACCAAGAATTGTATACATTATACAAGCGTGTTTAGCATGTGACTAACATGTAAATAGCGGGGGAATAGCATTTTTTCATGGCGTGTTGATTGTATAGTTGAAAGAGTATAAAAGGCTGAAAAATCATAGTGAATTAATTGTTCTCCTGAAATTGGTCAAAGAGGGTTTATAATCATATAATACATCTTAAACTTCAAGGTTATGTTTCAGATAATTGCTGATGTTTTAGAAAGATGTGATTGAAAAATCTATGAAGAGACAGTATTTCTGCTTTATGCTGCAACAACCAATACTTTTTAAATTGTCAAATTTGGTTTCAGACATTTATTTAGAAAGTCATTATTTGTGAATAGCCATAACCTTGTTAATAATATTAGACATGCCTAACCAAATATATTGATATATGAATAATGCTGGGGAAACTGTCATTAGACATAGTGGAATTCTACAATCATCTCAACTACACCAAGAAATGGATGTATCTGATGCCATGAAGAGTCATATTGGATGATGATTAGTCCATGGTCATATACAAAATTCACATTTCAGCATTCAAAGGTTTAGTTATGGACAGAGTATTGGTTTTCTTAGCACTTGAAAGGACTTATATCCATGACAACGACCCATTCTGAAAGTTGCCTTGTGAAGAACTTTTACATGTAAAGAACTATTGTAAAAACTTAGATATGCACATTAGTTCACAAAAACTTCTGGTGGTCTATACAGTTTATTGGTATACTATGTTAGTAAACTAATCAACTATGAATGATATATTTATCAGGTATTCTATTCAATATTCAAAATAAGGACTTTCTTTTCAAGATCAAGGACTATTTCAAAACACTAAAGATACTATTCTAAAGTCAACACACTATATATCGCTGCATTTCACATCAAATCCACTCAACTAAGATTCCCACAATCAAATTAGATACAGTATAATGTTATATTTATATTATCAAAGATAAGTTCTTAACCAATACCGAAGAATTCACTATTGATGATAATTTTAATGAAATTTGTTTTAAATGTAGATAACTTGTGCTAAAAAGTGAAGCAACTTATTCCACCCTATAAACAAAATCTATGACAAGATGCACAAAAAGGTAATAAACAGGGTTAAAATATGGCCATATTCCTTGTAGAAACTATCGTTAAAATTCCACAGCCTGCTTGTCACCACATTTTACCATGTATGCATTGGAAACCTTTTTGGTGAAGAAGTTGACATTGATTGTATTCTCTACAAGATAGTGAAGACATTTAGTCCAATAAACTGCATTCTTAAGAAGTACAGGTACCTGCTTTGAGATAATACTTTTTATCAGGCAACATAATTATCTTCATAATGTTTTAAAAGTGTCCAATCTAAATCAACTTCCTCACGACAAAATGCATCCAAAGCCATGTGACAAGATATAAACAGACCATAGAATTTAGACGATTTCTAGAAACTGACAAAATAATATAATGAACAAGCTGATTTGAGAGTGCATCCATCGCAACTAAATGATATGAGCAGGCATATAGTAGAATATATATAAAGGATTTCTATGGGTATTTATGTATCACCTTTAAACTCGGGATTTCGCTGCACATTTTAATTGCTGTAAAAACCATGGAAATGTCAAATAAAGATACAAAACATGACACACAATGTAAAAATTCAAATCTAGAATATTTACTACTAAAGCTGAAAAAATAAAGCCTTCACCTAATAAATATAATGACTTAAGCTTTCCTTGTCCTTGGCTTTAAAAAAATTGCTTGATTGGTTTGCTCTGGAATTCTGACATTGAGACCAGGATTTTATATATATCCTAAATTGTAGGAATTTATTTGAAGTTCCAAAACTCTTGGGAGATTCTTTTGGAGAAAAAGCAAATGATTAGAGCAAGTCCATAGTTAGTAAACATTTCAAACTTTTGTGAATAAAAAAAACATTAGTCTAAAACATCATTGTAAAGATTTGTGATTAAATAGCATAAAAGCGCTTTTAGATCCAATTTACATGCAAAATAACAAACATTTCCTGTAAATAAATCTTCAAAAATATTCAGTATTTAAAATAAAGAAAATAATAAAACATAAATTATAATATTTTGATTCAATATAAGAATTAGTGCATTTAACATTTAAAGATGCTTTAAATTCTCCAAAACAAAAATGAACAAATAAACAAAGAACAAGTACAATAATCAACAGAAAAGAAAGTTTATAGTGCAGAGTCAACTATAGTAAGAGTAAGCAAGCCAGTGGAAACATGCACACATTGAAACATCAAACATTAACTGTCATTACATAGTATATCATTCTTTAATCAAACACATTTAAATATACAATTGAGGAATATACTAAAGCAAGGTTGACTTATGGAGGCACTTTTATACCATACCAAATATAAAATACAAAAACCCTGCTGCTGAGTGCAACTAACTTCTGAATGTCATTTATTTAAGATAATTTCAAAACTTATTTCTGATATACAAATTCTGAAGAATAATGACAGTTAATATTTAGATATTAAAATGAGAGGTCTTTTTGGTAAAGGGAGATAACTGACCTATTTTTCTCGGTGAGTTCATCGTTAAGTAGAGACAATTGTGTTGAACTGTCTCCAGAATTTTTCATCAAATCAGCAAGCTGTTGCTCCTTTAAGCAAGGAAAATTAAAAAAAAAGAAAAAAACACTTAAATTTCATGCCTTGTGCTATATTCATTTCACTTTAATAAATAAATTTTCAAAAAAAAACAAAGGAAAAATTGGTAATATATATGAAATATAAAAAGGAAATTTTGAGGAAATTTCGAAATGAACCACTTGGTTACGATATAATAACAACATTGAGATGTGCATTATATAAAATGAAATGTGACTGTTTCATGCCAATGTAATTTTAATGTTGATAATATAATGGTATTATTTCAGCACTATGAAGTAAAATGAACTGAGTATAATATAACTGATAGAAGTATTACAATGACCAAAAAAAAAACGTGATAAAAATTACAATGTCCAATTAAATCAAAAAACATGAAAAAAATTACCAAATTAATCAAAAAATATATACTATTGTTCTGTTGTCTAATACTTTCCTTTCTTAGAAACACTTCAGTAGTTTATGATCAAAATTTTTTAGTCCTATATATTTTTGATAGTTTTCCCCTGTTATGAAAATTAGTGATATAACCAACACAATTTATTCTCATGTTTTAAGTTTGCACACAGTTGAAAATAAAATTCTTTGGAAGGCTCTTTTTCCAAATCCATGCGTGAAGAAAGTTTAAATTACTTCAAATGAGCATAATCTTTTCTGCAATATATTTAGAAATTAGAAGTGACTATAAAAATTGGAAAAAATTTTAGAAAACCTTTAAAATGTCCTTTAAAAAAACTTCTATCTCAAAGTGTTTTTTTTTTCTGAGGTAAAGTTGGAAATATAGCACAATGACATGACATTTGGTAATAAACCAAACACAATGAAAGCTAACAACAAATACTAAAAAATAAAAATGACTTGACGAAAATGACTGATCTATCACTCTATGATTATTGTTATTTGTAAAAATTGTAGTCTGTAGATATTTTATCATATAAACTGAGTGTCACAATGTCTTTGCTTAGAATGTAATAGTCTTCCAGACATTATACAAGCATTTGTTCTTCTACTGCTAAAAACAAATATTAAATTTTATGCCAATAAATAATTATTAGAGGGCCATTCTATTGGTTTTTTGCTCAAATATAAATAAATACTAGACAAAATATGTCTATTACAATTAAAAAGAAATTTGAACAGAACCACATAAGCTGTTAACAATGACTAATGATACAAGAACACTGTGACACTCTACTAGACAGTTTACACAATAAAATATTAATACAGACTGCCACAGAAGCTGATCACTTCAAATCCTAGGTATTAATGGTTCAAAATTTCAGACATCATTTACCTACTCATTAATATTTCTAGAAAATTCACTTCAAGGCATTAAAATACAGAAAAATAATTTGTTTTTAATGAATGAAAAAATAAACGAAGATGCATGAATTTACAAGAAATATAAATCAATTGATGAATGAATAATTGCATTAATGTAAATGAATGAATGATTACATGAATGAATGATTGACTGCATGGGTGAATGAATCAATAGATGTTTGTTTGAATGTAAATGAATGAATGAATGAATGAATAAGTCAATTCAAAATGAAATAAATTAGCAATAAAATGTAGAAATATATCAACACAATAATTCCTGTCAGACTAAAGTACAATATTTAGTTGAAGAATTAATAATAGAAATATTTAGTCAGACAAGAATGGGTCAGTGTTTATAGCCACTCTAAGCCGCCAGTTGCTCTAAGAACCTACTGTATAAATAGATGTAAGAGCAAGCCACACAGACATCTAAGTGATAAAACATGATTAAATGTGAAGACCAATGTGTTTGTTAGGTTTCAAAAACATTTCATATCTGTCCATAAAGGAAATTTGAAAATGTGCATAAAACACCTAATACATTGTAGTTATGATAGATCAAAATGTCCTAAAGATCCTTTTGACACTCAGATATACTGGATCTCCAGTCAAATATGACAAATCCATTATTTTGGTATATTGAGAAATTTAAATCAGATGCAACCATTAAAACTTATATAATTATATCAATTAACAAAATAAAAAATGTTTGAAACATAATAAACACATGTGTGAGATAATGCGTGATTACGATATATATGAGATATTAAAACAGAGAGCACTGTAGACAATATATAGCAATAATTAATATTAAATAACAGTATTATTATACTTACCAATTTCATTCTATCTTCAGCTAGCTCACCTACTCTGGTATTACTTGTCTCTAGTTGTCTTTGTAAATCTGATAATAGAAGTTACAAAATATGATAATACCCTAATATAGACACAGCTCTAAAGGGACAGTCATACATGTGTAACTTTGTCAAGTTTCTACGGCTTTTTCATGCTACTATTACCGACGACAGGAGATCCTTGCTTAAGGAAAATTACATTTCCTTTCGTTTCGTTCTGTGCAAAAATTGAAGTCATGAATTATAATTTTGGAAAGAGTAACATTTAATTTATATGGTTAGGAACAACCTTTGTATCCATGCTTTCAAAATTCATGAATTGTACCAATTTTTCAAGACAAATCTCCTGATTTTTTTTTCATGCCTACCAACAAGTATGGGGACAGTTCCCCATGCTCTTACAATGATTTGAATCGAAATATTCATATGAAAATATATTTACCTGAATGATTTGAGCGAACTGTTTTTAATTCTTCAGTTAAGTGGTTCTGACTTGTATCTTGAGATACCATTTTACTCTTCATTTCTAGAGGGGGAAATATGCAAACACAATTTCACATTTTACAAAACATAAGCTTACTTTCTGGTGTGCAAAATAACTATTTAATTTGAAAGTTCTATTGTTTTTTAGTGTGAATCATATAAATAGCCCATTGGCAAAATATATAGGCCTACTTAATTTCCAAAAACTAGTGCATCAATGCAGACAACTGAATGGACAGTAAATTTCAATATTCAACCATCAAAATAAATGGTAAATTAATTTAATACTGTGTCATATACTACATATCACAGAGGCCTTGTTCTCAGAAACTTAACATTTCTAATTATTAAAGTGTTCCAGTCATCTGATTGGTCAATAACTAAGATCAATCTCAATTTAAATTTTTTCATCCAATCAGAATTCTATATTTCATAAAATCTCGATTTTATCTTACTTAAATTATAGAGAATAAGGCTACGGGACCCTCGTCAATACAATATGTCCCGAAGACTACAAACAAGTTAATATTAAAAATTTCTTACCCTCTAATGATTCTTGCATCTTTTCTTTTTTATCATTGCTAATTTTTAATTCATCTAGCTATAAAATAGAAAAAAAAATAACATCTGAACAAAAATGGTAAAAATCGTTGATCACATCTAACTGTGTAATCTATGGTTTGGAGAGTTTCCCAAAAAGATGCAAACTGCTCAAAGTTTAACAGAATATTTGCCTTTTTTTTTAAACGGAGACTTCACTTTTATACCAAAGAGTTCCTCTTAAGGGGGTTGACAACCTTATCGTTCGAGGTGTATTTCAATCAAGAAACGTATTAAGTTTATATCCATTCTATTTGACATTAAAAAAAACTCATGTATGAAAAATTTTAGCTCAATCGCTTCAGTAGTTCGTCCGATATCCGTCCGTGAAGATAATCTATTTATAGAACAAAACGGGATATTCCTCTATGTAGACGTACAAATTACGTTGTCAGTTGACATTTGTGATTACAACAACGTCATCGGCTAAATAAACATTATCTACGTTTGCCGGTCAGTTATTGTTAATTTTGGCACGCAAAGTAAGAGTTTGTGTATCGGGGGAATCCAGAAGTCACATGATGTCCCATAAATCATTACGTCACATGTAAACAGAGAAAATTTTATGATTGGTGGGTAGGGGTGTTTTGCTAATCCATTGTTTTAGCACTCCAATTACGTGGTTATCGGTGCATATCGATGCCTAAAAGGTGCTTAAAGATTTCTACAGCATGAAAGACAATCTTTTAACAACATGATCGTTAATTACGTAAGGTTTACTTGTGTTTGCAAAATGTTGAAAAAAACTGCCATTTTTCCAAAAGCATATCTCGCTTACAATTTATCTGATTTTTACAAACTTTGGCTTCAGCTTAAGCTTACGATGTCCTCTATAACTTTTCGTTGGCTTTTTTTATAAAATGAATAGTTTTTTAAAAATTCAATTTTTCGTAAATGCACTCCCAAAATTTTGATTTCTATCAATATCTTCAGAACAAAACAAAATTTTCCAAAAAGCCAACGCAATTTTTAAGAGATATATGTAGACTTACGTTGTGCAAAATTTCAACCTTCTATATTAAATAGTCTAGTAGATATGCTAATTTTTAGGGAATAATTGATGTTTTTTTTCGTTCATCTTTCATACCCTATTTCTCAAAGTTGAAATGTCATAAAGAAATAAATTTTATATTTTTGGATAGCTGAAAGTCCCCTCTTTCCATTGATATTTAGATATTTCAGATAGGTTGAAAAGAAGTTGTTAAAACTGTCTATTTTTTGTACATAGGTTTAGGGTTGTCAACCCCCTTAAGATTAAAACTTATATATGTAAAATGGCATACCACATCATTAAGTTTATCTTGTAGTTGTTTAAACTCCTGGTTTTTAGCAGCTAATAAATCTTCTAATTCACCAACACGATGAGATTTCTCAGCTAACTCTATTCCAACTTGACTAGTCTAAAAAATATGATGAACTATATATCAGATATCAATAGTATTTACATTTTTGCCTATTTACCTTATTACGTACATGTATTATGCAATTCCTGTCACACTCATTACTATTAAGCATATTGTAGTTTATAGGTTAAAAGAGAAATGGATGGCCAAAATAAAAGCCTAAGGTCGACAATGTGTACAGGAAATGTTTAAATTTTAAACTAAAAGAGATCAATTGCTGTCACATCCAACACAAATACTGTTTATATTCTTTTAATGGCTTTTTCAAATGTAGACCAACCTAATCTTGGAATTTTTTCCGTTGAAAAGTTGTCAATGTGGCACAAATATTCCATTTATGAAAAGAAAATCAACTGAGCAGTTAACAGATAAATACAGGAGGACATTACCTTGGCACCTTCATCTAATTTACTGGCCTCATAATTCTTGATTTTATTTTCAGCTAATGTTAGTTTGTGAGTTAATTCTTCTAATTGATCTAGATATGTTAACTGTGTTTCATCATTTTCTTTCAATTTACTTGATTTATCCTCTAACTCACTCTAAATAAAATATACTGCAATTTCATTGACAATTCCTTGAAAATTCAAAAATTCTAATGGGCACTTTATTCATATAAATAATCTAATTTTTAAAACAGATTATATAGTGCTGTCAGTAGGAATAATAATAATAATAAACTCTTTATTTTATTTTTTATTTTTATTTTTTGGGTCAGTATTAGGCCCAATACACAAGGACATGGTCCTGTCTCACATTCAGCCCATGAACATTCAGAACATCAGAAGTTTGTTGTTGTATGGTTTAATTTTCTCAGTATGAAAATCTGAGGGCCTCGAATAAGTCATCTTTTAATTCCAGCTGTAAATGGGTAGTGATATCTGGGAAAGATGTCTTATATTGACAAATGCCAAGGGTTTGATGAATACTTGCCTCCTGAATCTGACAAAGTAAGTATGCAATCTTACATCATATTCAACCAATCAAATTCTCTATTCAGTAAGAAATTTACTTACAATGAAATAATTACAGTGTTCTGATTATTACAAATTAAGTATTATTTTTATTATGAGTAAATTACAATAGTAGACTATTGTTGAATCAAAGAAAACAAACTTAACCATTAGATTACTGATATAAAATACCTTTAGTGTAGCTAGTTCTGTCTCAGCCTTCTCTGCTCTCTCTTTTTCTTTACGATGCCATCTTTCTAATTCTTCAACTCTGGCTGATTCCACTTCTGTACGACTCTAAATAATAAAACAAATGGAGATTTCAAGACTCAGGGTGTTGTTACTACATGTGTTACTCCAATTATCATTTGCTGTTCAGCAGGTCTCATTCATGCTGTTTTCTGACTGTGACATTATAAAAGTCAAATGGCTCACTGAATATCCACACTTTTTGTTGTGGAAAACTTTTATTCTTATTGGGACCAGCTATAGATTGTATTGAAAATGGTTGAACCATTTCCTTAAACACTTGCAATAGTGCAAACAAGATGCAAGATCCTTCTATAAATGTGTATAATAAACATACAAGTACCTCCAAATCATCTTTATCAATGACTTCTTCTTCTATTTGGAACTGTAAATCTTCACATTTTCTACAAGAAATAGTATGATAATCAAATTTCTAGCAGTTATGTATTGGATATATGATGTCTGCATTGTCAATAGCTTAAATGAAAGCAAATTAGACAGAAATATCTATTTTATTAGCACATAAACCTAAGTGATTGAGGATCTGTCTAGATTTTCTGAAATGTAACCTTATTCTTCCTCTCAAAAACCATTACTATTACTAGATTACTTTTACATACATACAGCCTAAAAAACTTAACTTTTTTAGTGTTCCAGTCATCTGATTAGATCACTTACATCAATTTTAAGTTAGTTTTGTTCTCCAATCAGATAATTGTATTCCTTAAAATCTGTATCACATTTTAAAAAACAAGGCATTAGAACAACTTCAATAGACTTTTGCAATTTCAATTTTTCCTTCCACATTCAATTTCACTTACTATTCTTTTTGTAACAAATGAATGTTGAATTTTAATAGTAATAATTGATACAGATATATGTATTGGTATACCTATTACATTACTCACCTTTTTTCATCTTCTAACTGTCCCTTAATGACATTATTTTCTTTCTCTAAAGCTGTGACTATTGCTCGTAATTTTAACAGCTGTTCATCAGACTCTTCTCTATATCTGTTCTGATCTGTACATAAAGCTGCTATCTTAGTTTCAGCCTGCAATATAAATCTATTATGAAGTGTTCATCAACTTGCAGGAAAACAGAAACTTCAAAAAAATTTCTATCAATTTCCACAATTACATCCTGTAAGAATTGATCTTAAATTGTCAAAAGTCTCAAACTTTATAGAAGAATTCTGTCGCATAGATTTGACGCAAAGTCAGTCAACTAATACACATTAATGTCAAATTTTTGGTCATCCTTAAAGATAGTATACCTTAAAGATGTTTTAAAACAGCCAGTTTTTCACAAATTGTTCACAAGTAATAAATTAATTGGTTAAGTTTTTATCACATTAACAGTATGAAGAATGCAATGACAAAGATAGCTTGCCAGGCAAGGTAACATACGCCCACTGGCAGCATTGAATTTGAAAAATAAATAGAGCAATAACTCAAAAAACATTCACTGAATTAATATTGAAGTTAAGGGCAAAAACTCAAAAACTTTTCATGGAAAATTGTCGATTTAGAACTTGACCACCATCTTACAGTATCTATTTCAATACTCATACCAAGTTTCATCAAATCTATTAAAAAATTGTAGCTTATTTTCATAATTTCCATTTTCAAACTTTGACCGAGATATCATCAATATATACATGTATACCAAGTTTCATTAAGATCGAATAAATACTGTAGCTTCTATTGTGGATAAAACCCGAATTTGACGCGTTTTTACCAAGTCAAGGGCAATAACTCAAAAACCGTTCATGCGATAATTTCCATTTTCGAAAACTTGACCGAGTATCCTTAAAATATACATGTATACCAAGTTTCATTAAGATCGGATAAAAACTGTAGCCTCTGTTGTGGATACAACCCAAATTTGACACGTTTTTACTAAGTCAAGGGCAATAACTCAAAAACCGCTCATGCGATTATTTCTATTTTCGAACTTGACTGAGATATCATCAATATATATATGTATACCAAGTTTCATTAAGATCGGATAAAAACTGTAGCCTCTATTGTGGATACAACCCAAATTTGATGCGTTTTTACTAAGTTAAGGGCAATAACTAAAAAACCGCTCATGCGATTATTTCTATTTTCGAACTTGACCGAGATATCATCAATATATACATGTATACCAAGTTTCATTAAGATCGGATAAAAACTGTAGCCTCTATTGTGGATACAACCCAAATTTGACGCGTTTTTACTAAGTCAAGGGCAATAACTCAAAAACCGTTCATACGATAATTTCCATTTTCGAACTTGACTGAGATATCATCAATATATACATGTATACCAAGTTTCATTCATATCGGATAAAAACTGTAGCCTCTATTGTGGATACAAACCAAATTTGACGCGTTTTTACTAAGTCAAGTGCAATAACTCAAAAACCGTCCATGTGATAATTTCCATTTTCGAACTTGACCGAGATATCATCAATATATACATGTATACCAAGTTTCATTAAGATCAGATAAAAACTTTAGCCTCAATCGTGGATACAACAAATGTGGACGGACGGACAGGGGCGACGGCAATATATAGGCATTTCTTTGTTTACTTTCAAATGCATTGGATGTGGAGGTGAGTTGAAAATTCAAAGGTCAATCTCCATGCCAGCGAGTAGCCCTATGCCATTTGGTTTGTGGTTGATTTTTAAATGTTATGAAATCAGACTTACATCATCTGCCTGAGCTGCAGCTCTAGCTACTTCAGCTCTCTCTAGGTCTCTTTCACGTAATAACTGTTCTATATGATCTTCTTTTTCTTTTAATGCTTTCTAAAAATCATAATTAACAGATTTTATAAGACCATATTTAATATTGCTTACACTGCATGTCATTTACACTCACAGCAAATATGGGGTGAGAGCACACAATACAGAACCAGGGACACTTCATATAGCAAGGCCTCAGGATTTTCTTTCTTGATTTCAATTTGATGCATGACCCAATACTTACACCATACATCAAACAGATGCAGATCTGGAAGTTTAGTTTTCATATATAAGGAATTCTGAGATATTCATTACTGATTATTGACTAAGTCCACGTCTTGTTTCTAATTTCAAATAATTCCAATTTTTAAAGATGCCAAGTAAAAATGGACATAGTTTATATATGAATGCTTGTGTAGAATTACTGATAAAAAAAGACTCTAATATACATGACAATATTAAAGAGGCCCAGGCTTGATTTTTAGGGGTCGTTTTGGGCCTTTGTTACATTTAAACAGTCCTCAGAAATACTCAAGCTCTAAGAAAATCGCAAAATGTCTTGAAATATACCTCAAACAAAAAATTTCACTTTTCATTTTTTTTCCGTGCTGTACGCGGCTGGTCTCCAGTCAGTCTGAAAATTGTGTGTCCTGTTGACAAAGTCTACAATTGAAAAATGCATTGTAGTCTGTTTATATAGATGACCGCTACTGCACGACGGGAAGGATAACTCTTTGATTATGAAGACGAACCGTTTTCCAATATGGCGGGACGTTCGTAATTTCTTAGGACATTATGATTTTTCAAACACGGATAATTATGGATACACATGGATTTGAAGGCTCAAATTTCAAAGGTAAGCTCTGTAGACTATTTCTGATTAGCTAACCAAAAGATTTCATGTGTTTGAGGCTGTCGGATGATTGTCCGAAGCAAATAAAGCCTGGGCTCCTTTAAACTAAGTCTTTAAATGTTTGAAAACACTTCACCTAAAACAAAGTTGTTAAAAGAAATAGGAATCAAAAAGAAGAGAAGAGAAGAGAAAATCATTTTAAAGTAAAGAATCTACAAGATCATTCTACTAACACTTCCACCCAAACTGATGTTGTCAGCATATGGTGTACTTTCAAGTCACACTCACAAGTTGTATAATTCAAGTCAACTTTTGTATAACAAATTTAAGGCATTATCAGGCTATCCTTAGGGGAGACTACTTTGCAATGCTTACCTGCAGGGCTGATGTACTGGTAGATAAGCCTACACCACTGGATCTTTGAGCTGACTTCACATTCTATATATATGAGAGTGGTTAATAAGAAAATGTATTATATATACCAAATCACACAATTAGATATTACAGAATATAGAATATGTTCAAGCTGTGGGAGGTCAAGATAAAAAGCCAGATTATCATAATTATTGAACTGTGATTACAAGCTGATATTGTTGTGATTGAAATGCTTTATTATCACTTGGAATATTAATGTGATTAATTTGAAGCTCTATTTTCAATTTTTTTGTGATATTTGCAATACAAATAAGTTGATGTGGACAATCAATACATTTCATTTATTACAAAAGCTAGGTTGAGATTGTACATTGACATAAAGGTTAGAAACAGCAGAATTAGTAGAAAAAACCTCAAAACCAAGAATTTTCTTTTTTTTGCAGCAATTTTGGATTCGAAAATATGTACAATAGACACTTTCAGGAAATCTTAGTCACATTCCTTTTCTTATTGCTGAAAAATTCATTCATTCCAAACAATATCTTCTATTTTGGCTTTGTTTGTACTAATTCCTTTGGAACTACATGTAATTCAACAATACTAAAGTAACCCTTATAACAAAGACAATTATATAATGTGCTAATTATACAATATATAACTATAAATAATAATTATAATAATAAATAATTTTCATGCAAAATATAAGGAGAAAAGTCTTCAGGGCTAAATTTATAAGGTTATTAAATTGTATATAATTGTTTTAATTGTTTTAATGAGAAAACTGATTTAAGTCCTTAAGTCCACAAATTTAAAGAAGTAGAAATGAATTCAAACTAAGCAATTTTCAATTTAGATCGATCTTTTAAATCAAAAAGGATGAATTTTCTTCTTTTTTTGTCAGAGATACTAATAACAAATAATGACAAGATTATTTCATGTTTCTTACAGATGTTTTACAGACATGTTATTTAACTTGATTCAAGCTTAGTTTCTTTGTTAGCTGTTCATTTAAGTCTAGAATAAAAACTTACAATTATACTTAATCTGTAGAAATATCCTTACATATTAGGACTTGTAAAACAGGGGTTCTCAAAAATAAAATTTGGTCAAAAGCTCAAGAAAGCAATCAAATGTATTTGTTAGATTGTAAATTGGGAGAATTGAAAATAGCAGGAACGGAAAATAAAGGATGTGAAAGGTTGAATTTTGTTTATCTTTTTTCAGAGAACACTAGTAAATGTGAAAGAGTTATATAAACAAAATTTCTAAATCTGGACTGAATATTCTGTGATATTTGTTCAACTACAACATATCCTCATTAATTTTTCATGCACTTAGTGCTGAAGTTATTGTAAAACATATTAACCTAGAGTTATTATTTTTATGTCAGACAGTTTGCTGCTGACTACTTATCTTGGTGAAACAAAATGCATTTTTAAAGTGAATATGAAGGGGTTTGAAGAGACTTTCTAAAATTTGTATATATGTATCTGAGCATCATTGCAATTTTCTATCAGATGTTCTGAAAATGGGATTGGTGCAGATCAATATTATAATAGTTCTTCAAACACATGAAAAGTTATTGAAATCAGTAATATTGAGTAAAAACAGTAATATTATTCACTCGAGAAGGTAATAAAGAGGGAAATAGAAAGCAGCAAGTTAAAAAGGTTGGATATACTTAAGATATATATGGTATCATAAAGTTTAGTAACTAAATAATTCAGTATCAGTACTATTATAGTGGTGGCATGCTGCTTACTAATGACACTCAATCATGGTGGTGAGAGGTGACCAAATTTCAAAGTCAGTTTAACATAGAATTCAAAATCATAGAAAAGAAAATGGGAGACCAGCTTGAATTTTTTTAAATGATATGAAATGGTGTTTTATGTCTTTATGTTCTGGTCCAGATAGGGCTTGTGAAGATATGCTTTCATCTACAATTTTTTTCATTAGACTATTTACTGCACATGAGTTATTGCCCTTGTTCTTAAAATGCTTGTAGACACTCTACAATGTGCAATTCTTGACGGATTTTGATGAAACTTGGTGTGGGTGTGTGTAACAACCCAAGGTTAAACCCTATTGAAAATTTTATTAATCAAAAAATATTTAGTATCAGTTATTGACCTTGTTCTTTAAAACGCATTTGATTTTTTTAGCTGTAAACACTCTATGAGGCACAGTTCTTGACCAATTTTGATGAAACTTGCAGAAATTGTTTGATATCAACCAAGTATAAACCCTATTAAATATTGCTTAAAATGTAAACACTCGTAAACATTCTACAAGGCCTAATTCTTTACAGACTTTGAGGAAACTTGCCGAAATCATTTATTAGGCTATCCCCCAATGATGATATCTAAATTGAAAATAAAAAATATTGCAATATATTTAATAGGAATTATTGCCCTTGTTCTTTAAAACACCTTCGACAAGGCCCAATTCTGGAAAGCTATGAAAATGAGATTTAAGCTAAAAAATCAAAGCTGGTCAGAAAGTGGACAACATAAAAATCAAAATATATATATTTTACATAGCCAGAAAAAGTTCATTCTGAAGAATTGTATGGAAAGACCAGTTCACAGGTTTCCATCCCACGCAATTAACACTGCCAAATAAATAAAAGTGCCAATTAAAATTCCCTAAATAAATTCATAAAAAAAATCAAATGAAAGCAAAAAAAGATGACATGAGTAAGCGAGCATATACCTTACTTCCTAACGTGGATACTCCCAGTCTTACCCGACTTCGTGATACACTGGAAGCCGATGAGCTGATAGAGCTGATGGAGTCCTGGCTACCACTACGATCTCGTGTACTACGTAGACTTGTATTCAACGATCTTGTCATGGCATTAGTATTTGGTGCATAGTTAGCAGATATCTTTGTTACTTTATGTATTGGTGCAAATAATCCAAACATTGGTTTACATTCAAAATATCTGGATTGAGAAAAATAGAAGAGTTTAAGATTATTGGAATATTTAAAACTTTGTTCCAAATTGGATGCTTCAACAATTTTTACACAAGATATTTCATTGGATAATTTCAAAGCATAATCATATACTGATTTACAGTTGACTGAAATATGCAGAATTTTTATACTCATGAATGTAGGTAATAACTACAGAGTCACATAATATCCAAGAAGCTTGGAAGCTGCTGGTGCCAAGTGACATAACAAAATGTTATTTTCGTACACTTGTTGACATATTTTTTCAAGTTTAGGGTATTTTGTATTTACACTTTGTTTGAAGTTTAAAGATATAACTAGCAATGCTACAAATAATCTTGTAGGTTCAGAGTTTCTCAAGTCACTTTGCAACATTTAAATCTCAAAAATAGGTGTCAGGAGCTGTATATTTCTCACAAAACAAGACTAAAAAACAGATATCACAACTAACCTTTTACCAGCCACAGCGCCATCGTTTTTACCCATCTGTTCATCAAGCTCTACACCAGCCCAGTCTCCTTTTGCAAACTCAGTTTCACCCATAAACCTCAAAACACCAGTCTTAGATCCACTCACTAGAACTCTATCCCCAATCTTTACACCAACTTTACCAGGCATAGGTGTGGATGTAGCTTTAGGCACAGCTGCAGACACAGAATTATTCAGACTGGTAGTAGAAGTAGATGGCGCCTTACTACCAGCTAAACCAAGTCGACTTTGAGGTCTATGAGGTGTGTTTAAAGGTAAAGCTCCATTGGTCATTCCACTTGAACTATTAACAGAACCTGATGGACTATCTCCTCTTGAATCACTGGGTTTAGGAGTTGAAGGTGGTATTGAAGCTGGTTGACGGGTTAATTTGGACACCCGGGAAAAGACACCTTTCATGGGTTCACATTGAAAGTATTTAACACCGTTAACTGAACCGTCATTTTTACCAACAGGTTGGTCTAACACTATACCAGCCCAATCACCAGCTGCAAACTTAGTCTCACCAATAAAAGCTATTCGTCCTGGTTTAGTTCCTCCTAACCACACTCTATCTCCAATTTTAAAATCATCTGTGGAATGGGTTTCAGCTGTACATTCAGGACCTAATGAAAAATAATACCAATCTGTACCTTGACACATAATTAGTAGTTGACTCAAGTCACTGGGGTTTACTTATAAAATTTGCTTAATTAACACAAAACTACATACATGTAATTGATGCAAATGAACCAATATAAAACTCCACTTGAACTTAAATTGTTACCAGGATATAAAGTTCAATTCAAAGACAAAATATTCCAGAAACATCTTTGACCGTTAATTCTTATATAATGGAAACTGTGACACAAAGTTACTATTAAAAGCAATATATTGATTCTGACTGAAAAGAACTCCTACTGCTAGACTGGCTCTTCCCATATGAGAAGTGAATTTAACTTTATATTTGACAAGTTCAATCTAAAATTATTCTTTTGAAAAAAAAATGGGCAAAGTTCCAATGTGTAACTGGCAAGTCTAAATATTTAAAGCAAAGGGGTATATAAAAAACATGCAGGATAAAATATCACTTCTATTTGCAACTAAAATATGTCAAGCACAACAAGGGCTACATGCAATCCATAATAAAAATTAATAATAATATTCTCGGCCTTGAACTGGCTTGAAGAGATTGTACAGAGGTTTTCTAAACTTTCTATGTGTATCAGGGACACTGATAGCATTAATATGCACAATTCCAAGTATCAATCGTATATTTGTGGTTCCTGCAATTCCACAAAAGAGCAGTGTTCGATAATGACACGTATGATAATAAATGTATCACAAATATTGATGTCACCAAACACTTCGTTTCAGTGGAATTGCAGGAACCTCATAGGATTGAAAAATTAGAATGGCTCAAATTGATGTTATCACTGTACCTGATAAACATTAAAATTCAGACAACCTCTTCACAATCTCTTTGAGCTGACACCAACAGTACTCTAAACTTCCACAGAAAATGTTTTGTTTAGTTGTAAGAGAACAATGTGTCAAATTGTAATTTTGAAGAGGAATAAGGACAGCTGTTTCAACAAATAATTAGATGACTTAAAATTCAGTATTTCTTATCCCACCCCACCCAGCAAGAGAACTATATGTCACTGTGAACATGTGAAGAACAAGTCAGTCTACTGTGAAGTAAGAACAATCCTAGTTTCCAAAAGAATGTACTGGTTTTGAAATAATATTTTATAATTTAAACGCATAATACAATGCTACAAATCAATGTGTATTCAGAGTTTCTCAAGTCACTTTGCAACATTTAAATCTCAAAAATAGGTGTCAGGAGCTGTATATTTCTCACAAAACAAGACTAAAAAACAGATATCACAACTAACCTTTTACCAGCCACAGCGCCATCGTTTTTACCCATCTGTTCATCAAGCTCTACACCAGCCCAGTCTCCTTTTGCAAACTCAGTTTCACCCATAAACCTCAAAACACCAGTCTTAGATCCACTCACTAGAACTCTATCCCCAATCTTTACACCAACTTTACCAGGCATAGGTGTGGATGTAGCTTTAGGCACAGCTGCAGACACAGAATTATTCAGTGGTAGTAGAAGTAGATGGCGCCTTGCTACCAGCTAAACCAAGTCGACTTTGAGGTCTATGAGGTGTGTTTAAAGGTAAAGCTCCATTGGTCATTCCACTGAACTATTAACAGAACCTGATGGACTATCTCCTCTTGAATCACTGGGTTTAGGAGTTGAAGGTGGTTTGAAGTGTTCAGGGTTAATTTGGACACCCGGGAAAAGACACCTTTCATGGGTTCACATTGAAAGTATTTAACACCGTTAACTGAACCGTCATTTTTACCAACAGGTTGGTCTAACACTATACCAGCCCAATCACCAGCTGCAAACTTAGTCTCACCAATAAAAGCTATTCGTCCTGGTTTAGTTCCTCCTAACCACACTCTATCTCCAATTTTAAAATCATCTGTGGAATGGGTTTCAGCTGTACATTCAGGACCTAATGAAAAATAATACCAATCTGTACCTTGACACATAATTAGTAGTTGACTCAGTCACTGGGGTTTACTTATAAAATTTGCTTAATTAACACAAAACTACATACATGTAATTGATGCAAATGAACCAATATAAAACTCCACTTAAACTTAAATTGTACCGGGATATAAAGTTCAATTCAAAGAAAAAATATTCCAGAAACATCTTTGACCGTTAATTCTTATATAATGGAAACTGTGACACAAAGTTACTATTAAAAGCAATATATTGATTCTGACTGAAAAGAACCTTCGCTTTTCAAAAGGGTTCTTCCCATATGAGAAGTGAATTTAACTTTATATTTACAGAAATCCATCTAAAATTATTCTTTTGAGATTTACAAAAATGGGAAAGTTTCAATGTGTAACTGGCAAGTCTAAATATTTAAAGCAAAGGGGTATATAAAAAACATGCAGGATAAATCCAACAATTTATTTAACAAAATATGTCAAGCACAACAAGGTTACATGCCAAAAATTAAACCTTTAATAATAAGATTAACGGCCTTGAACTGGCTTGAAGAGATTGTACAGAGGTTTTCTAAACTTTCTATGTGTATCAGGGACACTGATAGCATTAATATGCACAATTCCAAGTATCAATCGATATTTGTGGTTCCTGCAATTCCACAATAAGCAGTTTTGAATAATGGCACTAATTCAATAAATATATCACAAATATTGATGTCACCAAACACTTCATTTCAGTGGAATTGCAGGAACCTTTAGATGTTAAAATCAGAATGGCTCAATTTGTGTTATCACTGTACCTGATAAACATTAAAATTCAGACAACCTCTTCACAATCTCTAATACTGACACCAACATACTCTAAACTGTTTCCAAGGTAAATGTTTTGGTTAGTAGAAACCAGGCCAATTTCATTAAATTTTGAAGAGGAATAAGGACAGCTGTTTCAACAAATAATTAGATGATTAAAATTCAGTATTGGCACAACCACAAATTTTCTATATGTCACTGTGAACATGTGAAGAACAAGTCAGTCTACTGTGAAGTAAGAACAATCCTAGTTTTCTATAAAAGAATGTACTGGTCTGTGAAGAATAATAATAGTATAAACTCAACTAACCATTTTATTACATTTGCAATTTCAATGTAGATATAAATAGATTATATTCATATACTATCCATCACCTGAAGTCTACAAAAGACCTTATTCACGCCTGATATTTGAGAGAATGAAAGTGAGGTTCATAATGCGAATTACGTCATTCATTGATGAGATGGCGATTAACAATGAAATAATGAGCTTTGAACTGTCATTTCTCAATAATGCATGGTAAGGTAAAATTGATCTGACAGTATCATTAATTAGCTGGTACAATATGATTAAATTTGAGTTAGTGGGCTTGGAGAAAGATTTTACTGCCACAGTGAAACGCAGTTACTTTGGTTTCTTTGCTTTATGAGCCTTGTCCTGATTTCGAAATATGGGTGATACGTGAATAAGGTCTATAATCTCAATTTCTTAAGTAACAATTCTTAAGTCTATTTATAATGCATTGCTGTTTGACTTCTGATTGTCTTTAAGCAGTTCTGCTCCATAATTACTTCGTATTAATCTGATACCAAACACTTTATATCTTGATTTGAGTAGATTCTAATACAGCTTATCAGAGCCCTCAATAGATAGACTGTACACGACTATTTTTGTAATCAAGGCTCTGAAAAGCAGTAATTCAGAAATGAACAATCCAATCAAACTCACTGCTTTTACAAATTTCTGTGATTAAAAAAGCAAAGGTGGCTACTGCAGTCATTGTATTAGACAATATTGTAATACCGGTACCTTGACACCTTGTAAAGATGATTTTTTTTATCTAAATGTCTTAAGATTGGAAATCATCATCAAAGAATAGTTTAAAGAAAATTGAGATTATTGTAGAGAAAATGGGGTGAAATGTAGACGATAACTTGCCTTTACTTGATGATGAACCTACAGACCAAAAAGTCGTCATGATAAAATGATATTCAATGATTGATATAAAACATTTTAGACTGAGACCAAGCAAATTTTATATCTTTTAAAGTTTTTTTAGTACAATGTACCTATCTTAAATTTGACCTTGTAATATACAGGTATGTAAGAAATGGAATATCAGTTTCAAAATGGTACTGTTAGAAAAAGAATGACTCTACGTTGATAAAAATATAAATATGTGTGAACATTATCAATCTGAAATTGAAAAGAAGACAATATCAAATAAAAATTTGGGACATTTTTGGTTATTATTTTAGGAATGGAAGTGTGTTTATTTTCAATGTAAAGTTAAAATATTTTTAAAAACATAAAGTCATTCTACAACTTTCAATATCGTTTTAAAACTTGAATACCATATAACAACAATGTTTCAATGATAGTAACTTTTCTTTATATAAGGTCAAAGTTGTTACTTATTGATTAGAAAGGGTAATATACTGTACTTTCTAATTATAAGAGGTTTTAAAAGGAATAAAACATTAGATTTCTGTTTTCAATTATAGATAACTATATGGACTGGTGATTTAATTTGCTTGGCCTCAATACAACTTAGAATAGATGAAAAAATAAAATATACAACCATCAATTGATTATATATGTTACAATTATACCTCTTAAATTCTGTATAGCTATATTAGCATAATGTTCAGCGTCTGTAACAGACAGTCCTGCTGCTCTGGCACTCTTAGCTAAAGCACCTAGGGTAAACATACACCACAATATACATGCAACAAGCAAGGGTGGACAAGGGTGGACAAGGGTAGGGTAGGGTAGGGTAGGGGAAAAGAAAGGGAGGGTGGGTAAAAATATGAGATCTTTTTCTTAATTCTGATTTGCAGTCAACCATAATAATTTTGGCTAGATGTCTTTATCAGTTTTCTAAAAGACTGCTAAAATACAATTATCTGCAAAAGGTAATTTTTAAAGACTTCAATATTTAACCCTTTGAACCCTGAGTGTAATTTCGATAGAACTTCATATACCCTGAGCTCCAAGCAATATTTCTTAATTTGTATGACTTTAACGTTGTATGACGTAACTTGACAACAGCTCATAGGCCGGCTCATAGGGTATATCATATAAGAATGAGCGAGTATACCAGTTTCTTGGGTTGAAAGGGTTAATTCATCATAAATGGGTTTCCATCTTTCATAAAAATGAAGTAATATTTAACATAGAAATTTAAAGGAGGGTACACAACGGGTGGTTCAGGAAATTTGCATTAAGCCACAAGACTATAATATTCATGCTAAATGAGTA
The DNA here is from genome assembly GCA_030562195.1 of Nipponacmea schrenckii. Lineage (NCBI taxonomy): Eukaryota > Metazoa > Mollusca > Gastropoda > Lottiidae > Nipponacmea > Nipponacmea schrenckii. The sequence goes on from CM060201.1 coordinate 7,243,480, forward strand.
CATAAAATACACATAGAGAATTTTGAAAATAAATAAGTACCAGCAAAATATCCACCTGGTATTGTCATTAAATGAACAAAAATAAAACAGTCACAATGAAATCATCTCGGACATAAATATCACACAGTAAGCACGACATCAGCAATCAAAATAATTCTCAAAATGCATCACGAGTCAAAAAATACATTATTTAATCTTCATATGCAATTCTTTTCTGTTTTGAAAACAAAATGGACTTTTAACAAAAACTTAAGGTCAAGGCATTTAAGCAAGGGTGTAGTGCAGATTTTCACCATTTGCTAGAAGCTTACTTACTTTGTGGTCTGGATCCAGGGGCAGGTAAACCAGATTTTTGTGGAAGACCAGTTCTGGCAGCTGTCTTTGATGGCGCCTTTAGCCCTGTTGGGCGTGGCAAACTCATTGTAAGTTGATTTCAATTCTCTACCTGAAATAATCCATATGAATAGACTATTTGAAGGCAATGAAGAATTTCATAGAAGTATTTTGGAGGTTTTATTGTAATTGGCAATATAAAGAAACATTATGGTCAAAATATAGGTTTCTCCCCATTTTTTGGTATGTAAGTAACGGTACCAGTCAATAAACATGAGACTTCTGACTCTCAAACAAGAAACACTTGAATGAAATTGCTCAATAATAACATATTTTCACTAAGTATCCTTTAAACCAACAAAAAACAGGTAGATTTTTATGTTTTGTTTAGGTTTGTTCTGAGGTAACTCAACTTCAAAACCTTAATCTAATGTTCCACTGTACAGCAACACATGTCACAGGTAAACAAAATATTTAACCAAATATCATATTTTATATCTGGAAATAAGCCCAATAAGATAAGACAGAAGTCCATTCATCACATAGTCTTGTTGCTTCACTGATATTTCTCACATTAATATTTCAACCATCAAAGAGTGTTCACATAGATAGGATTACTTTTAAATAATTAACTATCTTAATAGTATAGATTGCAGATGAACTACATTATAGTATTTTTCAGCCAAAATATGACATCCTTTTGAATTAAATACTTGTATATGAAAAGGTCTCATTATAATATCATAATGAGACTTCATTCAAAGAGCTACATGGTTCTTACATGGAAAAAAGAACCCAAATGTAGTGCACAGCCATTTCCAAGTCAAGTTTTAATCTATTATAATATTGAAAGAAAGTCTGTGATTTGAAGACTATCTTGAAAATTTACATAAAACGGTAAACAGTAATATATAAGATATCTTGACAGACACTTTAAGGTTACAGTAGAACCTGCATTCAGAGACCACTCAAGGGAATATTCAAAAACGGTCGCTGAGTGAAGGTGGCCTCTTAAGAGAGGAACTGCAAGACTATTTCGTTTTGACATTTTGGAAATCATAGGATCTAACTTTTACTCATACATGTATAGTTTCTACGGTACCGCTTTTGCATGCTGTCTCCTGTTTACCGACGGGATACCCTATTTTGTCGTATTTTATTTTCTTTTAGATACCAAAGTTTTCACTGTAACTATCGTTTTCAAATCAAAATTCTCTACCATAAATCAATAAGAAATTATTTGAATTTTAATTGGCCGGTAACACGCATTATTCCGTTTTCACTTGATTAATATGATTTTATAACAACATCCGCTACACTCTACTTTCGCTTCCTGATCAAATTTACGGTAGTCTAAATATTACCAAAAACGAAACTTTGAATCCTTTACAGTACTTTATAATAATTATTGTCAATACGATGAAATCTATCAATATTAATCGGCAACAAGCTATAAAATTAACCTGTAGAAGATTACCTAATTACCGATTAGCGATAATCTCATTGAATATCACCGACGCATGAACGTGACTTTGTTAAGGGAGATAAACAGAAGTGTCATGGTCGCTTAATTGAGTTATTCTAATCAATTGGGAGTGTAAATACATGGCCGCTGGTCGCGTAATGAAGGTGGTCGCTTATTATTCGATAATTACATTGAAAACTCGTAGGGGGGAATTTATTGTGGTCGTTTATTGAAGGTGGGCTCTTAATAAAGGTGGTCGTGTGAGCAGGATATACTGTATATATAAGATATCTTGACACTATATCGTTTTATAAGATATCTTGACACAATATATAAGATATCTTGACACTATAAGGTTATATAAGATATCTTGACATGGTTTTATAAGTTATCTTGACACCATAAGGTAATATAAGACATCTTGACACAATAAGGTAATAAAGATATCCTGACATAATAATGTCATAGAGGATATCTTGTCAGCTTGAAATCTTCTTGAATTATATGACGTAAAATTACTTTCAAGACAAATGACAAAAACTGATATTTATCCTTTATTTTTACTGTTATACATCTTTTCCATGCTTTGAGAATTAAAACCTCATAATAACTTGATAGCTTGAAGAGAGAAGATTGAAACCTTATATACCATCCTTTGCTGTTTTTCACTGTTAATTGTTAATTAATTAATCAAGCCAGGTAGGCCTATACAAAGTTCTGATTACAATATCTGCTATTTTACAATTTTTTGAAAAGTATCTATAAGTGAAATTTACCAATTGTGGCAAATAAGAGGTTTCAAGTGATCACCCATAAGATCATAAAATTATACCTCCCTTGCCAGTGAATAACAATGAATGAAATTTTAAATTCAAGGAACAGAACTACTATTTGTTTGACCAATCATACCAGTACCTTAGTTTAAGGGGGTTGACAACCCTAAACATATGTACAAAAAATAGACGATTTCAACCACTTCTTTTCCACCTATCTGAAATATTTAAATATCAATGGAAAGAGGGGACTTTCAGCTATCCAAAAATATAAAATTTATTTCTTTATGACATTTCAACTTTAAGAAATAGGGTATGAAAGATGAACGAAAAAACGTCAATTATTCCCTTAAAATTAGCATATCTACTAGGCTATTTAATATAGAAGGTTGAAATTTTGCACAACGCAAGTCTACATGTATCTCTACAAAATTACGTTGGCTTTTTGGAAAATTTTGTTTTGTTTTGAAGATATTGATAGAAATCAAAATTTTGCAAGTGCATTTACGAAAAATTGAATTTTTAAAAAACTATTCATTTTATAAAAAAAAGCCAACGTAAAGTTATAGAGGACATCGTAAGCTTTAGTTGAAGCCAAAGTTTGTAAAAATCGGATAAAATGACTTTTCATTTCTTGAGACTCTATGATACAAGAAAAAAATTGGTTTTGAAAAGAAGGTAAAATCCTTGTTGGAGGTACATATGTAATTTAGCCATTTCTAGCACTTTCGAAGACAATTGACATATTCAAGACCAAAATCTTACCTGAATATGAGCAACCTGTCCCTTTTTAAGACCTATGATTGAGCCATGACTTCAATGATCTGATCATCATGTGAAGTTTAAGATATTCCACCTCAAAAATTAGGTTTTCAAAAAACATTGCAAAAATGTCTGCACTCTCATGTGTTAATACCAGTATATTTTATGAAGGATAGTCTTGTCAACTTTACTCAAGGTTCATCAAGCCATCAAGTAACAAGACAATGTTAAAAACATCAGTTAAATATGTCAACTGGACCCTTGACATTCTCACTTCCTCAGTACCGAAACTCATGAAATATCAGACTGCATACTATGAACTATGCTACGATTAAATCAAGCTTATTAATTTCTAACCAAGACCTTTCTAACATTGTAAATTGGCATGCACTTAGTAAATCTAAGTGTACAAGGAAAATATTTGTAAGTAACTTATACCATTATATACTTAAAAGTTTAATACTGAAATCCCATTTCATGTCCACTTTACTTGTCTTAAAAGTACAAACAAGCAGTTGCCTAGCAAGATACGCCCACTTTAAAATATATTTTCTGTTTTAACACAGGCAGAAACTCTAACATTATTTAGGTCTAATCCATGGTTTCATCAATATGAATTTTCATAATAAATTTGATTCAAATCAGATGAAACCTAGTCTCTTGTATTTACTAGCTAATTTCGCTTTTGCTTTTTTTTTATTTCCGGTTGAAATTTTTCAGTAATTGTCAAAACTTTGAAGGCTCATATTTTGCGACTTTAACCTTTAGTGAACTTTTGACCTGAACAAACGTCATTGCCCTTGATTATATCTACCCAATGGTATCTTCACTTTTGTTGTCCGATGTTCACTTCCCGTTTTGCAGCATGTTGAAAATCACGAATTTTAACTTTAAAGAGCTCTATCACGTGACCTAACTTACATAGGACAGAATTTCTCACATATTCTTATAACGCTTCATCTCATCTATCTATTAATATATCACACTTGGAATTTAAATCAAAATTGTGCGTTTAAAAATTTGAAAATTTTGTAATTTCTTCTATACTAACCGTGCGTGTTTTTCTTTAAATCGAAATAGGGTCTCGGGGGATAATTCGATTTGTGTAATTTTGATGTATATAGAATCTATAACTGATTGCTGAAATATATATGGAAACCGATTTTTGAATTTTGATTTTGATTTGTTTACGATTAACTTGTGACGTTGACCTTTGGCGATCTTTTGACTTGTACAAATATGATAGGTCTTGAGAAGATCTATCCAATGATATGTCACACTTTATTGTAAGATTTATACTTAAGGTTTTATTGGCATTTAAAAATTGCTGAATTTTTCCTATAAAACGGTCTGTTCACTGACGTTACATTTGGGCGATCTACAAGATATGAGTTTTAGCGATCCAAATTTATTTTTTAGTTTAATCGTTCTACATCCAGTTAAAATGATTCAAAGTTATTATTTATCTTAGATAAAAGGGATTATTGTGTATTTCTCGTTGTGGGCAATGTATGATAATGGAATATTTAGAAGGAAATAACAACCTTTGGAAGTTTAAATTTTATCTCTTGAGCAACAATAATATAACAGTTGAGTGGAATAGTGGTCTAAGGGATGCAACTCTATTATATACACTTAAAGATGTAAAGTCGCGTTGTTAATTTGTTATACCTAGTCAACTTGCGACAAATTGCAGTATCCTATGTTTCTACTATATAATGAATGACATATTGAATGATAAGAAATAAATCTTTATTTGAAATGACAGTTTTATTTAGATATAAGATATACCAAGTAACTAATGCGATCTTTGTGATCTTTAATTTCATATAGTGAATCATAATGTTATATGTCCCTTAGATGAAATTGACTGAGGACGGGTTCAAAGAATTTTCAAATATAACTGTAAAACGAATTTCTTAATTTAAAAAATTCTTGATATAGTTTAGATTGATACAATCCACACACAAAATAGTTTTTTTTTTGTAAAAAGTCAGTTTTAAAGTTTAAATATATATATTATATGTTTAAACTTTTTCAAATGACGAATGAAAAGTTTTAAAATAATCATAAGGGATATATTTTCTTTTAAAACTCATTGATGTCAATGTGTTAGCGATATCTTCCGAAATATGTAATAACAAATTGTTGAATACGGCGATGGTTTCCGGAACGGTACGCACTGCTTCAGTGCTGTTAGGCGTAAGGCTCTAGTTTCCATTAGTTTGGACTAAGTCAAAGGCAATAACTGAAATAAAGTTCATCGAAATAGTAAATATTGAACTTGTTAAAGATCTCACCAATAAAATGATCACATAAAATTTCATTTAAATCAGATGGAAACTGTACTGTCTATCGCAATCACAAGCCAATTTTGCAGTGTTTTTTCTAAGTCAAGTGCAATAACTCAAAAACAGTTTATCAAAAAATCAGCTATTTCGAACTTGACCAAGATCTCATCAACTTCAATGATCTCACTAAATTGTTGTCTCTGTGGTGTTCTGTGGCGCCAATTTTAAGCTTGTCTGAGATCTCTTCAATATGAATAATCACAGCAAGTTTCATTCATATCCATTGAAAACTGTAATCTCTATCGCGTTCACAAGCCAATATTGACGCGTTTTGACTGAGTCAAGTGCAATAACTCAAAAACCATTCATCGAAAAATCGCCAATTTCGAACTTGTCCGAGATCTCATCAATATAAATGATCACAGCAAGCTTCATTCAAATCCAATAAAAACTTTAGTCTCTATCGAGTTCACAAGCCAATTTTGACGTGCTTTGACTAATACAATAACTCAAAAACCATTCATCGCAAAATCGCCAATTTCGAACTTGTTCGAGATCTCATCAAATGATCACAGCAAGTTTCATTCAAATCCGACAAAAACTGTAGTCTCTATCGCGTTCACAAGCAATTGTGGACGGACAGGGGTGACGACAATATACGAAATGAACAAGTTTTGCAAAAATCTAGCAAAAATTTTACTCTCTTAGTTTGTTTAACTAAAAAATATGAAAAAGCCTATAAGGTTCATTCTCGGCTAATAATTATACAGAGTTTCTTAAAATTCCCAAAATTTTTTGGGCTTTTTGTTCAAACATTTAACAGGGGTGAAAAAAAAGGGGGGGCTTTTAATAAATACATATCTTAGAAAATTTGCAAAAAATTCTCCCAAAAAATTTTTTCTTATGGTTACCAAAATTTAACAACATAATCTTTTCTTTATTTATTCTTAAACTGCCCAAAAAAGAATTTTTTTAACATTAACAGGGTGAAAAAAAAAATTTGTTTTAATTATCTGCGAAAATGTCAGTAACACTTAAAAAGACTGGGGTAATTAACAATCACAAACCCCTTGCAATTTTAATAACACACACCAATTTCATGAAAACAGGAAGGTAATTTTGTTGTATTTTTGCAATCAGCACTTTTTGTATTATCAGCACATTTTTTCTTTATCATCTTTTTTCTTTTACATTTTTTTGATTAATGCTCATTTTTTGCAGTATCAGCATCTTTTTGTTTTATCAGCATCATCTTTTCGTATTATCATCTTTTCTATTATCATCTTTTTGATTAAAAGCATCATCTTTTTGCAGTATCAGCATCTTTTTGTATTATCAGCATCATCTTTTCGTATTATCATCTTTTTGTATTATCATCTTTTTGCATTATCAGTATCATCTTTTTGTATTATCATCTTTTTGTATTATCAGCATCATCTTTTTGTATTATCATCTTTTTGTATGATCATCTTTTCCGTAACTGGCCGTAGGTTTGCGAAAACCAGCGGTAATCTTCGTAAGAAGTCCACGTAAATAAGATGCCGTAGACTAGGTTATGAGTCTGCAGTGTCCGATGAATTAAGGGATGGCATTTACAGATATTTCTCCAATACTGATTAAAAGGTAGCATGTCACGCTAAAGAAGTTGGAAGTAAGAACTCGCAGAGGTAGAAATGTAGAAAGTAAAAAATGATGGTCTGATGTAGAAAGCTGTTTAAAGGGGGTGGGGGTGGGGCAGTAAACAGTCAAATATTTAAGCCTGAAGGAATATAGATTCAGAGGTAGGAAGTCAAAAGCTGGTTGGAAGTCTAGCAATAGGAAGTCGGACATGGTAATCAGATTTAGGACGTTGGGAATCACGTATGAAGTTGAAAGTGACAGTCTGATGTAGGTTGTTGGAGGTCAGAAGTTCTATTTTCACGGGGGTTTAGAAAAATGAAAATGCTATGTTTTTTAAATGTGTTCTGACAAAGTCTGGCATGAAGAGAAAATTGAGAATCGTATTGCAGCTAATTCTCTAACAATGTCAAAATTATTTGCGTGACACTAAATTTGCTATCGTTAACTATTTGTGCTATGAATAAAAGAATTTGAATATTTCTATTGCACCAGTTTTTTATTATTACCATATGGTTAAATCTTCATGTAATTCCCTTTTGATATTGGATTTGTCTCAACATATTTTCCCCACTTCTTGGAAATTGAAAATGCATCATTGACTTCAGATTTTAACTCAGTATCGTTAATTTGAGTAAAACTGCAAAAGGATAAGTAAAAAAATGCCATTCGCCGATATACAGTTCTTTCCGATACAGATAGCAACTTTGAATTTTCAGATATTTTGAAACCTAATAAACTCTCTAACACTTGTTTTGATTCAAAACAATTCTGTTGTGTTTGCATTCTGACTGGGCATATTTAATACATTCTGTTCCGATTTTCATCATATCTGAAGAATTTGATATCCCAAGGCATTCCATATCATATCTGGACAAATGGCAAACTAAATCAGGAGTTATTTTTTCTCTTTGAAAGGCAGTCGTATCCATTTTGACTAAATAAAAGTTGCGTCTCATTAACCTAGTCTACAACATCTTCTTTACGTCGACTTTTTACGAAGATTGACGTTGATTTCCGTAAACCTACGGCCAGTTACGGAAAAGATGATCATACAAAAAGATGATAATACAAAAAGATGATGCTGATAATACAAAAAGATGATAATACAAAAAGATGATGCATATAATACAAAAAGATGATAATACAAAAAGATGATAATACGAAAAGATGATGCTGATAATACAAAAAGATGCTGATACTGCAAAAAGATGATGCTGATAATACAAAAAGATGATGCTTATAATGCAAAAAGATGATAAAACGAAAAGATGATAATACGAAAAGATGATGCTGATAATACAAAAAGGTGCTTATACTGTAAAAAGATGATGCATATAATATGAAAAGACGAAAAGATGCTGATACTGCAATAATACTAACAGAAGGCAGTTACGGCGTTCCATAACATACCACATTAGATCATATCTGATCATCTAGCTTAATAAAGAAAATGAAACAGACCACATATTTTGTTGAATTAAGGTCAAGGGATACCAGTACATTTTAAGTACTGCTAATTCAGTCCTACATACAACCAGACAGTCGAGTTTTGTTTAAAGATATGGTCATTGAGTTTTATGGTATTAGGGCTGAAATGATTCATCTCATCATTATGAACCAAGATTTTTACCTATTGATGCACTGCTGTGAATCAAATAAACCGCTATGTATCTGCATGTATATTTATGAACTTCCATTATACCGAAAATGACAAAAGACACTGAATCCTGAAGTGTATCAGGAATTGTTTCTTTTTTTATATGAAGAAATATTTAACAATTTGACTGCGGTACTGGGTACCGGTACTGATATTCAAATTTCATGCAGCAAGATTAAATGAGACAGAAAATTTCACTAAAGAAGTCTTAAAAAAATAAATAATAAAAAAACCTTCTTTCACAATGAAGAAGGATGAATCACTCTGCAATCAAGAGATCTTACTGGCAGATGAAAATGTTATGATTAACAACAGATGTAAACTATCTGGCAGACGTACTAGAATATATACAGCAGACACATACCAGACTCTCTCATTGCCAGCTGGTTACATTTTTTACCTTGTATCATTACAAGTTTAATCTCTTTTGAACCATGCATACTGGTAATTATTACTACAACTGGAAGTCTTATTCAAAGTCATTATTTCCAGTCATGTATTTTTTTTGTTTTAACACCATCCATGTGACTTTTTAAAAGCTATATATATAAGAGCATTTTAACACTATAAATACTGCACTGCCACAGTGCTGATACTTGGTATGTGAGTTTATTATTTGTAACTTCGTCCAAGATGTCTAAATATTTGCCCTACAACTGATATTTCTTTCTTCATGTAAATATGTCTGTACTGTACAAGTCAACAACAAAAACACTTAACAGAGCAGTACCGGTACTGAGATGTTTAACATCATAATGAGAAAGAACAAAATTCTGACACAATGAATAGGCCTATCTGTGACTGCTGGAGAAATTATCTATTAATATCAATCAACAGCATTGAAGCCAACTACAACCTTATTCAATTACCAATTAGCAAATTGAGATATAAATTAGGCAAACCAAGTCTTGGTGATTTTGTCTTATTTGAATCCTAATCCTACATTACAAATACCATAACCTAATATGAACTTGTACAGAGACAAAAATATGGTGTGCTGTAGCCTATGTATACAAGCAGTTTAAAAATACATATTATTAATAGAGTGCTTGTTAAGATTCCTGATTAAATTCTTGAAGTTGCAGAGCAAAACTTTATTTAAAAATTTGAATGTGCATTTTAAGTCATTTTGGATTTGACATCAAAGCTGCAAGAATTCTTTTAAAAGTTACATTGCCTAGATCTAGATCTAACTACATTTTGTTTCATTATTGTCTAGTCCACAATGAGCTGGTCAGTAGGTCAAGCCACTCTAACCTTCCATTCTATATATCATAGAATATATAGAATTCCATTCATTCATTCTTTCTGATATCATGTAGCTATTTGTAGCTTTAACTGTCGACGTAGAAGAAGACTCCACAAGAAGTTTTGCTATTGCATCGTCTGGATTATAATCGACGTTTCTTTCAAGCCTTTATTGGCAAGACGAACTTGTCATTTAGCCAGTAGAATGGACAAAATACTCACCTATCTCAATATTATTCCATTATACTGAAACTGGTGATAATTTAAGTACCCTTAAAAGATTATTTCCTGTCAAAATTCCTCACAATATCGGTTATGTTATGATGGCCGATGACTAATATGCGCATGCGTAAGACCTTTCAGGTATGTTCGATTGAGAAATAAACCATTCTGATTTTCACTATTAAAATCTATTTCTGTAAAACATATAGCAGTTTAGAAATGAGGTGTGGATCTTTAAATGTCTATTATTTCTTAAATAAATATGCCATGTGATTTATTACAAAATCTTGTTAACTATGGGATTCAATTCAGATGCTGATATGTTGAATCAAACAGCTCCATTCGCACCTTCATATTCGATCACAGGGGTCCGAAAATTAAACTAAAACTATTTAATTTGCGCATTATCCGTGTTGTAGGCATACTATTTAATTGATTTATTTTGATGTGGTCTAAATTAATGAGGTAGCCTAGATCAAGTGATGTAGATAGATTATGATATGGTTAGCAATAAGATGCGTACAGTTTCAAATGGTCATATGTCGATACTTTACGATACCAGGCATACCAGATAAAAACATTCTTCCAACAGTTCCATAGTGGCTCTTAAGGACGTGGATAACGTTGGATAAATGCATTGATACATTGAGTAAGCAACCATGATCAACAACAATCTCTATCTGTAAACTTGATAGCATGGCCCGTGTGTTATGAGTGGCTTGGATGGTTTGCTATGACGTTCTCACATCGTAGACAGTGGTTCTTGCAGATAGCTTCTTGTATTCCATGCCGAGATACTGGTAAAACAAGGCTTCCTTGTGGATCTGGATGTTCTATCTGGTTATCGATAAAACAAGACTGCTCCAAATCCAACATTGGACGCATCTCAAGACACTCCCATGGTCTTGCCAGGATCGAAGTTTACCAGAAATTTATCGGTGGAGAGTACATTTTTTTAAATTTTCAAATGCTTTCTGGCAGGATTCCCATCACAAAAATTTTCAAATGCCTTTGGCCTTTCTGAAATTGCTTCTTTTTGCACATAGTTTCCAAATGACTCTTCTTGTAGCAGAAGTGGCACTTGGCTCTTTGTAAGGGCGGTCTGTTACATCGTGAGCATTTCACTTTAACTGGTCTTTGGAAAAAAACATTTGTTTCGTGGACCTTTATTCTTCTTCTGCTGTACCTTCTTGATCGGTTTAGTTTTGGAACCGTATACAATTTCTTAAGCAAGCCTCTCCGGTCTTTGGTCTCTGTGGCAAAGGTGACAGCACACGATAAAAATTAGTTCTGTATCTTTTGAATAAAGACTTCAAGAACGAATCTCTGTCTTGATTGAGAGAAAGCCACGTACAGATATTCACACCTTGACGGATGGTTACTGCATATCACCCAGAAACGACCTTTATGAATCTCTTCTTACAGTTAATAAATCGAAATTTCAAGCTTGAAGTTAAATTTTCAGGCTTAGAAATGCATTTGGATTTGATTTGAAGGCTTTGTTGAAATATTATAGACTGATATTATTCGATTTATTTAAAGATAGAATTAAGTTTGTGTATGTTATTTCCATGAACCATCGTATGCGCCATGTCCTTTACCTTAACATAGATATTTTGGAGGTGTTGCCTTTTCAAGAAGATTTACCTTCAACTGACAGATCTTTGTGACATATTTTCTATATTCATAATATTGTACAAGTTGCAAGGTTAAAAAATGATGATATTTAATGACCCATTTCTACAATACAAACATATCACTCGTTTTGCAATGTTAAAGGAAAAGATTCACCATACGTTTCACCAATTGCACCTTAATCTCAGCGATAGAATCTTATTATAGTTTGTAGCTAATCAGTGATAATGTGTTCAAGGAGCATTTAAGGAGATAGCTGGCTGGAATGGTTTCAGAATGACAGATGCACGGAAATTGATCCTAAGTTTCAAAATTTACCTGGGAGGAGAATGCTTCCTAGTGTCTTTGAACATGCGGGGTTCCCCCTTCGTGGAAACTAAACCACCCAAAGGTGGAAACGTTACGACACCTTTTGCCAAAAGGGAGGAATCTCATAAAAAAAACGTAGAGAAGCACTGCTATGGAAGAAGAACTTTCTGATTTAAGGTAAATAATATGGAATTACATGTATGCGATTTACATGCAGTTCTAGTACTTCTGTAGACTATTAATTAACATATATTCAAGACCCAAATGAACTCCGAAATCCTGCGAATTATGGCCTTTAATTTCAAAACTTTTAATATTTTCTTGAAATAAATGTCAGAAAATAAAACTTACATGTTAAACATTACCCGGAATCGATTATTAAATCATGTGGTTTTACGCTTAGCACACACATCACTTTTATTTTATCATCGATTCTGACTGACGACAGATTACTGCCAATTTACCGAGCGCAGTTTACTATATTATATATTGTATACTGCCGTTATTATTACATTCAATACCTGATATAGCCTAAGAAACTCAAGGCCTGTCTGTCATTTGCTATGGGCTTGGGAACAGTAGGTCAAATATTTTTGAGGCCACCTTGACCCGGTCCTATACTACAATAGTGAAACTATAGTGTAAATTTTGAAACGAGGCCAGATGCGCACAACTTTTGACAGAATGTCAAAATTATTGCATTGTAGTAATATTGAAGAAAAGAATACACGTTTATTTGTAAAATAACATCAAATATGACATTATTATGATAGTTAAATTCAAAATTGTGACAAATGTTGCAAAATTTAGCCACGGGTGCATTTCTAAATATTTGCATTCAATTAATTTAATGCGTGAATTTTAAAGTTTTTTTTTGGCAATCTTAGAAATACGTCTTGTTTAGTCAAAATTCTTATATATTTTGACAATTATATGTATTTTGTTCACATAACACAGCTCATTTGCATATCATCTGGAAGTGGTTTGTGCATATAAAACCTTGACGCAATTTGCTGGGGCATTTTATTTTTCTTGAGTATATATCATATATCATAGTTTATCAAAAGACATTGGATTATTTTTTAACGTTATAGACTATTTCTACGTTAATTCAAACATGAAGGTTTCCGTTTTAGTTACATTTTTCTTTACTGTTGTTTACGAAGCTGCTTCGGGTAAGTGGAATTTTGTTATTTATTTATTATTCAATTTGCAGCAATTGGACACTCCAACTAATAAGAATTTATACAAAATACTTGGAATTATGGAAATTCTCTACATATCTTATTGAGCCCTATACGACTAATAACCGGTGGTCAAAAATTGAACTTAAAGGATGTCTGTATTAAAAGGATCATTTGATATTATCTCCCTTAAATTTTAATCCACGTGAAAAAACGTGAAAAAAAAAAGTTTCAGTGAATCAATCATCTTATAAAACTACTCTAAATTATATTCCTATAAAGTAGACGTTCAGGTTATCATCTCGGCTTGGAAGGCCCTCTGACGCAGGTTCGGAACATTCCACGGTGATAAGATTTAAGTGCAAGAGTATAAAAATATTCGGAAAGTATATAATTTTGTGTTTCAAGCTGCGTTTGCCAGACACTCGGTATGCGGAACAAAAAAAAAAAACATCTGATCGCACGATTAGCACGCGGTATGCGGTTTGCGAAAAGCGGTTGGGGGCGGATCGCTGGAAAGTGGAAATCAGGATCCTTTCCCTATCGGAAACAATTCGAGTATCTAAGATATCAACTTAAATAAAAAAAAACTCAGTTGCGTTTCAAAAATTAGTATTTATACTAAAAGATAAATTCAACATGTATTCAACGTACTTTTCAGAACCATTATGTCATCAAATGGGAGGTAACTGCATTTCATACTATGATGTCTGTTGGACAGGAAAATACAGCTATGGGAATCATTTATGTACGAGATATGGTGAACCACCAGTATGTTGCTTTTATGGTAAGATTTTATTAAAGGGATAATAACCGCTAGAATACACTCGTCCTACGTCTAATATTTGTGTTTAATATTGACTATTGGTTATATAAGTATGTATCCCACAATTGATGAATTTTCAAAAAGCGAGAATTAAACTATATTCGGATTTTTTCAAAAAAGTGAGCAAGCCATGATTCCATTCTGTTTGGGAATAAAAGCGTCTAGGATATCAGCGCTAAAACACCTTTGCGGGAAATCTATATGTTAGAGTTACTTCCCTTTATAATTACAATTTGAAAATCGCTTTATGGATGTATTAAGCGTTTTATTATTAACTACTTGATTTTGTGGATTTATCGAATTATAGAGGGATTTTGATGTATAGTGAGTCCACTGGTGGATATATACTGCTATTTGTATAAGTTTGAGTGAAATTAAAATTTTATTTTTCTTTTAACGGCTATTATGCCTTTTAAAAAATGCAACACACTTAGTCCACTTATGGACGGACTCTGTTCAAAACAGAGTCCACGATGACTTTCTCTTGTGAGACAATAGCAATTATTGAAACCAGCGTAAGGCTTGAAAATACGCATGAAATCATATAAGCACAAAAACAAACCTAGGATTTAATTTAGTTAATAACTTCCCAAAATCGTACCGCTGCAATTTTTCTGTTTTTAGCGATAAATTGTTAAATTAGCCGCCATTTTTAAATGTGTAATATCATTCATGCAACCATTCCCGAGTTACTATTAGTGTGATAAATACATGCTTTTGATGCATAAATCATGTTTAAGATCGAAGATCGAATTTATCATATAAAATTATACTAATATTCAATTTAATTAATAAGTTTCAAGCTTTATTTCAACTATTTATTATAATAACTAATATTTCGTTTTTTTTTACGGTTATCGATATGTCCAAATTTGAACGCATGACCTGCTTTGACAGCCAATCAAATCAAAGATGACCAAAAAATGAGATATGATTTTATATTTTCGACCTCCTTGCCGATCGGCCTAAAGTTTTCGATTACTGAACGTTATTAGGTGTTGACCTTAATGGACCTTAGTGTGGATATATTGTTCTATGTAAAATACGCAATTGGCTGATTTCAACGCACAGTAAGCTTTAACAATAAATCTTGTCTACACAGTGTAGACAGAATTGCGATTGTCTTCGCCTTAGACCCAAAGTAGACGGAAGGGTATGTGTAGCGTAGCGATACTCCTTCTATGCATAAGACAAACGACCCATGGACATAATTTATTGATATAACACAATTAGAGAATATTCGATAAAAAAGTAAATCATATAAAACTTCTCCTTTTTTCCGCTTCTCGTTACCTTCACCGAAAATTCCAAGTTTTTTTCTGTTGGGCGCTTTTGGGCTTTGGGCATTTTACACTTTCCGGGATGTTGCGTTTTCCTGGTGAAGCGTTGAGGCGCTTTTACTTAAACAGAACCGATTCATCGCTTGCTCACTTAAAAAAAACGAATATAATTTTATTGTTGCATACTTATTTAACCAATAGTTCCTATTAAACACAGCCGTAAGATGATGAGTGTATTGTAAGGTCTACTATACCTTTTATATAGCTTCGTGTAAGTACGATCGTAGAAACTTCGTCCATACAATGTGTTTTTTTTTTTTTTTCCTGTTGCAAAAGAACTGAGGGTCGATTTTTATTCTTGATACATTACCTGCTAAATTTCATTCGACCATATCGTTTTAGATTCCTTTCATTTTCTCTATTCTAGATTATTGGGATAATGACTGTATAAAAAGAGGTGGTACTTGCTTCGATATAAGATTCTCGTCATGTACAAATGGTCGATTGGTCAATGATGGCTGTGGTGGAGACTACTCATATTGCTGTATTTCGAATTATTATAGGCTCAACCCGTACACCCGTCGACCATCTTACAATCGGCGATATTATAACCCACAGGGTAAATCATATCCTTACAGACAAGCTCATTCATACCATCGACTTTCTTCATATAACCCCAACCCATATAGTCAAGCACCCGTCTCTTTGTCTACCTATACTGGTTGATGTAAATGGTTCTAGCAGACTGTTTTCAGAAACATATTTTTAGAATTTAAAAAAAAAGAATCTCTTAATAAATTCATTAAAAGCTTCTAATTTTAGAAGAGTATGAACAGATCATAGAATATTTGAGAAATACTAGAAATATTCGAAAATTCTAGGACCATTTAAGAAATTCTAGGATAATTTGAGGAATACTAGTATTTTTTCCAGAAATACTATGAATATTAAGAAGTTCTAGAAATATAAGCAATATTTTAGAAATACTAGGAATAATTCAGATATTTCAGGAACATTTCAGAAATTTGAGGAACATTTCAAATATAATCTAGGAAAGTCCACCTTTTTTTTTCAAAAGGAGTAAAGGTGACTCTTGTTATCTTCTTTGTCTTATTTACCTGGCGAATTCCAGAATTTCCAAGAATATTTCAAAAATTTCAAAAATATTTCAGAAATTTCAAAAATATTTCGGAGAATATATAGGAAATTCTATGAATATTTTAAAAATTCTAAGAATATTTAAGAAATTCTATGAATATTTAAGAAATTCTATGAATATTTTAGAAATTCTAAGAATATTTAAGAAATTCTATGAATATTTAAGAAATTCTATGAATATTTTAGAAATTTTTGGAATATTGACAAAATTATATTTAAAAAATTCTGGGAATAATTCTAAAATTATATTACAGCAATTCTAAGAATATTAAGCGTTGCTTTTTCATGACTACACAAATGATCTGGCGAAGAGGGTCATGTAAGTTATGACATAATTTCTTTTAACAATCAATTTTAATAATAAAAAGAAACCTCATAGGCAAGAATTTCTGGTCATAGATTAATAACAAATTATGAGAAGATTCTAAAATAATTTATTTTGTTTGAGAAATACTCAATTTAAGAATTATTTGATAAATTCCAAGAAAAATTGAAAATAAATTCTAACTAGAAATTTATGACAAGGAATGAATGTGGAATGTGGATTAGCGTTACTTTGTGTTAACTACAAAAATTTTAAAAACTTTTCTAAGAATATTTCAGGAATTCTAAGAATATTTCTAAGAACATATCAGAAATTCTAAATTATACAGTATTTTATATGTCATGCTACGATGCTAATTATATTATTATACTTTTACGCAAATTATAAAATGTTATATCGTTCATATTTGAAATCCAGTCATTATTTTGTATATATTTATATAAAGAAAGCAATGCATGTTGTTCTTTGAATGATCAGGTGAAAGGATGGGTGAGTATGGCTGATGTTTTATGTTTGGTGTTAAAATAAACAGCCCCAAAAAGGGATACACTGAAGGCATGGATCTCCCGAATATCATCTTATAAAAGTCATCGTCAAAGGGACTTCAATGGGAATCAAACACTTACCAAGTTATAAATATAGATCAAGAGTAAATATACACTATACAAGGATTTTTCAAGCTTTTAAAATCTTCTTTTTAAACATAATATTGAAATTTTAATGAGGAAGTACATGTGTTACATTACGAGTTCGTGAGATCTTGGACACAAACTGGAATAAATGTCATTCACAACAAGAAAGCATCATTCAGATCAGTATTTTAATCAATTTGTTATATTTCCTCCAAACGAAGGTGAAAGAAAGAGGGATAGCTTCGATTTCATTTGCCTTTGAAATTTATTGGTATGGGAGAAGACACCATTAGTTTTGTAACAAAAACTTGTTACAGAAAATGAACTCATAACGTTGTACTTATAATTTCACTGCTCTATCAAGCCGAAGTGAGAAACAGAAAATGAACTAGCACTATAGAGTATATTAGCCGCCTCAATGGATTAACCATAAGTATCCCATCAATATAATGAATTCCAACTGTTTAACAAAATGACAAGAGGTATCTCCAGAGAAATTGAATACCAATAATGAATATGGAACTAATGATCTTACTATGTATTTTATTCACATGAATCTATCAGAGGTCAGATAGCTGATTAGTGTGATGTTATAGCAATCCCTTGTTTCATTTTAACACAATAATATATACTCTATAGTACATATACATATTTCATTTATAACATGAGTAACATTACAAACCAACAAACTAAACAAACACAAAGATATAACACCCAAAATATACGTAATTGCATTCAATATTCATGTGCAATTAAGGCATTTTTACATTAGCAGTAGCCTACTCTTTTTGTCATTTCCAACGATGCCTTTTCTAAGTCATTTCCTGAAAGAAATTAAACTGATTGATGATGAAATTATATGTTTATATCGGAAGAACTACAAATACATATCACTAGAATAAACAGAACGAGTCTGACCTACTTACTAGAATCAGGAGAACGTCTGATCTAATTGCTAGAAAAAGGAGAACGTGTCTGATCTAATCACTGGAATAAACAAAACGCGTCTGACCTAGTTACTAGAACCAGGAGAACGTGTCTGATCTAATTATTAGAATCAGCAGAAGGCGTCTGACCTAGTTACTATAATCAGCAGAACGCGTCTGACCAAGATACTAAAATCAGCAGAACGCGTCTGATCTAATTACTAGAATCAGGAGAACGCGTCTGACCTTGTTACTAGAACCAGGAGAACGTGTCTGATCTAATTACTAGAATCAGCAGAACGCGTCTGACCTAGTAACTAGAATCAGGACAGGAGGATAACTAGGAGACATTTTGAAGGCGTGACCATACCGAACTACTGTTCTATATCGGAAAACATCATGACTCATGACGTCATTCGACTGATTTTGTCTAATAATGGAGTCCAATTATGCTCGGGTCTGATATTTCTATGACGTAAGAAGGATGCAATAGTTTCGGATGAATTCAAATTCTGCTTTCTCTAACCTCTATTCAAAGAGGTATTTCATCAATAACCCGTGTGGGACATCGATACAATTAAAATGGGATAATTATGTAGTAACGTTAGCATATGTCTCTGGCCACTCCCATTCATAAATGTTTACAATTATAATAATGGCATGATAAATGAGTTATTTAAAGTGGCAATTTACATAGTTAAAACTGACTGCTAGCATTAATATGTCAGTATATTTTATAGAAATACACAATGAACATTTAAGCCTTTTATATACTTAATAGCTCATTTCCTTATTTATAAATGATAATTTACATAAAAGTCTCGTTCATTCTGATTTTGCCTGCCTTGACAGGTTTAGTTTAAAAAGCGCGGACCTCGGAGGGAGAGCGATCTATTCGCAAAAGCTCTGAGCAACCATGTTAGATAATATGTAAAGCACAGTGGCTTGCCCCCTTCCCCTGCCAAACTTTTTTTCTATTTATTTGAGATACAAAGAGTCTATAATCTTGATTATCTCAATTGGGTTTTCTAAGCGTTTGCGAAATTTGTGGTATACCATCCTTTATAAATGGATCCAGTAATTCATTTGCCATCTATTTCCATGGTAAATCACGTAATTCAATCTTCTATAACTTTTTCCAGAAATCTCATTGAAAACTTTCCAATATGTCGAATGAAAGCCTTTCATTTCGGTTTCTGTACAAAAATTCAATGTAACATAACCTCGAAAATTTTCACTTGTCAAAACGAAAGTAAACCACTACATTTTATCAACATCCGCTTGACTGTCACTGCACACAAAACCACTATTTTTAGAAATAACCTTCCGCCAATTAAATTTCTCATAATCTCAGAAATTCTGAAAGAAAATTCCATATCTAGAGCAAAAAATCAGTCAAAAATGGGCATGCCAAAAACCCAAAACGGAAGGAGAAAGAGGATTTCTGATAAATTGTCGTGGTTTAATTTCACTTCGATTAGTAGCCTAGAAACTAAGTATTGGCCAGGCTTTCATGTGACATATTAGAAAGTTTTCTGCGAGATTTCTTGAAAAAGTTATATAAGGTTGAATTTCGAGATTTAACAGGGAAACGGACGGCAAGTGACTTACTGGTCTCAGTCCAAATTTTTACCATTTCGTGATTGTCTCTATTTTTTTTGTGTTGGAGAAGACTATATAGATGGATTATGTCGAAAACCTTAATAATAGACTGATTGGCCCTCCAAAAATTTCATAAGTGCTTCATTGGGAATTTTTTTTTATTCTTCCCAGCATTTACAAGAAAATATTGTTTCTAATGAATATAAAAAGCAAGACGTCAATTTGAATGCCGGGTATAGTCAATTTAAATATGTGGTCTGCCTTTGCTACTTTGTCTACTAAATTCTATTGAAATCCGTACCCAGATGACGTATTTATACAGCTTAGAAATCAAATAAAGAGACACATGTGGTCTGTAACGATCTGCTTCGTGTTCATTATCGAGTCCAAATTCAAATACAGTGACGAAACATTAATACTTAAGTGTAACAGGTCTGATGAGGTGAT
The DNA here is from genome assembly GCA_030562195.1 of Nipponacmea schrenckii. Classification (NCBI taxonomy): domain Eukaryota; kingdom Metazoa; phylum Mollusca; class Gastropoda; family Lottiidae; genus Nipponacmea; species Nipponacmea schrenckii. Next base: position 7,264,175 of record CM060201.1, read on the forward strand.
GCTACATTCATAGTAGGTAACAAAGTTAATAACTGTAACACCAAGAGACATTTCCTAGAAGAAAACGGAATATTCAGGACTGTAGTAGGCTATTATTTAAAATTTATTCAGTTTATATACTAAACTCGTTTTATAATGGTTTTTATGTGAAGAATTGGTGATATAAACAGACATGCAAGTATTTATTCTTAGATTTGTTTATTTGTCAAAAAATATAAATGTATATTTTCTTAATTTATATTTAAGTATACCTTTAAATTTGACTACATTCTCACAAATATGTTGCACATGAAGAATAACAAACGGAACAAAAAAAGGGGAATTGCATAATAACCATTTGTATGTACCTTTTCACCGATGTTTTATAGTGTTTTATGAATCTTATAATATTTCTGAAAGGAAATTCATGCACTATCGTCTTCTAAATCTGAACCAGTCAACACTGTTTTTTGTCTAAATTATTCTATTTAGCTTTTTACTACTCTATACTTATACGATTTGAATTTGGTGGTATTGTTAGACTTGCTTCAAATTCTAAGGGCCAAATCTAAAGTTGCATCCATTTTAAGGCTTCTACATAGCAATTTTACAGAATATAATGAGTAAATCCTTACTAACACACGATTTTTGTCATGGAATCACGGAATGGTTATGGCTATAGGCGAGCCATTTCAGGACTTTGCAGCGGAGTGCATCTTTTGAGGAGTTTATACAAATATAAGTAACACACTTCACTACCAAATACTTGTTTACGCTTAGGTTGAAAAAATTGCGCTTTGTTCATACATTGGCAGTTTTTGCACCGAGACTGTGCTGTGTTTATACATGGTTTATGAAAGTGACAAGTAGTATACGATGATAAAAATCCCTCAACAACATGGTACGTAGACCCTCCTCATATCCTTGTCAAACTACTCACGTATGGCAATAAAGACTAACGTCATTGGTACGCAGGGGTATATTAGATTGCGCAAACAGAAATCGTGGAAGTGTCAGCGTGACTTTAGTAGCTCTGTATCTGGAACGACACTTTTAAACTTCATTTCGTATAATATCAATTTTATTTCAATTGATTTCATTTGGCGTGAATAATGTTGCAGATCATGATAATTGAATAGACATAATAAAGCCAGTCTCAAATTTTCTATCAATTTCCAATGCAGATTTTTCTGTTAATTTAGGAAAAACGCTATCTAGATCGTGTTTAGAATCGGGCAGATATAATACAATAATTATATAAAATAACATGATAGATCGGTGACAGAATCGGTAATTGGATATTGAACTGAAATGAATTAATATACTATGTATGGACTTTCTAAATAATAACTATTCCCAGTGTGTCATTGGGTGCTCTGTAAGAGTGAGCTTACGGTGCTTTTTTTAGTTGTCTTCTAAGGAATTATAATCATAATGAAGTGCAACAATAAATTCATTTAAATAAAAACACTTAAAAAAAAATCTTAATTTAACTCTATCTAGAAAGGCAATATTTTATTATAAAAATTCATTGAAGATTATATTATAAATTGATATTTGATATTTTTATTATATACCTTTATAATTAAATAATTAGTTTATTTTGGTCGTGGATGGGTTTCGGTTCTAGTTATGTATACGTTCTTCTCTCTATATTTATATATTTTCTGAGAAAAAAACAAAATAATCCCCTGTTTTTCTCTCTCGTTTTTAACGAGTTAGATACGAGTTACAGATCTTTCTGCTTCATAAGGTCAAGTATTGAATTTTAACTTAGTAGATGTTTTAATCAAGCTTAAGAACACGAAATAAAGAAGAATACAATCTTATTATAACATATTGTGGTAAGATATTTGAAGAACTTAATGAAAACCGCTTAAGATTAAGCTATTCACTCAGTACTTTGCAGCAACTCTTAAGTCAGGACAAACGTTGAATTTTTATTAAAGACAACTGGTTGCCAAGTTTGAATGTTGCATAAAAGAGAGCTATAATGTCAACGTTACAGCTTATTTGATTAAACCACAAGGGAAAATGATACTGTGAATGCTGCCACACGTTTCTGATATAAAAGGAATTATCAGGACAAAACGGTCCATAGTTCCGTTCACTTTACTGAAACTACCTATATTGTTGCCGAATTGAAATAAAAATAAACTCGCATTCCGTAAGTAAAAGAAAAGAAGGCAATCGGGGAATCTAAAATATAATGAATGGATCCATTGTAGATAGGACCAGGTGATTCAGTTTGAAATTTGATCTGTTATTAAGATAATATAATGAATATTTGTTCAGTCTGCATGATTGTGTAAAGTAATATCCAATAAAAGTGTTAAAGTATAATAGCTAATGCATGAAATTACAATACGCACTAATGTAGTTTATGTAAATACTAATAGTTTTAAAGACAAAAACTACACAGGACAAAAAACAAACGTGTTTATCAATCATTAGAATTTAATGAAATAATGGTATTTAGCAGTAAATATGACCCAGCTTCAATTATAATGGCAATACATACACTGTTTGCAATTTACCGCAATTGTTACTATGGCATTACAAACAGTGAAAATTATAAATGCATTTGAGGCAGACATTATTGAATTTTTACAAATACTTGTAATAAATTATGTATCTATAGATATCTGGTATCTGGTAATCTATAGTCATGTGAGATGTGGAAACTCTTTAGGCCTATATATACGCTCTCATGAAATGTGGAACATATATTGGCGTCACCCATGTTCGTCGGTCCGTCTGTACCTTGCTCGAAAACACTCTAGTAGGCCCAATACTTGACATATTTTGATGAAACCTTCTTGAAATCTAAAATGTCGAATTATACTTTATGAGTTATTATCCATTTTGTTGAATACGCATTCAATGTTTTAATTCTTAAACAAAAGGCATATTTCTTGACAGAGTTTGGCGAAATCGTGTATTACCATCTAAGAATAAACCTCATTAAGAAAAGCATATTATGAATCAACATAATTTTTAAAATATGTTAATGTTCATTGCTCTTTTTCTTGAAAACGCTAAAAGCTCGTAAACGTTAAAGCCAGGGGCATACATACATGTATCTTTACGGATGAACCATATTAAAAAAAAAATCCTTTAATTGAACAATGTATGAGTTATTGCTTTTGAAAAAGAATTCGATTTTAAGACCATAAAATTTGTAGAATGCACAATTCTTGATGCCTTGTGACAATAGCTGTTTATATTGCTTATTATCAACCAAAAGAAAAAATATAATGAAGTCTATGGATATATCAAGAGAGCGATTGAAAATTTACTGCCAAATATTGATATCTTAAATGAAAGATATCAATGGCATATATTACCTTGTCTGAAAGCTACACTCTTGTCCTTTGATTCATTTATGAGATACGTGTTTTTATTTAACCTACCATGATATTATGTTCTGTGTAATATAAAGGCTAACTTCATGAATATAAGATACTGTTATAGATTCGTATGTGGCGTATTTAATTAAATAAGACAAAGAAATTATATTAAAGTATCGACAGTTTGCATCTGGCAACTAAATATATATCAAACGTAATACATTGTATAGTATAGACGAAATGTGAGCTCTACGCCCCTCTGTAGTCGTATGTTAATGAGGTTAAAAACTACCATCGGGTATCATAAGCAATTAATTATTATGGAACAATATTCTGTTTTATTGGGCTAACCATCTTGACAATACCAAGCTATTACGAACGTCTTCTTATACCCTGACTTCATTGTGCTCTTTTTTTGTATCACGGAATAATTGGATAGTATGCCGCAGGAAAATAACCTAAAGAAGATATTAACGGGATTGTAAAGAGATGTTCTAGCCTTTGTTTGTGTATCGAGGATATCTTTGACTTCCATTTGTGGCACTCATATTCTTGTCCATTGCCTATCAATGAATCATATTCGAGAAAGACTTAACCGGAAATGGCACAGGTCCTGCAAGAGAATTCGTATACCAGTAGATCACTATAACGTAAAAAAATATAAAAGCTATCTCCCCTACAAAATGGCGGTATTAAGTTTGAAGACACATTCTGCTTCACATTGCCTTCACTCTTTGCCGCGTCTTACATTGCTTAGTTTGAGTGAAAATGGAGAGTTATGTGATATTTGTGCAAATTAGAGCGCCGAATAGCCTTATTTATGATAAAACAGTCGGTTTCGATAACAATGGGACGAATGTTTAATAAATGTACGCTAGACAGCAACTAAACTAAATTGAAATATTCTATCAATTATTTACATTGTATGAATCTATCTACACTGTTAACAGTTTCTATTTACACTATCTACACTATAAACAGTTTCTAAATACACTGTAAACGGTTTCTATCTACACTGTAAACAGTTTCTATCTACGCTATCTACACTATAAACAGTTTCTAAATACACTGTAAACGGTTTCTATCTACACTGTAATGAAGTTTACATTCTTGTTCATACATACTTGTAAGCAAAAGTTTACAGACTAGTACATGTAAGTAGTAAAATGGTGCATATAAATAGGCTACCTGTAAGTGAAATTTTAGATACTTATACGACATAATAGTACATATAAGTAACATTGGACAACAAAAATTTAGTTAGTAAAATTCAACATTTTAAGCATTTAGACATGATTGAGATGAAGGGAAAAACAATCCTATTTAACATCAGATCTATGCGGGTGATGAAATTGATAGCAGAGTTTCAATAGTGTATAATATTATAAATAATTACTTCTGTTTTGTATCAACAGGATGGTGAATAGTGCAGAGAGAGACACATTAGAAGACTAGAAAAGGCAAGTGTGACGGAGGTCTCATAAAACGTTACATCAAAATAGTTTTGTTGTGTTTTTCTATCAATTATTCAGTATTATTCTAGCAAGTCTATCACACCATTGTTTTAAAACTTTTATGTGCTTTTTATATAAATTGAGTTCTATATACTATAAAAACAAATGTGTTTTGTGTGAAGCCTGAATGGATAAGTGAAGCCAGTTTGGAATGATTGTCAGGAAAATAGCATCAGAATGGCATTCATGAATATTATTCAGTCACTGAGGTATTAGACGAAAGTTGAAATGTAGTCTCTTATGTGACATTGTCTATTGTAGAATTACTTTTTGTCTAAGAAATAGTGGAATTTGTGAATAGGACAACATTATTGACTTCTAATTCAGGATTTGACCTCAAAAGTGACTATCTCGGAAACATGTTTTACTTACGGCAGTTGCCATTCAAATTTGAGAACAAGAACGGAACATTTAGTGCCTTATAAGATGGTGCATCTATAACGTACTAATGATCAAAGCGAATGATTGATAAGGCAACCATAGATTTTCAGTAAAGAGTTTCATTTTGAACATGGCCACAATACTTCAAAACCAAGTTCCCAATCCGGAAGCGCCCCCAGTGACTACTGGCCAAAGGATTAAAAACGGTATGATTCGAGGATTTAAGAAGTTTATAGTTTTTTTGATATCTCAGGTGGGATTGACATGCTTAATGGTGGGATATGCTATTGCAGGCGGTTTTATATTTCTGTACCTTGAGGCAGGACATGCTAAACAAATAAGAAGTTATGTAGGATTTAATAGATTAGCACACGTAAGTAATTTTTGGTTTGCCAACAATTTGACGAAATTTAGCTGAACACATAAGAATCCGAAATTAAGTCTATGAGCATGAGCAATTGTTTGCAATTTACTACTGATTCTCATTGCTCCAAATTGGCAAAAGTCGTTAAACATCAATTTGCTCTCAGGATCTGCTGGTCATCAAATGGACATAAGGCCTGATATTTGGTCCATTGAATTTTCATCAGCATCATGATAATATTTGAATTGAGAAAGGCATCCCAACCAAAATATGCAAATTGATATCTAATGAGTTATATTTTTATCGAAAATATATCATGAATAATTTAAATATCCCTCGTCCATGAAATTAAATTATAAATATGATTTTGTTCTTTATTATTTTTGCCACAAATTCAATGCATAATAATAAGTTTAAAGTGTGTAGGTCATCGATTCCGAAATATTAGACTAGACTAAATTCAATATAAAGTGCTGCTATTTAGCTTTTAAAAACTATAAAGTTAAAGAACTTTTACACAACTCGGTTCTTTCGTGCTCGGTTCTTCCACTGGTCTTCACTCGCTCAAAATAAGCGAGCAATGCGTTTGAAAGAACGAGCTAGTTGAATACGTTTGCAGATTGCATAGTTAGTATAATACAGTCTTTTCCAACCCTGTTTCCCGTGGTCTAGAAGTAAATTATACCGTCTTTTCTAACCCTGTTTCCCGTGGTCTGCTAGTAAATTATACCGTCTTTTCCAACCCTGTTTCCCGTGGTCTACTAGTAAATTATACTGTCTTTCCCAATCCTATTTCCCGTCGTCTAGTAGTAAATTATACCGTCTTTTCCAACCCTGTTTCCCGTGGTCTAGTAGTAAATATACCGTCTTTTCTAACAATGTTCCCCGTGGTCTGCTAGTAAATTATTCTGTCTTTTCCAACCCTGTTTCCCGTGGTCTACTAGTAAATTATGCTGTCTTTCCCAATCCTGTTTCCCGTCGTCTAGTAGTAAATTATACCGTCTTTTCCAACCCTGTTTCCCGTGATCTAGTAGTAAATATACCGTCTTTTCTAACCCTTTTTACCGTGGTCTACTAGTAAATTATTCTGTCTTTTCCAGTCCTGTTTTCCGTGGTCTAGTAGTAAATTATACCGTCTTTTCCAATCCTGTTTCCCGTTGTCTAGTAGTAAATTATAGGCCTACCGTCTTTTCTAACCATGTTTCCCTTGGTCAAGAAGAAAAATACGTTATTTTCCTACGTCAATCCCTGACTGGTTTTGGAATAAAAACGATGGGACAGAAATTCTAGAATCTATGTACTGCAGGATATGTACGTAAAAAACGGAAAATAAAGTATAAATTCCCAGAGTAATTCTGTCCTTATTAGCCCAACCAAAATCAGTCAAATTCCATTTTTTTTTCAGGTCAAGAAGGTATGGGATATAACCAGTAAGTTGAATATTTTACATGAAGCCAATTGGACAAGATTAGCTGATGAGATCTTTGAAGAATTTCAACAATCAGTTTATCTTGCTGTACAGAACGGTTGGGACGGACAAGATGTTTTTGCAACTAAAGAAATCGAGGAAGAATGGAGTTTTGCTGGTTCACTGTTGTATTCAGTAACTGTTATAACTACTATAGGTTAGAATTGTTTTGTGACTGCATGATAACAAGACCCAGTAGTATGTTGAAACCTTACCCTATTTACAGGGATTTGATGCTTATTTTGTTTTTATTAGTCCAAGATTAGTTGGCGTGAAGTTACATGCCCTTTTTTCTCTTTGAAAATTATTTGCACTCACCAAATTTAATGATTCATTTAAACACCACTGACTGTTCATCTTCCTGGTGACGGTAAATAACCCAACCTATATTATCCTAGCTTACAACAAGATTATCTTTATTATAAATAAGTCTCGCGTGGATTATCTATCAAACTTTATGGATTTCATAACAATCATTGAGATCAATGTATGTTTCATTACATTTTGAATAATTGATATTCTATTTTTTGCAATTTGCAAACTGTATTATTTTGTAGAGAATTAAAACCAACCGAGATCTGTTGTCTCATCTTGGGATTGAAAAGATGATAATACTTAATTGAATTTCTATAATTACTTTACTGTGAAGAATAGCTAAACACCATTGTCTGACAACTAGTCCAACATGCCCGAACTAATAACACTCGATCACAAGGACGTTAAACTCCATTTAATTTCACTCACAGCCAGACCTTTAGTAAGAGTTGATTATTCTGGGTCAATTCAAGGTATACACCGGGTGAAGTAATTGGGTATGGTGATGGTTGAAATAATAAAATTGGTCGGCTGTCTGGGGGAAATCCAAACTAACGAATAATAAAATACAATCATAGTATCTGAAACCAGATCTCATATGAACTTTTAAAACGGATATTAATATTTGAGACCTATCTTTATTAGGTATATAACGCTGAATTATTTATAATTAGCATAGTTCATCGTATATCATTATTTATATGGCCAATAATATACTTAAATTATTCTAATATCAAAGTACTAACGGTTCATCAATATTCAAGGTCCAATTTATGCTCTTTTTAGGGTATTTGGTGTGGATTATGTTTATATTTCCTCACAAGACCAAGCAATGATTATATTATATTCATAGTTTTAATCCTTGGTCTAAAATGATCCAACTGGGCATAGTCTTGGGCTTTTGAAGTGCGTTAGACACCAAAACACACACTATATGGTGTACTGACATTACATCGCATCACTAATTGTAACTATCCAACGGTGAATAGGTTCAATTACCAGAACATTTGTAATACACTACCCTGTCATCTAAATAGCAGATTTAATGATATCTCAATAAAACAATATTGCAAACTTATTTAATTTTCCTTTTATCATTTGATAATATCAAATATCAAATATTAAATTACATTCATTAAATCCAAGTAGAAGTGTACTTTCAAATTACCCATTCAAATTTGACTTCATCATTGTCCTTTCATTTATTATCGCCACCATAGCAGCAGGAGAATCATCATTCATTATGCCTTCAGCACCAGCACTATCCATTATTCATTCCATCAAGCAGAACAAGTGTCTAACGTTTATCAATTTCAACATTTACAACTTCATCTAACATCATTCATTACTTTTGTTACTTATATACCATTCATTCTCCATTCGTTAACAAAGGCATCATTATCATCATCATTTTTCGTTTATCAAAGGAAGCATCACTATCATAAATGATTCTTCATTTGTGAAAAAGCAAAATCACTTTTCATTTATTACTATTGCCTTTCATTCCTTATTTGTTATCAGTGGTAAAAACCATCATTATCATTTCCTCATCATTATTGATTCTTCATTCTTGAGAAGCCAAATCATCATCATCCTTCCTTGATTATTATTTTTATTCATTTTATCTCCATCGCAATCATATCACCATCTCGGCGTCATCATCATCATCATCATCATAAACAATACTATAATCAATCTGTATCATATTTTCATGAGTCTATATATATATTGTAGGTTATGGTCACCTAACACCAAGAACTAATTGGGGACGTATTGTTACCATATTGTATGCTATAATTGGAATTCCACTAACTTTACTATGTTTATCTAATATTGGATGCCTACTAGCTAATTTATTCCGGATTCTATGGAAACATGCGCAGTGTAAACGATGTTGCAAGCAAGAAACTAATCAACCAGGAATGGTTAAAGAGAATCCTATTAATAGACCTTTGGTCCTAGGCCAAGGTTCACGAGACGCCCTCAATGATAGTGCTCATTATAATAACATTTTAGAAAACAGACGACATTCTGATATTATTCGCGTACCTATTCCTATTTGCCTCTGTTTATTAGCCCTATACATTGGTCTAGGCGCTCTGCTTTTCAGACTCTGGGAACGTTCGTGGTCATATATGGACGCTTCTTACTTCTGTTTTGTGACATTGAGTACAATTGGTTTTGGTGATTTAGTACCGGGCTATACTCACGAATCATGGGGTAATCAATACAAGCGTGTTGCTTGCACTTTGTACCTGCTCTTTGGACTGGTAGTGGTGGCTATGTGTTTCGATCTGATCCAAACAGAAGTAAGAGAAATCAGCAACAGGGTGGCTAAAAAATTAGGCATTGTCGATGATGATAATAGTCCCGAACCTGTTTAAAACAAACACAAAATAGATCAATTATATAGTATTGTGACATATAAAAGGTCCACATTTTCTCTGGACATTAAATGTGTATGGAGTTGAACGAGGATAACCACGACAAAGAAGTTTATACACGTACTGTGATTGATATAGACGATAACCCACGGTAATACTGGTCAAAAACATTATTAACAAGTGTTAGTCGTCGATTTGGACCTGTAGTAAGATAAGTGTACGAATGAGAACAATGGTACATGACCAAATATATTTGAATATGATTATCCAAGTCTCATTTTTTATCCCGGCACACACTGGTGATTTCCAGATGGCGATAACGCCCAATTACCGTATTACAACAAAATTGAACCCAAAGACTTACCAGGTTAATGTTATCATTTTTACATTGGAATTTCATCTGCCATTTCAGATGACCAACGACAAGGAAGGTCGCTCAATTTACTTTGTGCAAGATTCGTTCTTTTTACGAAAAAGTGTCAAATTGTATCCTCATCTGACACCATATTATCATTCGGAGTCAAATAGAATGATTCACAGCGTTTGAATAAGTGTGCGCCCATGTAAGAGGTCGTAGTGTAAGGACTCGTGGACTAAAAACTATATCAAAGACAGCAACCAGTTCTTTTTAATATACACAAAATCATGTTTCAGTTAATAGTGTATTTTATTCAATAACAAATTGTTAAAAAATGTGTTTTTATTACTTGTTTCACGGGGTATAGCCTGAACCCATTCCTCTAATCAAGAATCTGATAGGAATTTTGACACTAGACAGAGGCAGATGTTTCGGTTAACATGGTGAATTACACTTGGCATTTGCGATCCGACTTCTCCGCTAACTCTTTGCTTTGTTCAATGATATTTACTAATATATTTGAAGCGACGCTTCCCCTCACTTTCTTTTCTGTAGTTGTAAAACATCAACGGAAGATTGTGACGATAATGCGAATGATCTGAAAGTACTATACTCTAAATTAAGAGGTATCAGCTCTAAATTTCTGTTATCATCTGAAACAACAAGATAAGAAATGTAAATTATCGTATATTATATGAGTTATAATAACAATAATTATAGGTCAATAAAATATCGCAGTTGATAACATTGTTATATTGGTCAGCTGTGACAACTCGTGATTTAGTAATTTCCAAATGTGTACCAAACCGTTCGAATAGAACAGATATCAGAAGCCTCGTATGATGTCAACTTCATCTTGAAATATAAAATGTTTCTCAGCACCACAATGTCTGTTATCTGTTTTTAGTCGATATATATAAAACTCTCATTGCATAATAACTATCAGAAAGTCTGGAGCCAAACTAAGGGTCATATTATGATCCTTATTTGATTTTCGCCAGCCGGTCCAGTGAAACTAGAAATTTCGTTTATATTGTATTAAACATTACCATCAAATATATTCTAAATTTTACAAGGATAACAACTTAGGTTCACAAGTCTGCCGCGACAGGGATCCTTTCTACCAGCTGGTCCTTGGCCAAACTTGGCATAGATCTTTCCAGGATAAATCCACAAAATCGTAAAATGCTTAATACATCCGGGGAGTCTTGGAAACCTGGTGTAATCATGTGGGGAAGTTACTCTCACACAGGATTTTCTGCAAACTTGATCTCTTCCCTTAAACAGCACATTCATTTGTAACTTAATCATCGCAAAGTTTGTTTGCATATACCGGAAGTAATTGATGGAAATAGTAGTTTCTTAGCGCGAATTGGTAACGGAAATCAATTGTATTCAAAGTTTATTTTAATCATGCATTGTCAATCGTTTACATCTGTTTTAGTCCCAATGTCTTCGACATTACATTACCATGGCATCCCAAAGAAAAAACAAATAAATGTTTATTGTTCCATGTTGTATTTTAAATATTAACCTAATACTGAAATTAATAGTCCTATTATAAAATTCAGCCACAGCAGCATAAATATTTCCTTTGTAAAGCACCACGGATACACGTTAATGATTGATCTAATAAGATCTAATATTGATTAGATTGTAGACGTCATAAGTTTATTCTGTGACTTTCAATTTCACCACTTCTACACGTAAACTGAGTGATTGCTTGGGTGGTACATTAAGTGTAATATAACCACACAGCTGAGTAATTGTTTGAGTGATAAAGTAAGTGTAATACAACCACTCAGTTGAGTGATTGTTTGAGTGATACAGTAAGTGATATACTCAACTTTACTGATTGACTGTTTGAGTGATGCAGTAAGTGTAATATAACCACTCAGTTGAGTGATTGTATGAGTGATACAGTAAGTGATATACTCGATTGAGTGACTGTTTGAGTGATACAGTAAGTGATATATAACCACTCAGCTGAGTGATTTTTTTGAGAGATATAGTAAGTGTAATATGAAAATGATTATATAAAAGGGAAATGCGATTCAAAAATGAATAAATAGTTTATCAGATAAAATGATATTGATCTTTGATCTTCCAAGTTTGCCTCAATCAGGAGAGAAAATTCGTAATATCTTTTATTAGCACATTAAGTATTGTTTGTTTTTATTCGTTGGTGACATTATCGACTTGGAAGCAGGGCTGATAAGTTGTTGTTATTTCGGAATTTCGATTGTAAGATGGGACTAAGGAGCATTGCTTTGATCACTGTAATCTCCTTGTCGTGCATGTATGGGCATTATGTTGAAAGATTTTCAATAGATCATAAGGTAATAAAATTTGAAAATTTCAATTTGAGTATAATATAACATTTAACAGATGAAATCCATCGAGACATGTCACTTCTTAGTCCACCCTCAGTATTTTAAAACAATGTGGGATTTTCAGACCATTTTATTATCATTATAGGGCAATTTTTAGTAATTGCGTCATCATGTCAATTGCAGAAATGCCCAACTAGTTTTTACTACTATATGAATTTTATTTGGTTCCGAAAAGTTGATTGCGAATATAGCAAATTGTATAACTATGTTTAACGATAATCATCATTTAAAATCATTTTAAAATCAATCGCCGATGCAGAGTCAAATTTTCTTCCATCCCTCACATTCTTCTACATCAGTCTAATGATTTCATGTTTGCTTCACTCAGGGTTGGGAACCCCATACTAATGAACCATACAACTGGAATTCCGCAGTAACATGTGATGTGTGTAAAGGTATTGTTCAAGAATTAAGATCTGCTATTGAAGAAAAGGCACCTAGAGAAACTCTTATTGATATCAGCAATTTCTTTTGTGTCCATTTTAAAATAGAAGATGAGCGTGTTTGTAAACTTGTTATTGAGCAATACAAGGTAAAAATTGATTTATAAATACAGAGGATTGTGCTAATCTTAACGTCTCAAGCTATAGGCTAATAGTGGTTAGGAATCGCTTATTGACAATTCTGCAAAGATCTTTGTCCTGACATCTAAACAAGGAACAAAACTCATCATGTTCCATCAATATTCAATTTCCTATATTGAAATTCACAATATAATGATCATTTTAAGCTCAGTTTCATTCCGTGTTGTCTATAGTTATCTTCTATGGAGATGTTGAACTCATCTTTATTAGGACACAGCAGCATCCCGGAATTTGCTTGCACAGTCTTTTACCATATTAAATTTAATTGCAACTCCTTTCAATTGACAGTGTTACAACCCATTTGACCATGATAGGTTGTAACAGTCATACAGACGGATTCATATTTTTACCTTTTAGGATGTTGTTTTCGGAGTGATAGAACAATCTTTATTAAGTCCTGATGAAATCTGTGCGCAGCTCATACCAGATGATGATTGCGGTGTACCATATAATCCTAAAGCTCAATGGAATGTTACGTTATCTAAAACACCTAAACCACCAGTCAAACCGACACCACCCCCAAAGGTAGGTGCCGAGAGGTATGAGCCATTGTCAGCCCCGCACTGGATCACGTGAACAACAGCTAATTTTGAACCTATTTGTTCCTCTTTCCGGCAGTTTTTGATAACTGACAAAAAAGCAATGGTTGGGTTAATGGTTGTTAAAAAAGCCAATTGCTGCCTTTATGGCCATAATATAAATAGGAAGCACAACAGAAAGTCTTATGGCTGTAGTTTATTGTTAAGTTTTTTTGAATGGACCTTCTACTGTATAATTCACGAGAGATCAACTAACAACGAAAATATATTTTCAGCCTGGTTCACCTACGATGAAGATTCTTCTACTAACAGACATGCATCTCGATCTCGATTATCAAGTTGGTAGTAATGCTGACTGCCAGGAACCATTATGTTGCAGAGTCAATGATGGTACACCAGGTATGTGATTTGAGTTTTATTTTCTTACTTCCCCGGCCATCCACAATCTGACAACGTTGAGTGTTGTTCTTTTTTCAGGTTCAAATTATCAAATCTGAGAGTGCTTATTACTAGTGCATATTATAACACGTTTCGAGTCTTTCTGTACCGGGTAAGGCTCTTGAAAACAAGATATAGCAATATAGACAATAAGTATTGGTTGATTTTATCCGGCTTAACCTTAATGCTTACGTAATTTTTTATTTTCAGCACCAGGTAAGAAAGGTGCTGGTTATTGGGGAGATTATAGACACTGTGATTTATCGCCTCATATGTTCTATAATATGATGGAGTATCTGAAATCTATTCAAGATCAGGTACGCTGAAAGATTGATCAGTTTATTGTAAATAGATTATCATTTGGTTTCCAATCCATTATCTTTCACTTGGAACTACTGCCCACCTTTTGCTTAGTTTGACAACACAATAATATATGTAACTTTGTATCACAAAAGAGATTCTTTTTATATGGATTTGCAGAGTTATCAGTAATGGCTTAAAATATTACTCTAAAAGTGCTCATTTTTATCCAGTTATCATGAAATCCAAACAATACTGTGTCAGTTAAATGTATCGTCACATCCTAGACATTTTGACGCACAGATATCACCAATTTTAGAAGATAGTGTTGACATTGAAGGATATCAAGCATCGGATCTTAATGCAATAATCAATATATTTCAACAGTTGGCTATTCTGGCTATTTAATAGATCAAATTGAACATGGTCAGCTCGTAAGAAAAATAATAATTCAGAGTGTTGTTCTTTAACAAAAGTATAAACTACTGATGATGCAGTATTTGGATTATAACCACAATGCAGACGCCAATCTCAGACCATGACTTTTATTATTCTTTTTAGTTTGATATCATTTATTTTACTGGAGATATTCCAGCCCATAATGTATGGAACCAATCCCGGGTGGATCAATTAGTCCGAATGAGAACCTTTGTTAGTGCTATAGAGAAATATTTACCAGATAAACCTATTTATTTTGCTGCCGGAAATCATGAAAGTTCGCCATGTAACATGTAAGTCCATCAGTCCATCACATTAGACGGCTTTCCCAGAGGTCATTTTAAAGAGATTGTCAAGAGGTTTATTCAATTGTCTATGTTTATCGGGGGCAGTGATAGCATCAATTTACACCATTCCAATTTTAAATCAAATATATATGGTTCCTGCAAATGACTGCAAATAAATTAACAAATAAATAAAAAAAATTATTGTGGATTGATACTTCTGGGATATTTATTACTTTCAGCGTTTCAATGTGATTTCTCGCACCATCATCAGTATATAATTGTGTTTCTAATATGCATTGAAGGATTAATGTACTAATGAGATCACTAATCACAAAATAAGCTTTATCACTTAAGCCCCCTTTTGAAAGATTCCCATTCTTTTCACGACTTTGATAAAGCAGTATTGTGGCAGTCAGTCAAACTTCGTCGTGATCCGACTATAAAAGACCATTAAATAGTGGCATCGATATTATTAGATTATTTTGCAATTTATCCCGTAACAAAATAGGTGCCCATAGACACTTTACAAGAAAAATAAATATCATGGAGATTTATACAAATTCGTTCAAAACAGTTTTTGGTAGTCTTTGCAATACATTTCAGATATGCACCACCATTTGTTAAAGGCAACATGTCTCAAGATTGGTTATACGGAGCTTTTGCTGAAGTGTGGACAAAATGGATGCCACTTGATACCATAGATACCATTCTAAAGTAGGTATTTAAGAATATTTCAGATGATAACTTTCATGAGTCAAGATAGTGTATAGTAGGCCTGTGTTTGATATTGCACATGTATTTTCTCTACGATCCTGTCTACTACTTAGTTCTTGTCCAAACCTCTAGGCATTTATTAACCGGATAACCCTTAACCAGCAGCTCGATACTTAAACCCACATCATTAGCTCACATGGTTTTGTTATTCATTTGACAGGACCTGTGTTTTCCTAATATTTTGTATTAACCCCTTTTCTTTCTTTAAGGGGAGGCTACTATACTGTTTCACCATTCCCGGGATTACGAATTATTTCTATTAATTCCAATTATGGTACAACTGACAACTGGTAAGTAGGAAAGTGAGTTTTCCTTGATTTTGTTTAAAAAAAGGAATCGCGGGCAAGTAATGTACGTGCACTCAGTAGTCGTTCTCTCCTGAGTCTCTGTGAGAAAAAAAAACGAGAGAAAAAAAAAACCCTGCTGTTAGACTGATAAGGCTTCTTTTTAAACAGGTGGTTATTGGTAAACAATACAGATCCAGCAGACCAGTTACAATGGTTATCAGATGTTTTACAAGAAGCCGAGGACAATAATGAAATGGTTCATATCTTGATGCATCACCCTGCCAAACATGAACAGGTCAAACAATGGTCATGGAATTTTTATACTCTTATTAACAGGTTCGTCATCACATTCATAATGAAGTCAGATGATCAATCTTCAATTCACAATTAAGCACTTATCAATAGGAGTTTTCGTATGGCCTTTGGGATATGATTTAGAAGAAGATGGTTGCTCAAAAAGAAAAGCGTTTACAGATCGAACCATTTCAATGCTTGTCGCTGCTATCATGCTCCACGTTTTCATTCCGACATAGATTAAGAAAGTACTATGGATTTAAACCCCGACGGGTTATGCTGAGAGACTGTTTGTTTGGATAATTGGGTGGGTAATTTATATGTAGCAGTGGATGTTTAAGGATGCCCAGAGTTGTTGATGAGCTCGATTTCAAAATATGAGCAGAATATTTGTCAACAGAACATTCCATGTCTAACTTGTTTCTAGCCCAGCGTTCATAATAATACCATAGAAGAGGTCATAACTGTTTAATTTTTCAGATATGAAAATATAATAAAAGCTCATTTCAATGGTCATAGCCACGATGATTATTTCAATGTGATATATGATAGTGAAAATGCTAGTCGACCTATTAGTGTCGGCTATGTGCCAGGTAGTGGTACAACTTACAATAATCTGAATCCAGGCTTTAGAATTTATACTGTAGATGGCAACTATTCTGGTAGTACTTGGGTAAGGTTTATTTGTATCATGTCTTGCAAAACTTCTTCGTGGCAATGTACAAAAGCAGTAAAGTTCTCCGTCTTCCATTTGATATTATGGTGTGAAAATCTGTTGTTATGCGTCGGATATATCATAAGAGCCGACTGTAAACGGTTCTTCCCGGGTGTTATCATTAGCCATATTCGCCGTAGAAATTCTTAATATCCATAGATGCTAAATTTGTTCTTTTAAGTGCTCGCTTTAGATATAGTATTAAATGACAAGATTATATTATCTTGCTGCAAGGGAAAATATCTTACTAAAATGTGAACATTTCTTCTTGGCCTCAAATAATTTTGAAATGATCCTTTCTTTGACAGGCGCCATTAGATTGGGATAACTATGTAGCAGAAATATCCAAGTCCAGTGCTGAAACACCACCAGCCTGGGTTAAAGAATATTCACCAAAGGTAAGCATATTTAAAAGTCCTGCTTGCCGGATTATTTTTTCTTTGTCTCTTGACTTCAAAAGAATCGAAAATACGACATTCATATGGAAGTGACGACAGGCTATGTCATATGGTTTTCATATGGCGTCATCAGTTACATCATGCCATAGCCCAGATGGCCAGTTCTGTCAGTTTATATAAAAATCATATATTTGCAATTAGAATTCTGGAAAGAACTTTCAACGGCTAGCCGGGCGCTTTATCGGATAGTAAACTAAGTTTTTTTTCAGATTTTCTGCTGTAAGGTGGAAAACCAAAAAAGTTTTCACGTTTTGACAATGACTTTATGAATAACTTTCTTGCCTTTCAGTCAGCATATGGACTGAAAAGTTTAAATCCAAGTGAATGGGATGATCTCATCAATCGAATGAATAAAAATGATACACTCTTCCAATCCTTTCTCACGTAAGATGTATTTACTTATATTAGTAATAATGGGTTTTTAGACCCGCATGCCTTATAAGTTTTGAGGAGATATGAATAAAGAGTGGATATTGCAATGGCAGCAACGAAAACTACATGAAAACCTCGATTATCAGATCTCTTAAAAGTTAACCGAGTATTCTTGAAATTATTTGACATGTTTCGTATACATGAATTATAAATATCTTTTCGAACGCATCGAGAATGAGAAAAACAGGAAATACTCATACGACAAAGTCTAAATGGTATTTAGCAATTGTGAATACGATATATAGGCACAGCTTTATGGAACAACAATCACTGGTTAAAATTTATGCAATGTTTCGACAAGCTTGAGGACGGTGGGGAAAACACGCCGAAACGTTGCATAAACTTTTACCAGTGATTGCTGAAAGCTGTGCCTATATACTCATACGACAGATTTTAATAATCTTTAACGTTTATTTCAGGTTTCGTTATAAGTTAGCTACGCATGGACCATGTAATGGCGGTTGTGTTGCCAGTACACTCTGTGATTTAAAAACATCTCGAACCAACTCTCCAGATTTATGTAAAGATCTTTATGAATAAAACTTGTCACTTTTCTGTCACATACTGGGTAGAAATGATATCCTGGATGCAAACAGCAACAGGCTGTTTTTGAGTGGCAAATTAGAAATTTGCCATTCTTTGTTTTCATTAGACTTTTTTTTTTTTTTCGGGAAGCTCCCTAGCCCAACTCGAAAATGGTATAGAAATTTGGTTTGAAAAATACCATAAGATACGCACTTGAATAGAAAATGAATATATAAAACTAAAAATTTTACGCATCAGTAGTTAGTAATTGCATAATAATAATTGAATAATTGCATAACTTTGTTGCTTATTATCCGATCGCTTTGAAAATTACAGAATATAGAGAAGTCGCCTATAGAAATAAAACCGCATCATAAAAAAAATTTCTACCGCGTTGGGTCACCCAGCTTCCGGTGTATGTAAGAAATCAGTACAAAAGCTATACATATATACTATTAGGCTTAATTAGAACCCTTTTAGAATAAAAAAAATCCAAACCGGAAGTGATCTTGTCATCACAGAACGGTAACATTCAGCAAAATTTTAAGTCCGCTAATTTTTATTCGATTTGTCCGATTTTGGCGTTTTTCGAAACCTTGTTACTTTATCTAAAACTTGTTGGGAACAGAATTTTGATTTTCAAATTTAATTTTTTTTTAATGCCCGATTGAATTTTTTTAAAAATTCTAAAGGCCAAATCAAATGACCTTGACTTTCAATGACCCTGAATTTTTTCAAGTAGAATGTTCTTGACCTAATCTATCCACACATATGCCTATTATGATCGACAACAATTTTTTGGGTACCCGTTTTAGTTTTTTGAAAATTCACAAGGCTATATCAAATGACCTTGACCTTCAATGACCATGAATTCTTAAACAGCATCATAAATTTTTTTTCTACCACTTCCGGTTTATGCTTTCGGTTTTTTAGAACCCTGCTGGGATCTGCACAGATATCAATAGTATCTTCCTGTTGAGCCCCAGTCGGTGACGTCAAAAAAGACGTTAGATCTAGAGGAATTGCAAGCTACAACATCTATCCATGTTTGATATAGTAGAAAAATTTCAACCTCTTGTTTAATTCACAAAAATAAAATATTATTGACAAATCTGACCTTTAAAATTTTTTTGGTGGAACCTTAAAAAATTTCTCATTAATATGCAATTAACTTCAAAATGTGGTGTAACAATATTACATACTGGTAATAAAACTTAGCGTATATTTTTTGAACCCATACAGATTGTTTGCCACTCTCGGAACTGTTCACAGTTCTAGTATCTAATTGTAATTGGAATGGGTCGAAGTGGGCTATGTAGGTGAATAAAGATTTTCTATTGATTTAAGGTTTATTTACAATATAATATAGGTGGATAATATCAATTGTAGCTATTTTTTATCTCCTAAATCATTGATAGAATCTTCATCAATCTGTAATAAAAAAGGAACATGATATTAACTCTAGTTTATATCCTAATTTCCTGCAAATCAAGTTGACCAGACACCTCAGTTGCAAAGTATAAGGCAAAATAAGGATACAGTTGGGAAGAAACCAACTGGCCAATTTAACAAAATTAAATTATGACGAATGAGGTTCCTTCCAACAATTATACAAATAAAAACATTAAACAAACCTGGGGCCATTTTTCAGGAAGAATGTCAAAGAGAGAATCCTTCACATCACCCTGTATGACAATTTCCCCACTGTCATTGGCACTGGCACCACATGAAAATTTATTGGCAAAAAATTTACTGGCAACTTTTAAATCAATATCTGAATTATATAAGAAATGAAAAATTAAAGAGACATCTTCATCATTCATTTGACCAATCATACATAAATTTTCAGTTTTAGCTTTTAGCAGCAATAGTGTTCACAGCTCACTGTCAATATAGTGTTCACAGCTCACTGTCAACATTTGACCTGTCATATCAATGCTGTAATTATCTGCATTTGAAAATGGGGATTTTGCAAAACCGGTATATGGAAAAGACAAAAAAAGTAAAATCATAGTTTGAGGTATTTTTGAACATATCATTTCCTGCATTTCTTGTACTTCTGAAGACTATTTTCATCAACCCAAATTAACCCCTCAAAATTGCGAATCTGTCCCTTTAAAACATGAGGCAAAACATCCAGATGTTAATTTTTTGTTCCAGATATAAGGTAGAGTTAATTCACAAATTCACAGAAACTTGAACCATGGCCATCATAATAAATTAAAAGTATCATTTTAATAGTGTTTAAATGAAACTCTTACCATAATCTGCTAAACCTACAAGGGTTGTAATCTTTTTCTTCTTTCCTCTAGATTGTGTCCACATTTTAATCCCTTTAGGTTCAGCTTTTTTCTTGGCTTTTAACATTCCCTTCCCACCCCTAGTTTGTCTTTTCTTTTTATCATCACCATCATCTTTCTCACTGTCACCTTCACCTAAAAAATAATAATATTATTATATCTCTCACTATTACTTTCACCTAGGAAATAACAATATTATTATATTTCTCACCATTATCTTCACCTAACAAATAATAATGTTATCATCTTTCTCACCATTATCTTCACCTAAAAAATTATAATGTTATCATCTTGCTCACCATTATCTCACCTAGGAAATAATATCATCATCAAATTTTTAACCATTCCTGAGAAAATTGGACACTATATCAAATCAACCTAATAAAATTATGTACTTTCATTACCTGTGGTTAACTTTTCAAATACTTTTGGTAGATGTCTTTCCAACCATTCTTTACACTTCTCATAGTTAGGATAATATTCACAATACTGCAGAGACATAATAAAATACAATTAATATACAGTTCCCTTTGATTTTTTCTTGTAATAAGTAAATGCTCAAAAATAAAAATAATAATATAGTACGGTACTATGGACTATGGTATATGAAAGACACTGAATTTTATATTCCTCTCAGTAGCACACAAAAGGCTTGATCATATTTTATAAATAAAGAATTATATAAATAAAACCTTCTAATCATACATATACAGTTTGTATTTATTGAAAGTACCGGTAGGCATTGTCTGCAAGATTTCTATTGAAAGTTAAGAAAGTGCAAGTTGATGACAGGTGAACTCTATCCAAATACATGTATTGGAAATTCATTAATTTTTATATATATACTGTATGCACAGCTTTATGGAACAACAATCACTGGTTAAAGTTTATGCGACGTTTCGGCGTGTTTCCCCCGCCGTCCTCAGGCACTTTTATATAGATGTTTCATCTGTACAATCTCCTTTAAAACAGAATACCAAGAAACTTGTATGCTTCACTACTACAAGTTGTAGACCAGAATTATTATTCTTAAAAGATGGTAAAGAGATTTTCTATTTTTTTTTAAATGTTTATCAGGGACACTAACATCATCAATGTGCACCAATCCAATTTTCAGTCTGATGCCTTTGGCTCTTGCAATTACTCTAAAAGTTTGCTTGGAATGATGGCACAATAACAAAAGCTGCTATTGATATATCAGGACTTTTGAGAAGTTACACAATTAAACACATAATACAAATGAAATTGCAAGAGTCACAGCCAGTGAGTTAAAATAGTTAAAATGACAAATACTCACTTCTATAGGCATAGTACATTCTGAAAAAAATAATAATAATAATAATTGTAAGATACATGTTATAAAGTGACATCGAATGCATAAAACTTCTGTCAGATTGTTTGCTTCAAATGTTTAATTTACCCAAAATTGTAATACGAAAAAGGGTTTCAGACCAAATATTGTATTTTACATGTTATTATTTCACAAAATGACTATGCTGATTGACTGAGAATAAATAGGTTTCTTGAAATTGTATGAAAACTGGATCTTAACTGCTCAATTTTGTTGATTTTTAGAAAGTCATCAATAACACTTACCTCCACAATACAAAACTTGTATAGGATATGTTACTCCTTCTTTTGGACCACTATATTCTAAAAATGGTTTCTCTATATCAGCACTTGCCATGATGGTATTCTGGATTACTCTATCTGAAATATAAGTCAATTCATTTTGCCGTTTACCACAAAGCTCTACATAAATTTATCTGAAGACATGAGTCTATGAAATAAGGAATGGAAAAATATCAAAAAAGGTCTGAGAATAGGCTAGAATAAAATGGGCCTATTTTAGGCCAAAAAGTTTTCTCTAAATAAGTGCGTATTTTAGAGACAGTCAGGCTAAGGTTACATAAAGTTTGAAATTGCGTGACCAATTTAGCTACATTGAAATATCGTTCTTCTTTGGGGTTATTATTAGAAAAACAGACAATATTCTTGCATATGAGGTTGACTTACATGCTTTCCTTTTCTGGACAGAATAAAACAATCATTGTTACCTGAATTCTGTGTTAAAATATTCAGATATGGAGCTAGTTAGTGATGGCTGTCATTGAAAATTACAGACAATCATGTATTATGAATTAGATTTTAACAATGAATTTGATTGGATCAACACATTTTATAAAGATGGCGACGTTGTCCGAGTGAAAATCTTAATTCATGCTTATCTTGTACTGATCAAAATTTACCATATTCAAAGGTCTGATTTAAATATGCATGTTATTTATTATATGCTTGGTTGCCTGACTTTGGCCTAGGCCTATTTACCTCTATTTAGTATACTATTATTAGTATTAGAGCTACTTGTAAGTTATCTTGGGATTGATATGTATTCTTGACACTTACATGAGAGCGCAGCTCTCTCTTATGGTAACATGTATACATGTATATGGATCAGAATTTGGCACCACTGGTAGTAAAAAAAAAGTGAGAAAAAGGTGGCCGCCTTTGGGGCCGCCATGTTTGTTTACATGGGGGCCGCCATGTTTGTTTACATGGGGGCCTCCATGTTTGTTTACAGCTAGGTCGAGGTCAATTAAGGTAGTCTGGAAGTGAATATTCTGGAATTCTTAAAACAAATTACATTTCTTTCACAAACACTAAAATAGATGTTTCGTACCCTATTTTAAACACCTTACGGTTAATTTTAATTTTTCCTGAATGTTCTATGCGGGATTTCCATAAACAAGTTTATCTCATATAACAGTAGTCTTCCCTTGCCGTTGAAATTACGTTGACAGGGTGTTTTATGACGTCACACGCTATTTATGACGTCGAAATTTATCAATGAATGACATTATTTTGCGTAATCATTGTCATTATTATCAATAGCCCTAGTCTGCGCTCTCATTCAAGGCCATGCCTTATTCATATTACATTTTAGCACTTGACTTCTCAGCAATACATTTTAAAAATCATTACTTTATTACACATATTGTTCAAATAATGCTACCAATCGTACCAGTAGGACAAATATCAAAACAATGGAATATATGTGCAACGACAGATTACTGATTAGGCTTAAAAAATCGCTCCAATAGTAATATAGTGTTGTGGTCTGAGATTACTATGAATGCACGGGGTCGTCTACTTTCAATTGTAGGCAAAGAATTCTTACATATGGTATATATAATTATATAATTAAGATGCAGAGCCGAATGATCACATTCTGAATGATAAAAAATAGGTTTTATTACCTGTCAATTGAAACTCACGTTGTTGATGTTTATAATAAACCGGAAACTGCTGTTATAGCTCATTCGTTTTATTCAGCTTTATTGTCTACAATATACAAATATAATCCGACTTTCATCGGAGCGAACAATAAGTTTCGTGTCTTTTTCCCGATTTATCCTACAGCCATTTTCGAAGGTTGATTTGGGTCTTGAATATATTATATAATCTGAGTGTCAATAGTCTTCTTCTACCTAACTAGAATCGCTCGGTAATCGTAAAATACCCACACTAGGATTTTACTATACTAGTATATTTTTCATAATTTCAAATGGATCACAATTTGAAGATAAATGTAGTTTTATTCACTAGATCAAGAAATCTAGGGAGTGTTCAACAAATGCCGTTATAGTGTTCTCAGTTAGTCTGCAGTTGACTATCCAAATGTAGTCCGATATTACATCATGAACACTATTTAGCTAACAAGATATTTCTAAGATAAGGTTGATCAGGGTAAGCTTGATACACTATTAACTGGGAATGTCTACTCAACACTAACTAGGGATAGTTCCAATCATAATAACGTGAAACAACAATAGGATTTAGCTATTGCAATAGTAGTTACTATTTCAAATGGCCTCTGGTTTTAAGTCTCTTGTAATATTAACATTGTTTGAGATTTTGAGTAATGAACACTATTTAAGTTAACTAAAAAAATCATAGTTATCATATAACTAAGGTATGATTACCAACCTAGACCATGTGCACTACCAAACCTCTGCAGCCATTGTACATAAGGGAAGATCTTGAAACCTGTATTACTATAACACTATTCTTAATAAATTCCATTCTAAAAAGAAGGTTGATTTCCATGAGAGTTACAACCATAGAGATTTATAACTCTATGGTTGTTTCACGTCAATTTAATACTGATGCTTATCACAAGTAATCATCTCATTGTCATACTAAATTGAGTTGAAATCTAATTTGAATTAATTTATTTTGTTAATCAGCAAACATCGTATCCCGAATATGATTTTAATAATGGGATTGTGGTTTGGACACGATGATCAGCAACATAAAACAATATTAAAATCATGTTAATAAGATAACATGACAAAATAGAACGTTTCGGATTATTAGCTAGTGGTCGTTTAGATTGACATGGTGATTCCAGTCAAACTATACACGCGACACCTGGCGGCTACGATCTGTTTGATAGTATCTAAGAAGTTTTCAATGAACCCAGTTCTCATCGATTTTTTATAAAGTTTGACATGGATGTACAACAGACGGATCCAGAGATATGGCCTAGTGATTCACAGGAAACAAATTATGCACCAATAATCATATTATTGTCAACAATTTGCTTTTTTATCTGTAGTAAAGTGTCTTTATATTTGACACCGAACAAGGTGTTGTCTCTTGCGACAGTGTCTTCACCCCAGTTGATTTTCAGATGGAAAAACATAACAGTGTCGTTGGTGCACGCCCTGATAAGTAGTTGTTGGGCAGTGTATTGGTGAGTTGAAAATTTAAGATTTTTTATCATTTGGTCCTCTTTTGTTTGTAAAGTTCACTGACAATTTTGTTTGAAAATATAAATTGAAGAAATTCTCATTTTCATTTTAGTTTGTATTTTGTGGGAAAATTACATAATCTGGGTCACTGACACTGGTTTATTCGTGAATCGCTTGGTTTATGTTTCATATTATTTGTTTTATTGCAGTTTTTATAAGTCACCTAGATTGGCAGAAGACTTAATTAGTACCTACACAGTGTTATCTCATTCATTAGTAGCTGTATCTATTGGTAAGTTGAGTAATGCGATTGTTTATGACCTAATTTTTCGCACTGTTATATAAGCACATGTGTGGTCACGTGACATTTGTTTACATCATGTGACATAATTTTTGAACCTGTTGAATTTTTTGACATTTATTTCTTTTTGGCATGGATATACAGGTGTCAGTGTCACATGCTTCCCCTAGTTTTTTTGTTTCCCTCTCAAAAAATACTTTTATTTCATGATTTGGATATTTCCTTAAATATTGTTTGTTTGATTTTGAATGTCATTCGAGCTCAAAAACCTTTGTAAATTTATAAGTGATATTTGTCATTTCTTGAGAAACAGGGATATATGAAAAATACATCTGTTTAAACAGAATGTAAAATTCCTAGTTTGAGGTGTTTTGGGACGCATTATGTCATTTTCATGCAATTCAAATTTATCTGAAGACTATTTCATATATTCATGACTCAAATGAACCACCGAAATGGCTAAACTGTCCCTTTAAAAATGTTAATTGAGTTTCCTGGTATCAGTGATGAATTTACAAAATATAGTAAATGATAGGGCTATAATATAACTAGAATTTGATAACATCCATTCTAAAAGGAGGAATTGTCTTAGATGAAACATGCCAAAATTAGAATCTACATAACTCTCGCATCATACATAGTCTTACTTTGTTAAGGGGGTGGGTCGCTTCACTTGCCAGGTGTAAGTGACATTACTGATCATTGCTGTTTATACATAAATTCATACTGTAACATGTGTCAGATTTTTATTTTATGATGCATAAAATATTTTATATTTTTTTTGGTATCATGTGTATGACATAAGCCTAATGTGTTGTTTAATATTTTTAGGTTATTTTATTTTTGATGTATGTGATATGTTAGTGTATCAAAGAACAAGAAAATCACTAGAACTTCTAGGTCATCATGCTGTGGTAAGTATTTCTATTGGCACTTTGATCATATAAGATCTTTAGTTACCATATGATAAATTCATTTTACCCATCTGAATCACTTTTCATAATAAATAATCTGATGTCTGTCCTGGCGTATTTTCCTTCATTACACACTACAAAGCATTGAGTACATTCATTAGCCCAATCAGTTGTAAATTCATTTTCCCATTCATTAATTGATCTTGATTTTTTTCACTTGACTGAATTTTGTACTAGTCCAATCTCCAACAGAGACTCACCTGGTTGCCATAGTAACAGGCTTGGACATTACTATTGACAATACAAGATCTCTTATCATTAAGTCGGATATTATTATCAGTCTTCCATTTCTCTAAGACTTCCAGGACAAAATTAAATAAGTATTGTCTTTAAAGATTTGTCTAGCATATGGGAGATAAAATAAATGTAATATTAGTTACGCTCTTTCTAATGCATCAAAGATGAAGAGTGGATGTTTAAAACTATGACAATATCTTTCTTTGTTAGTGAACATAATAAAGGTTTCTAAATTAATATTTGCTCAGGGATATTTTTCTTTTTTTCTGGCCCAATTTCCTATTTCCATATCAAGCCTGATTCAAGTGTTAAGAATGTGCCCCCTAAATTATCATCATTATGGCTTTATGGCAAATACGGAACTTGGAAATGATTACTCCAAGGGTATTAAAATTGCCAATGACTAAAAATTCCATGCCAAGTACAATGATGTTATATTTGCCACGAAAGCAGAATTTTTATTTACTGAATGTTTTCCAATGTCTTAAATGTTCACATCGTGTACAAGGGCCTCAGTTTATTATCTTACCTGTCAGCATCATTGACAGGTGAAAATCGTATGAAAAATCTGAAAGTGTTATCTTGATACCAGAACCTTCAGGGCCCAGGCTAACGAGCAAAGGTCAACTCCATTAAGAAACCAAATGTGTGTGAACCTGTTCATCTTATATATTTACTGCTTACATTTACTATCATGTCATTTACTATCATGTCATATAGCACTGTATACCAAAATCTAAACCCCTAGAGCAACAAAAATTGAACCCCTTAATTCAAAAAATGGGGTAGCTAAAAGGTGTTGACAACCTTCAATTGCATCTAAAAAGAAAAATATTTTTGGATCATACATGTATGTATGTTAGTGACTCCACCTTTTAAACACTATGGCTTTGTGTGGAGCTATTTATTATTAAAAGCTCTTCTTGAAACCTCCTTGAGAGACTTTTCAAGGATACAGAGTTAAAAGATAAGCAAATATTGACCAAGTTGCGTTATCAAAGTTGACTGACCTCTGAACTTGAGGTGAAAGGTCGGTAGAGCTTATATAATGATTTATTATAAAAGATAATCAAGAATGAAATGAGTGAAATTTTATCATCATTGATAGATAATATTTAGAATTTATGTAACTGAAGATAAACCATGACCTTGAAATTATTGAAAGGATACAGTTATCTAAAAAAAGATATAAAAACCTGAAAAGAGGTTAGTTGAATTGTAGGTGCCCTTATGTATCTCCATAAAACATTTCATTACACATGAATATAAGGGTCTTTAATTATCATAACATAACATCCAATGATTAATATTTATATTAATCACAGAGGAAATATTACTTTCATGTGTCTGCATTTGGACTAGTGCTGGGTATTGCCAATTATGCCGCGATACAATACGTATTGCGATACAAGGGTCACGAAATGATACGTGTCACGATATGGGGTAATGGATGAAATGTGATACTTTTTACCCTAGGTTTCAATCTTTTATAATTTTGACACTTATATTTTGAGCTAACAATAGTAGTAATTTAACATTTTTTGAAAACAAAGGATTTCAGTGAAGTCCGCGAAAGGAATTTATGAATAGATAAGCTTGCACTCACCGATTAGCAAATAAAATGTTACCCACTTTTTTATGGAATGCCATGAATCATCAAGTATCGATACACGACTCCTTGATACGATATGCGTATCGTTGCATGTTATATCGCGATACATCGATTCAACGATATATCGTGCCAGCACTAATTGGGACAAAGAACAAGTAACGCAAAGAAGACTGGAATGTTTAGTTGGAAACTCGTTTTCTTATGGTACCTCTAACGCTGTGAATGATACAGTACTTGTATTCGAACTCAAGTGGTGAATGGCTCAGTGGTTAGCGAGTTGGACTGTCGTCTGCTAGGCGACTAGGTGCCGTGGGTTCGAATCCCGATCGGTGCGAGGAAATAAAAAATTAGGTCTGATTCCTAGGCCCGTGCTTTCCCGGAACTACGAGATAGTAGTTTCCCCCCCTCTATCTAAATCTGCCAGTGCCAGGATATATGGCTGTCTCCCCGAGCGGGTGTAAGAGAACATTCATTTGAATCGTGTAGGCGACAGTACTTCTCGTTAAAACTGAGTTCTGAAACCACTTTTTTAGGGTGGTGAATGGCTCAGTGGTTAGCGAGTTGGACTGTCGTCTGCTAGGTGACTAGGTGCCGTGGGTTCGAATCCCGATCGGTGCGAGGAAATAAAAAATTAGGTCTGATTCCTAGGCCCGTGCTTTCCCGGAACTACGAGATAGTAGTTTCCCCCCCTCTATCTAAACTACTGTCTTTGATAAGTAACACCTCAATTATGACTCATTAACTCATATTATGGTACAGTGTACAAGGCTTTTCATTTTCCTTCTTACATCTTTTCATAAGAGAAGATTGAAACCTAGTAAAATGTTGAACAAGTTTCGAATCAGATTGTTTATTATACGTGTGATTTTAGATTATTATCAAACTAAGAATACGAATCACAAGATCTGTATTTTAACAAGCTTTTGAACACAACAAAATTGAAAAAAAAATATCAAATATGGCATACACAAGGTTTCACTTGGTTGGATATTATTAAAGCTTAAAATTTCTTTAGAATCCTTTAAAGTTAATAAATATTTTAAAACTTCATTTAGTGGCATTTAGTATTACTGGGTAAAAATTAACTTGACACAATTATATGGATAACAATTACTTTAATAAATAACTTGCGACGTTGCGACGAAGGTACTTTTGTCTTTATCAACCAATGATACAAAGAAACCAGAGCAATGGAATATATAGGAAGAAAGGTGATTAATTGCTCTGGTTTCTTTGTATCATTGCTTGATAAAGACAAAAGTACCTTCGTCGAAACATCGCAAGTTATTTATTAAAGTAATTGTTATCCATATACTTGTGTCAAGTTAAATATTATAGAGTACATGTACTTGACTCTTATTATGATACAGTGAAAATATTGTTATTTTGTATATTTAAGACTAAAAAAGCATTGTGTTAGTGCTCAATAGAAGATGTAGAGCCATATAGAAGCAGTGTTTTAATATTCCTATGTTTAAAATTATAATACTATCTGTACTTAATTTTTATTACAGATATTGGTAGCCTTTTCAATCAGCGTATTTACCAGGCTATATGTTGGTTATGCTCTAGTAAGTTTATTGGTTGAATTAAACAGTATCTTTCTTCACTCCAGACAGTTAATGCAAATATATGGTGTTGCTAAAAATAATTGTTATTATCGTTTAAATAGCCTCATTAATTTAGGTATGTGTTTTAATATTTAAAGATTAAATTTATTACATTTTTTCTTTGCAAATACAGTGAACTTATAACTGTTTGTTGGAGTTCAATTTCCTTAAAATGGTTTGCATATCTACAAATGCATCCCCACATCTTTTTTTTTCTCTAAAAATTTTTTTTCCCTTTTGGTAACCTTTTGTACTTCCATTAAGTACATGCCAACCCAGTACCAGTTACATTTTATTATTGAAGTCGTTGTCATGAATTGCACTTTGTTTTAATCTCAGACTGTAATTTTGATAGAAAATTACATGTAATGACTGTTAATATTCTAATGATAATTAACATTAATTAAATGACAATGTGATAATGACATCTACTATTAATTATCATTGGGCTCAATTTGCAGTGTCAGATTATGTTCAGATCTGATGTAAGGCCAAAATATGTTCAGGTCTGATGTTGGGCTAGTTTATGTTCAGGTCTGATGCAGGGTCAGATTATGTTCTGTCTGATGCAGGGTCAGATTATGTTCAGGTCTGATGCTGGGTCAGATTATGTTCTGTCTGATGCAGCGTCAGATTATGTTCAGGTCTGATGCTGGGTCAGATTATGTTCTGTCTGATGCAGCGTCAGATTATGTTCAGGTCTGATGCAGGGTCAGATTATGTTCTGTCTGATGCAGCGTCAGATTATGTTCAGGTCTGATGCTGGGTCAGATTATGTTCAGATCTGATGAGGGTCATATTATGTTCACGTCTGATGCAAGACCAGTATGTTTTTATATGATACAGAGTTGCTCACATAAAGAATTTATCATGCTGCTGTGTTTTCAGGTACATTTGTTGTGTTTAGAATCAGTGTTTTAGCATGGATGACTAGATGGATTGTTATTAACAGACATTTAATACCTTTAGTGTTTTATTCTGTTGGTAGTATAGGACTAGCTATTATAACTGTTATGAATATTGTTCTGTTATACAGACTTTTCCGCAGTGATTTTATTTCCAAAAAAGAAAGAACACAATGTAAAACAGATTGACCTGCAAAAGACAGATTTTAAAAGATCAACCAACATTCAATTTGATGTTTCGTGTACCAGTAATAGAATGAATGTGAAAGCATGTATGTTTTGATGAATGTATATTATATACAATATATCCATGTATAAACTCTTGACTCTTGACTAAGATAATGCACACAATCATTTATTAAAACATACAGAGCTATACCGTCTGTTCTACTTCAGTCATTTTAACAGATTTTACCACCAATTATTTTGATGTGAATAAATATATCTGTTTAAAACAGAAATTAAAATCTTCACATAAATATAATAGGTAAAAATTAATAAGTGAAAAAATTAGTAGGACAGCAAAGTCTATTTTAGATAACAAAAAACACACTAAATTCAGTTTTGATTAAACCAGTGAAATTTTGATTTCGGCCAAATAGAAATTTGGTAGCAATCCAAAAAGATATAGAGAATTCCTGCATATTTCTAGATTTGGCAGAATAAAAAATATATACAATTTGATTTGATTTGCCAAATGGTTGGAATAAATTTTAAATTTGGCTAATTGTAGAAAATATTGTTTTGCAAGAGAGGTTATCTTGACCTGTTAAATTGAACCCTGGAAGACTGTACAGAAATTCTGCCAGTGAAATTGGGCAGGTTCCAGGCTGTCCAGTTCACTTTGAAATTTAAAACCAATAGCATTAATAAATATTATGTCAAAATATCACAGTTGGCCAACTCCTCTTTAAATTTTTCCAATTGTACATACAAATGTTCATTGAATGATACATTTAATTGGTTGATACCTACATGACATAGAAATTGATTGGCAAAACAATTTCTTAAGATCAATAGTCAGATTGTTCTCTACAGCGCCTTCAATGAAAATTGTCATTTATGCTAAAGTGTGGTGGTTAAAATGTGTTTGTTAAAGTGTGTAATGTGTTTATAATTTGTTCTATAATTATGATATATATCCCTATCTGTGATTAAGTACTACTTGTGTTTAGTTATTGCCTTAAATATTAATTTTGTTTCTCCGGTTTGTGATATATTTAAATCATGCATTATAGATTTTTCAGTTCTCAGGTTTGAAATATTTGACCTCATCATGTGGCCAATAGAATAGCCACTAGTTTGAAAAGTTTCAGATATGAGTCTGTCTACATTAGTAACACAGATATCTAAGTTAACATATTAAGGTCACTTTAGATATTCTAAAAATTACTGTAAGGAAGATTTGATGGCAATATGACTATAATACAGTAACTTGTATATTTGTATTAGTTCTTTTATATGGTGTTCTTAATTAAATAGAATGGAAAAGATCAGCAGCAAGCATTTTCTTGCCTTATTGTTGATAACCAGTTGCAGCATTCAGCATAGTTGATACCAGTTGTCAGTTTCTGACTGCTTCCAGAAGGCATTGATACGAGGGCTATATCCTATCTTGATTTATTATGTTATTAATAAGAAATTGAAAAATCAAGCATTGGAGTGTGTAGTATTTTTGTGAATTTCAGATATCTTGCCTTATTATTTATAGTTATATTTTATATTACATATAGATATATCAGAAATATATATTCTCATAATTTTATATACTCTCCAACTTGTAAATATGTTTGTGCTCAGATTAGCATTTGTATACTTTTTATGTAGAGGACCTATTCGACCACTGAAAGGTTCAAGGTCATTGTTGATTTAAAAACTGTGTCCAATACTACAGATCAATAATAACTGAATTTGGCTATCTCTTTATCACTTTTCATCTTTAAATTATGATGTTATATAAGTAACGTCAACAAATACAAACAATGTTCTTAACTACCTCTTGTCATGTTGTTGGTATTGCTGGAAAATTTGAGTTGGATTTTAATTATGAAAAGTGATACAGGGCTGCTAAAGTTCAGGACTATAAAACAAATATCAAACTTTGTTCCTTTAATATATGTACTCAATAATATATTCAGGACATTTTGTCACAACTCAATCCTTTGATATTACATTGCTTAATCAATTTTTCACATTTCTCAAGGTAACATATGACTTTGCTACAATATTTTTTAAACTTTATTATTGGTGCTTTTTTATATTCAATCATATTTCTGTCAACTCATTAATCATTTTTGTCACATTGATTTGAAATATAATATAAGAAAGGAACAAAGATATTTTCCACCAAAAAAAGAAAGGTATCTTGAGGTATGTTTCATTATTTCAAATACATTTTACTGTTATTTTGAATTACTTCTTTGACTTAATGATTTGAATTTTGATAAAGGTTATAACATTTCAATTGAGTCAAATAACTTCTCAAGTTTCAGAAATGGCTTTAAAATGATTTTTAAGACTATTTAAATATTATATCCATTTGCTGAAAATTCAACTTATCAGGTGGTAATTCAGAATAACTGTAAACTATGTTTGTGTTTTATTTCTATGTAAGACCTATACGTAGAGTCCAGTGAGATCTAGCATAGATATTTGTGGACAACCAGTTACATTTTATAAGATAAGTACAAGTTATATATTAATCCTTAAGCAACATTAGGGCATCACATTAAATAATAGAACACAATTTTAGGGTATCCTTCTCTTAATTGTGCACAATGTTTCAACAATTTACATTAACATCTGGTAAAATGAGGAAACAAATGACACAGTTATATACATGAAACATTGCTGACGTTGAAAATGACAATGTAAATTTGTGAAACTTGGTCCTAGAAACAGCTAGTGTTAGAAGATAGACACTAGGTCGTCCTAGAGCTAAGACATTCCAATAATAAAGGGCCAGTATTAGTATACCATAAAATTGTGTTCCGTTATTTATCAGTATAAATTGTGTGTTACATAGATATTATAAATTGTAATTGAAACAGCAGACTTAAATTTTTTTCATAAGTACATTACTGTCAAAAGAAAGGGGATTGCCTGTGTTTATGTGTTGGATTGGCCGAGGATGTGTACAAATTTTTTTTTAAAGGTCACAGAGATGTTAAACATGCCTTGCCTTATTATCATTTATTCATATATATTAGCTAATTGGACAATACTAATATCAAATCAAGTGATATCCTAATATCATAACAATATCAGTTTATCATACAAGTCTATAATTAGGTTATAATTAGTTATTATTAACTGGTAAGAGAATATCATTTGTCCCCCCAGTCAAGATATTTATTAAGTCTCTATTTTGATTACCCAGAGCGTACTAATGTAGACCATATAAATTATGACGTAATTATGCTGGTATGTGTAGTTACCCACATTTTTTCGTATTTTGTTTTTCCATTTATAATATCTGGCAACAGGTTTGGTTCATAATAACAAAATACATATATTAATTCTTATATATAATATGTGTATTGTTGTACATGTGTATTGTTGTACATGTGTACCTTTGTCAAGTGTATATTTGTCAATGTGTGCCTTTGTCAATGGTTACTTTACCCACTCTATACTCTGTCCATGTGATGTTGGCTATCAAGAAATATTGAAGCTTTGCCATTACTTATTTTTTGTAATTGACAAAACTTTGACAACTAATTTTCAAAATTTATTTAAACCGAATTGAATAGATTCAGATATTAGAATGAGTTCAGCTGCCCATAGAAAATAAATGAAACAATATATTAAGATATATGATTAAGTCTGATTGTTTTTATCGATACATTATATGTTCATTCCATTTTGTTTATTTAAAACTATGATTCCACAAGCTTTTTTGATTCATATTTTGTTGTTAGTATTTTGAATATTATTTTTTGCTTTAAAATGTAATCCTGAATTTTAAGACGCTATAGCTAGACTCTTGAAATTGATTCTATTTCATTTTAAAACTGATTTACATATTTGTCACATAGAAAAATTGGAAAATATATTTTTCTTTTGAAATCCCACACAATTGGAAATAATTTCCAAAATATTAATCAAGAGACTAGACAGTGTCTTCAAGATTCTGACTTATATATATTCTAGTAATGTGGACATAATACTATATTTCTTGCTCTACAATTGATGTATTAAGCACAATTTAACAATATATTGTACGGTTAGCTAGTAATGATAGTAATGATTTAGTACAATTGATGTATTGTGCACTATTTAACAGTAAAAATATCTTTATATTGTAATAATGCTGCCATATAGATTATTTATCGGCTGTTAGCCTATTTATGTGATCAGGGACACAATAGGCTTCATGAAAATCAAAATGGATCAAAACAAGTTTTGCATCTTACCAAAACACTTGTAGAGAATTGGTAACATATTCCCTCTAAACGTGTTATTATGAAAAATTCTAATGTAAATCAAATTTTTGGATGTTATATTTATTATGAGAAATAGGGCAGAAATAAAACCACCATTTAAATCATTGCAAAAAGTTGGATATCATTTTCAATTGTTTTTTATGCTGTTAAAACGGTAAAGATTTCGATTTCTTCTAGGTTTAAGTATACCGGTAATTGAAATTATAGCATGTGAAAGCTTTGTATATATTTTGGGTCAGTAATATTTGTGAGACCTCGGCTAATGAATGTCATAATTTAATTTCAAGTGGAACATTTAGGTTATATATTGCCTTTTGTTGCTGATGTTTTAATGAAAGAATAAATCCATGTTGATATTAGTCTTCGTTTTGATTTCAAAATTTTGGTTAAAGGAAATCGGAATTGCAAGATAACATCTGAGAAAGATGCCTATTAAGAGAATTGATGACCAAATTTATTTTTATACACCCACATTATAATGTGGTCGTATATTGTCGTCACCCCAGTCGGTCGGTCCGTCCGTCCACAATTGCTTGTGAACGCCATAGAGACTACAGTTTTTGTCGGATTTGAACGAAATTTGCTGTGATCATTTAAATTGATGAGATCTCGGACAAGTTCGAAATTGGCGATTTTTCGATTAACGGTTTTTGAGTTATTGCACTTGACTTATTTAAAACGCGTCAAAATTGGCTTGTCAAAATTGGCTTGTGAACGCGACAAAGACTACAGTTTTTATCGGATTTGAATGAAACTTGCTGTGATCATTTATATTGAGGAGATCTCGGACAAGTTCGAAATTGGCGATTTTTCGACGAACTGTTTTTGAGTTATTGCACTTGACTTAATCAAGACGCATCAAAATTGGCTTGTGGACGCGACAGAGACAACAGTTTTCAATGGATTTGAATGAAACTTGCTGTGATTATTTATATTGAAGATATCTCAGACAAGTTTGAAATTGGTGATTTTTCAACAAACAGTTTTTGAGTTATTGCCCCTGACTTAGTCAAAACGCGTTAAAATTGGCTTTATGGAGACTACATTTTTCATTGGATTTGAATGAAACTTGCTGTGATTATTTATATTGATGAGATCTTGGACAAAAATTCAAAATAGGCTATTTTTTAATCAATGGTTTTTGAGTTATTGTAATTGACTTAGTTAAAACCTGTGAAAATTGGCTTGTGAATGCGATAGAGATCACGATTTCCATTGGATTTGAATGAAATTTTGTGTCATTATTTATATTGATGAGATCTTAAACAAGTTTAATAGAAACGATTTTTTGGTGAATGTTTCTTGAGCTATTGCCCCTGATTTAGTAAAAACGTGTCAAAACAACAGCTTTCATGTGATTTGAATGAAATTTTGTGTGATCATTGAAGTTGATGAGATCTTGGTCAAGTACGAAATTGACTATTTTTTTGATAAACTGTTTTTGAGTTATTAGTCTTGACTAAGTCAAAGCAATGCGAAATTGGCCTGCGATTGCTTTAGACAAAACAGTTTTCGTGAAAATTAGCTAGTAAATACAATAGAGACTAGGTTTCGTCGGATTTGAATCAAATTTGGTGTGAACATTTATATTGATAAAAACTTGAATTAGACCTAAATAATGTTAGAGTTTCTGCCTGTGTTAAAACAGAAAATATATTTTAAAGTGGGCGTATCTTGCTAGGCAACCACTTGTATATAAACTATGTTCCATCCGTACATTTAAATAACTAAACAATTTTTTTTATGAAAAGTATAAAGACAAGTGGGGGAAAATTTTGTATTTTGATACGGTATGATGTCAAATATAGGTGTGTAATAATCAAAGTAAATTAACTGACCACAAGCCACACCGTAATTAATTTATGGTTATATTAGTTTGCAGAAAGGGAGGAACATACCCCAAAATAAAATAAAAAACCCCAAAAACGGCAAGTTCTCCGCCTTTACAATCCATTCAAAGATAGCTTGCCAGGCAAGGTAATATACGCCCACTGGTAGCATTGATTTTAAATAAAAAATAAAATATACATATACTTCTTTTCAAAAACAGAGCAATAATTGATATGAAACATTTTAAGATTTATCTGATTTTCAATAGGGTTCATCCTTAGGTGATTCCACATAATCATGCCAAGTTCCATTTAAATCAGTCAAGAAATAGAGTGTTTATGAGCCAAAAAATCGAAATTGAAACAAGGGAAATCAAATATTATGTGATATTTCTTGTTTTCAATAGGGTTCATCCTTGAGTGATAATTAACAATTTCAGCAAATTTTGTCAAATTCTGTAAATCATTGTGCCTTCTAGATTTAACTGGTTTTCAATAGGCTTTATCCTTGGGTGATAGCAAATACTCAAGCCAAGTTTCATCAAAATCCATTAAGAATTGTTCTCTCAAGAGTGTTTACAAGCTAAAATTGAACCCGTTTTCAAGAACAAGGGCAATAACTCATACTCAATGTTTTTTTATTTCGCTGATTTTCAATAGGGTTTATCCTTGAGTTATAACATACTCTTACACCAAGTTTCATCATAATCAGGCAAGAATTGCACATTGTAGAGTGTTTACGAGACATTCAAGAACAAGGGCAAAAACTCATACTAAATTTTTTCCGATTTCGCTGATTTTAAATAGGGTTCATCCTTGAGTGATCATAAACACTCATATAAAGTTTCAATTAAATCCGTCAACAATTGCACATTGTAGAGTGTTTACGAGCAATTGTGGACGGACGGACGGACGGATGTGGGTGACGACAATATACGCCCCCCATTTCATGTGGGCGTATAAAAAGGGCGATACTTGAAGTTGAGGTTATTGCCCTTGATTTTGTTTTGTCCAAACGAATCAAATTTGCCTACAAAAAGGCAACACTTTAACAGATTTCGGTGTGGTATTTTGATATTGGTAAAGGTGAACATATAATGACTTGCAGACACGACGGGATATGCAGTTTTTATCTGATATGATGGCACTTGGCACGTATACAGATCCAAACTAGATCCAAACAGTGTCTTTATTATTGCCCTTGGCTTACAAAGAAAATGCAAAATTTTTATTTGTTGACATGATAATAGCTGCACTGTATATTTCGGTATAATCATTATTCGGGTTATTTAACAAAAATAAAAATAAACAATCTAGTGCCTCTTATTATATATTTTTATAACAATACAATGTAAATTTTGATCCCATGTAAAGTCATGTTCTTTTACATTTCCCGCAACCAATTTGTGTTCAGAAGATGTGCAACCGAGTTCCCTTTCATTCCATATGCGGAAATAATATATTTGTAGAAGCGAAACCCATTCCTGAATAGAAAACAGTTAGGTCTCGGTGGTTTAGTGGTGTGATATATAGAAAAGCCTAACCCTTATTTCTTTAGGACAAATTCCTCAGTTTCACCAAAAAATATGTTATTATAATAACCATGGTTCAAAATGTTCCTAATAATATACCTCATATTTCAGATTCAAAAGCTTGTGAACTTTATTTTAAATATTTCATATTTTACTCCACAAGCAGTACTCTTTCACACATGAGGTTACACTTACATACCTGCGCCTAAGTAATGTTACAACTCACAATTACTAATTGCCCCATCCATAGACATAGGATATCGATGGCCCCATCCCAATTTATTTAAGAGATATTTTTTTAGAGTTGTTTCCCTTACATCACAAGTTACAATGATAGCCTACTTTGTCTTAAACTTTCTAAGTGCATGGCGTTTCGCTGTTCATTTACAATCATATCTTCATATCCTCATTAGCCCAATAGGTGCAGAAGAGTAGGACGTAAAACTCCATTCATTTCATTTTCCAATCATGTCTTCATTGTCTTAAAATTGGCTTAACTATTTCAAGAACACAATTCCTTATATTCATATATTTATTTAAACAAAGCCATTGTAATATTTACTACTTAGTAATACTATAAATATTTCAAAATAATTCCTCATGAGATATCATCCGTGACTGTTGTCTATTTGAATCTAACGTACAATAGTCAAGAATGATGAGATCGAATTTCAAAAAGAATATCATATTATTTGAAATTTAGATTGTTTATACTATAATGACTCTATTTAGCTCCATTTTGTCAATATAATATAGTTAAAGGATGGGTCGCGTCTACTGGATCAAATTAGTTGGGCGTAGGCCTATAAAAATGAATTATGTGACAATTATTATTGTTGGTGTTGTTTCCGTACAACACAATAAAGGACCATCCGTCGGCTTCTAATGTAAAAAAAAACAAGCAAATGTTGCAGACTGATTTATGACTTTTGGGGCTGATATTCATAAGCTGATAAGCAGAAGTGCCAGGGGACGTAAGCTTTTCATGAAATTAATGAGACAGTTCACTTAGCTGTTGATTCAACACCGAAAATCAACTGTATCGATTATATATAATTAATCGATCTCTATGATCCACATGCACTTGCCGATTAAAACAACTAGCAACGATTAGAAAACGATTGATACAAATGCAAATGAAATGAAATGAATGGAGTTTTACGTCCTACTCTTCTGCACCTTATGGGCTAATGAAGACGGGCAACGCCATGCAGTGTGCAATGAGGGAAATTTTGCCAGGACAGCGGTATTAGGCTCCTCTTTTTGCGATTTCCAACTGTCGAGGGATCTTTAACGTGCACAGCCTGTACCACACGGGGCCTCGGTTTATTGTCCCATCCGAACGACTAGACGCTTTTTCCATGTCAGTCCCTCCGACCTGCATCACTGACAAGGAAAAACCGGGCTGAAAAATCCGAAAGTTCATCTCGACCTTTGCCGGGATTGAACCCTGGACTTTCAGGTTAGCGAGCAAGCGTCTAACCCACTGAGCCACCGCGGCTCCAAAACGATTGATACGATGATGTACAATCGGAAAATCGTTCATTCAGTTTATTAACTGAAATTTCATTTCATTTCAAATAATTGATTTGGTGCCATCAGACACCGTATTTCATATTTGAAACTTATTAGAAATGAAATGAGGGTACTGATAGCCCATACGAGAACACAGAGTGTGTTAAAATTTATTTAGGCCTCATTCAATTTGTAAGAAGAGTATTGTATAATTTATCGTAGAAATTTAAACACAATTCCGACAAACAACAAATACATTAAGCAACTCCTTTATGTAATGTTATGGTATTTAATCACATTCAACACCTAATTTCATAATATAGGGTGTCACGTGATTGTGATAGGTTAACAACACGTAAATAAGTTCCGAGTCTGTAATTACTAACATATGATGAATGTAACTGATCATTATAATATATTGTGGCTATCTCTCCACCCTCACTACTAATTTTACTCTTCACTGGTATGTATAACTTTGTTATTTTAACTGGTCGTAGTAATCTAACTCACGGTACATTAGTGGCCTTTAACTAACATATTAACCAGCATGAAGGCAAGAAAAACCATCCCATCGCAGCCATGTTTTAGTATTTGACACAAGTTACCCATTAAGAAACGACACATTTTGAGTCTGTCGATGCTTCATGCATATTTACAACTCAACTGATTTCACGTGACCTTCATGTCATTATATTGTCAAAAATTGTATTGTCACCAATGCTAATATATCAAATTTGTTATTTCGTGAAGATAGAGAAAACCTTGTAGAAACGTTATGTGAAGCAGTACATTGCAAACTATTGAAAAGTAATTGCCTTAACATAATGGTGTTTTAGTTTGAAAGAAATCAGAAAACTACTCCATAACAATCATTGTGTAATGAATAAAAAAAAACTTATTATGATCTGATGGTTGAATGTGAAAGTAATGTGTGAGAATTAGGTTACAAACAATGCGCTTATGTCACCAAATTGCATTGTTACACATGAATAAGCATACACTAAACAGAAACACCACATTTTTTAGATTATTTAGGCAAAATCGTGCACGATCAAAATGTAATCTCTAGTCTGTAAATAAGGTTGTTTATGACATTCAAACTGATTAACCGGTTCTGAGTTGTGAAACTTGAAAAATCGCCTTTTTATTCTATAAGTGTTTAGGTTATGAGTTACTGATACTATCAATAAAGCTCAAAATTATAGGACCATATTGGAAATATTTTGGAATCCTGAAATTAGTGAAAGTGAATTTGAAGATTAAGAAATATGATCAAGGGACGAATTTCCTTTTATTCAATATAAGAAATAAGATGGATGTGTATGTATGTGATGTATGACAATAAAGGTAACTTGAAGGAACAGCAGGAATACATCTGGTGGTGTCATTGATTGATGGTTTGTAAAAGAGAACGTTAATCGCTTTTTGTCGTTTAACAGTTATAATCCTGTAGTGTAGATTCAAGATAGAAACATATTAACCTGAACATCTTTACAGTTATGATATCAAATATTGAGTGGATATTCATGTCTGGGTATTATGAAAATTACTGGAGCAAACTTTCCTTTTGACCGACAAGAATATGGGGATTGACTGCCTTATTTGCCCACGCTGAAATTCATTTTCATCTGATAGTAATTAAAACATATATATTTACGACTCTTAATCTTCAACTTTTGCCTAGTCTTTGCGATTGGTCAGGGACCAATCCCGACAAAAGTAGAGATGAATTTTCGGATTTGGCATGGAAAATCCGTCTGGTCGTTCGGATCGGACTATGAAACTGCACCGGGTGCTACAGGCTGTAAAAATCGTTCGATAGATGTCGCGTTGCTCGCTTCATTAGCCCATTAGTTGCAGTAGAGTAGGACGTAAAATTTCATTTAACCTTTCTTTTCTTCCCCTAACGCTATAAGATTATGAGGTCTACCAGTACTAAGGAAGGTCTCGGCCTATTGCCAATATGTGTAGTTCTAATCAGAGTGTGCCATCAAAGCCGTATAGATTCTTGTCTTGGTAATTAGACTATGGTATATGCCATACCATCATTCACTAAATATCAAATTGCTTCCGTTTAACTTGGTTAACGATCATATTCTTATTATTCTATCTTTTTCTATTCTGAACCTTGATTTTGTTCATGAAAGTGACATCCGATTCAACGAAATAAATTCATTCACTAGCTTCCCCCGTTGTTGCAAGAAGATGTTAGTTACAGATGGACAATAAATAAATTCCCTATGAGTTCAACTTTTCAGAAAACTTTGTTTTGTTTTGTTGTATAAGTACCCGATAGATCGAAGTTTATTTGACCTGTGCTTTCGAACTCTCAATCACACTTTGCTTCTTCTCAATCCCAACCATAAATTATGAACATACAAGTGAAATCGAAAAGCATCGAGTTAAAACGAAATCAATTCTCATTATGAACTTAAGAACTATTAGAATGTCTATCACTCGAAACTTAATCTAAATAGCCTATTACCTGTAGTTTAAACTAAGACAAAAAAAAAAATCTATAAAAATGTAAATTAATGGAACAGTTAGCACCATTTTACAATCTCAATATATGAAATCGTTGTGTCCAAGAAACTAACAGATTGCGATTGGTACCATGGCAGCTCTTAATTTTTCATTATCAAAATCACCCCAATTGTTTCATGAAAATATGATACAAATGAATTTGTTCTAAAAGGATTAATAAAAAGGAAACTTACTAACTTACCCAGTTTGGCCTGATTTTGGTGTTTGGTTTTATAAACCTCCAGAATACGTAGGAGACACATTTCTCTACAATTACGTTTTTATTTTAAATCCGAACAGTAGTTTTTATACGCCCACATGGAAATGTGGACGTATATTGCCGTCGCCCCTGTCCGTCCGTCCGTCCGTCCACATTTGTTGTATCCACGATAGAGGCTACAGTTTTTATCCGATCTTAATGAAACTTGGTATACATGTATATATTGATGATATCTCGGTCAAGTTCGAAAATGGCAATTATCGCATGAACGGTTTTTGAGTTACTGCACTTGACTTAGTAA
This sequence comes from Nipponacmea schrenckii, assembly GCA_030562195.1. Lineage (NCBI taxonomy): Eukaryota > Metazoa > Mollusca > Gastropoda > Lottiidae > Nipponacmea > Nipponacmea schrenckii. Next base: position 7,307,810 of record CM060201.1, read on the forward strand.
AAACGCGCCAAATTTGGGTTGTATCCACAATAGAGGCTACAGTTTTTATCCGATCTTAATGAAACTTGGTATACATGTATATATTGATGATATCTCGGTCAAGTTGGAAAATTGAAATTATCGAATGAACGGATTTTAAGTTATTGCCCTTTACTTAGTAAAAAAAGCGTCAAATTTGGGTTGTATCCACAATAGAGGCTACAGTTTTTAGCCGATCTTAATGAAACTTGGTATACATGTATATATTGATGATATCTCGGTCAAGTTTGAAAATGGAAATTTTCGCATGAACGGTTTTTGAGTTATTGCCCTTGACTTAGTAAAAACGCGTCAAATTTGGGTTGTATCCACAATAGAGGCTACAGTTTTTATCTGATCTTAATGAAACTTGGTATACATATATATATTGATGATATCTCTGTCAAGGTCAAAAATGGAAATCATTGCATGAACGGATTTTGAGTTATTGCCTTGACTTAGTAAAAACGCATCAAATTAGGGTTGTATCCACGATAGAGGCTACAGTTTTTATCCGATCTTAATGAAACTTGGTATACATGTATATATTGATGATATCTCGGTCAAGTTCCAAAATGGAAATTATCGAATGAACAGATTTTGAGTTATTGCCCTTGACTTAGTAAAAACGCGTCAAATTTTGGTTATATCCACGATATAGGCTAAAGTTTTTATCAGACGATTTTTTGATGAATAGTTTATGAGTAATTGCCCTTGACTAAGTAAAATTGCGTAAAAATTCATTTTCTGTAGACACTATAGAAGCTACAATTATCTATGGATTTTACTGAAACTTGGTATGAGCATTGGAATTGATAAGAGGGCGGTCAAGTTCGATTTGGACGATTTTGCGATAAACAGTTTTGGAGTTATTGCCCCTGCCTCTATATTTGTTGTAGACAAAATAGAAGCTACAATTTTCAATGGATTTAAATGAAACTTGGTGTGAGCATTGGAATTGATAAGACAACGGTCACGTTCGAATTTGAAGATTTTGCGATGAACAGTTTTTTAGTTATTGGCCTTGACTTAGTAAGATTGTGTCAAAATTTTATTGTGGGTTCAATAGAAGCTACAATTTTCAATGGATTTTGATGAAACTTGGTGTTTTTGAGTTTTTGCCCTTGACTTCAATATCCATTTAGTGAATGTTTTTGAGTCATTGCTCTATTTATTTTTCAAATTCAATGCTGCCAGTGGGCGTATGTTACCTTGCCTGGCAAGCTATCTTCGTATGTCATGTTAACGCAACCTTTTAATATAATGCGCCTTTAACAAAAAGGCTTGCAATATAGCAAGAATATCTAAAATGGACCCTTCTTCCCGTAGGTAGGCCTATTAAACCTCAAAAGAGCGTTTTGTTAAAGGGATAATAGGTCTTAGCATGAACATAAAATTTTAGTTCTCAAGAAAGGTCAATATGAGTGTTTTATTCATCAGTGAACTTACCTGGTGTCATAAAATAAAAGAATCTCTTAAAATCTTGAAAACTCGCAAAACTAAATAATTTTTGAAAAAAGCTTAATCAATTTATTAAGCATTTTTCAATAATCAAATGCATCTTTATGGATAATTATTTAGTTTTTTGGATATTTATTATTTTTTTTTATGCTATTTATGGTAGTATGTATATTTACTGATGAATAGAGCTCTTACTGACCAAGTTTAAAATTTTAAAATTTTATCCCTTTAACATAACAGGTGCTCATTTATATCTTGAATTAAACTATTCCCTTTAAATTTGAAATGAGTGGTAATGGAAGATCGATATTGATTAACGGCCGAATCTCTCTGTTCTAAATGATTTTTATCTCTATGTAGAGAAATTGAAAGACAGCTCCTAAAAAAAATATAATTGCCATGTTTGGTTATCTTAATATTATTAAACATTTTTGAGGCATGATTGTTTTCGACTCGGAATCCTAAGGGCCATGTTTTTTTAATAACCCACTCTTTGGAATCAAAGTCACTCCTAAAATTTATAATATGTTGCAATAAATGAAAATCCCTTTGAAAATATTTAATTGACTTTATAGATTTTGTCATTTTGGTCCATGCTATTTTAAACTTGAAGTTACATTGGCATTAAATTGACATTCGTTTTAATTGCTGCTATTAAGAGAAATGTATCCAGATTTTACCATATAATTAGCGAGACCTAGAACTAGGAATGATAAAAGAGAAAAAATAGCATAGAACGATAACAGCATGTCGAAGTATTTTTCTTCAATATTACATTCATTTGAATTGATAGGAACAAAGGTTACTTCTTTCATGGTTAATTTGACAGTAAAACGACTATTAAACATTTTAAAGAGACATATTGCACGCCAACCTTTGGAGAAATATAGCTTAGAGATTATGTGATTATGTCTCTACAAATTCATCATGCCGAGGTCATGGAAAACTTTCCGATAAATCGCTGAATTTAACCGACCTCGAAACACTGCAGTTTCTCTTCTTCTGCGGTCGTCAAAACTAAAATTCGTAACATATCGACATATTTATGCGGGAAGACAGTAGACCTGTTCATTTATAATTTTCTTACCATGGAAAACACATTAATTTTGTTCGACCACTTCTTGTCTTTTTCCGTTTCAATTTATTATATACAATTTCCATTAATATATTAGTTATGGTCCGTATTCTTTAGGCCATATTTATTTTCGTGGATGCACTTGTTTAATTTGATGTTAATTGCAATTTCGATAAATCTATCGTTTGTTTGGTCGATCCTGACCTTGACTTTCAAGAAAGCTTTGGATCAACAGTTGCCTGACCTCAGAAAAACCTCTTTTGAACTTCTTTAACGCCCTCAATAATTCGAGTCAAATATGACATTGGCTCCTTTCACGAATTGAAAACAAAAATAACATCCTGCAAGAGTAATGTATCAGATGTACAAGCCAGATCAACGTTTATTGAGCTTGGATACTTTTTATTATATTATTGTTATATTTTAGATGGCAAGAGAAACATGCTGTGATGTCAATATCATAGTTTCCTGAGATTTCTAGACAGTCAAACCACCGTGTGTGAGGATTATTACGGAGAGTATCTTCATTTTGAAATACATTAGTTTTAACTTACAAACAATGACGGTGATAGAGGCTGCCAGTCGATCATGGAATATCTTGGATTTTTTATTCTTTTAGGTAAGTAAGGTCATGTCATGACAAAAGTAGAGATGAATTTTCGGATTTGGCATGGAAAATCCGTCTGGTCGTTCGGATCGGACTATGAAACTGCACCGGGTGCTACAGGCTGTAAAAATCGTTCGATAGATGTCGCGTTGCTCGCTTCATTAGCCCATTAGTTGCAGTAGAGTAGGACGTAAAATTTCATTTAACCTTTCTTTTCTTCCCCTAACGCTATAAGATTATGAGGTCTACCAGTACTAAGGAAGGTCTCGGCCTATTGCCAATATGTGTAGTTCTAATCAGAGTGTGCCATCAAAGCCGTATAGATTCTTGTCTTGGTAATTAGACTATGGTATATGCCATACCATCATTCACTAAATATCAAATTGCTTCCGTTTAACTTGGTTAACGATCATATTCTTATTATTCTATCTTTTTCTATTCTGAACCTTGATTTTGTTCATGAAAGTGACATCCGATTCAACGAAATAAATTCATTCACTAGCTTCCCCCGTTGTTGCAAGAAGATGTTAGTTACAGATGGACAATAAATAAATTCCCTATGAGTTCAACTTTTCAGAAAACTTTGTTTTGTTTTGTTGTATAAGTACCCGATAGATCGAAGTTTATTTGACCTGTGCTTTCGAACTCTCAATCACACTTTGCTTCTTCTCAATCCCAACCATAAATTATGAACATACAAGTGAAATCGAAAAGCATCGAGTTAAAACGAAATCAATTCTCATTATGAACTTAAGAACTATTAGAATGTCTATCACTCGAAACTTAATCTAAATAGCCTATTACCTGTAGTTTAAACTAAGACAAAAAAAAAAATCTATAAAAATGTAAATTAATGGAACAGTTAGCACCATTTTACAATCTCAATATATGAAATCGTTGTGTCCAAGAAACTAACAGATTGCGATTGGTACCATGGCAGCTCTTAATTTTTCATTATCAAAATCACCCCAATTGTTTCATGAAAATATGATACAAATGAATTTGTTCTAAAAGGATTAATAAAAAGGAAACTTACTAACTTACCCAGTTTGGCCTGATTTTGGTGTTTGGTTTTATAAACCTCCAGAATACGTAGGAGACACATTTCTCTACAATTACGTTTTTATTTTAAATCCGAACAGTAGTTTTTATACGCCCACATGGAAATGTGGACGTATATTGCCGTCGCCCCTGTCCGTCCGTCCGTCCGTCCACATTTGTTGTATCCACGATAGAGGCTACAGTTTTTATCCGATCTTAATGAAACTTGGTATACATGTATATATTGATGATATCTCGGTCAAGTTCGAAAATGGCAATTATCGCATGAACGGTTTTTGAGTTACTGCACTTGACTTAGTAAAAACGCGCCAAATTTGGGTTGTATCCACAATAGAGGCTACAGTTTTTATCCGATCTTAATGAAACTTGGTATACATGTATATATTGATGATATCTCGGTCAAGTTGGAAAATTGAAATTATCGAATGAACGGATTTTAAGTTATTGCCCTTTACTTAGTAAAAACGCGTCAAATTTGGGTTGTATCCACAATAGAGGCTACAGTTTTTAGCCGATCTTAATGAAACTTGGTATACATGTATATATTGATGATATCTCGGTCAAGTTTGAAAATGGAAATTTTCGCATGAACGGTTTTTGAGTTATTGCCCTTGACTTAGTAAAAACGCGTCAAATTTGGGTTGTATCCACAATAGAGGCTACAGTTTTTATCTGATCTTAATGAAACTTGGTATACATATATATATTGATGATATCTCTGTCAAGGTCAAAAATGGAAATCATTGCATGAACGGATTTTGAGTTATTGCCTTGACTTAGTAAAAACGCATCAAATTAGGGTTGTATCCACGATAGAGGCTACAGTTTTTATCCGATCTTAATGAAACTTGGTATACATGTATATATTGATGATATCTCGGTCAAGTTCCAAAATGGAAATTATCGAATGAACAGATTTTGAGTTATTGCCCTTGACTTAGTAAAAACGCGTCAAATTTTGGTTATATCCACGATATAGGCTAAAGTTTTTATCAGACGATTTTTTGATGAATAGTTTATGAGTAATTGCCCTTGACTAAGTAAAATTGCGTAAAAATTCATTTTCTGTAGACACTATAGAAGCTACAATTATCTATGGATTTTACTGAAACTTGGTATGAGCATTGGAATTGATAAGAGGGCGGTCAAGTTCGATTTGGACGATTTTGCGATAAACAGTTTTGGAGTTATTGCCCCTGCCTCTATATTTGTTGTAGACAAAATAGAAGCTACAATTTTCAATGGATTTAAATGAAACTTGGTGTGAGCATTGGAATTGATAAGACAACGGTCACGTTCGAATTTGAAGATTTTGCGATGAACAGTTTTTTAGTTATTGGCCTTGACTTAGTAAGATTGTGTCAAAATTTTATTGTGGGTTCAATAGAAGCTACAATTTTCAATGGATTTTGATGAAACTTGGTGTTTTTGAGTTTTTGCCCTTGACTTCAATATCCATTTAGTGAATGTTTTTGAGTCATTGCTCTATTTATTTTTCAAATTCAATGCTGCCAGTGGGCGTATGTTACCTTGCCTGGCAAGCTATCTTCGTATGTCATGTTAACGCAACCTTTTAATATAATGCGCCTTTAACAAAAAGGCTTGCAATATAGCAAGAATATCTAAAATGGACCCTTCTTCCCGTAGGTAGGCCTATTAAACCTCAAAAGAGCGTTTTGTTAAAGGGATAATAGGTCTTAGCATGAACATAAAATTTTAGTTCTCAAGAAAGGTCAATATGAGTGTTTTATTCATCAGTGAACTTACCTGGTGTCATAAAATAAAAGAATCTCTTAAAATCTTGAAAACTCGCAAAACTAAATAATTTTTGAAAAAAGCTTAATCAATTTATTAAGCATTTTTCAATAATCAAATGCATCTTTATGGATAATTATTTAGTTTTTTGGATATTTATTATTTTTTTTTATGCTATTTATGGTAGTATGTATATTTACTGATGAATAGAGCTCTTACTGACCAAGTTTAAAATTTTAAAATTTTATCCCTTTAACATAACAGGTGCTCATTTATATCTTGAATTAAACTATTCCCTTTAAATTTGAAATGAGTGGTAATGGAAGATCGATATTGATTAACGGCCGAATCTCTCTGTTCTAAATGATTTTTATCTCTATGTAGAGAAATTGAAAGACAGCTCCTAAAAAAAATATAATTGCCATGTTTGGTTATCTTAATATTATTAAACATTTTTGAGGCATGATTGTTTTCGACTCGGAATCCTAAGGGCCATGTTTTTTTAATAACCCACTCTTTGGAATCAAAGTCACTCCTAAAATTTATAATATGTTGCAATAAATGAAAATCCCTTTGAAAATATTTAATTGACTTTATAGATTTTGTCATTTTGGTCCATGCTATTTTAAACTTGAAGTTACATTGGCATTAAATTGACATTCGTTTTAATTGCTGCTATTAAGAGAAATGTATCCAGATTTTACCATATAATTAGCGAGACCTAGAACTAGGAATGATAAAAGAGAAAAAATAGCATAGAACGATAACAGCATGTCGAAGTATTTTTCTTCAATATTACATTCATTTGAATTGATAGGAACAAAGGTTACTTCTTTCATGGTTAATTTGACAGTAAAACGACTATTAAACATTTTAAAGAGACATATTGCACGCCAACCTTTGGAGAAATATAGCTTAGAGATTATGTGATTATGTCTCTACAAATTCATCATGCCGAGGTCATGGAAAACTTTCCGATAAATCGCTGAATTTAACCGACCTCGAAACACTGCAGTTTCTCTTCTTCTGCGGTCGTCAAAACTAAAATTCGTAACATATCGACATATTTATGCGGGAAGACAGTAGACCTGTTCATTTATAATTTTCTTACCATGGAAAACACATTAATTTTGTTCGACCACTTCTTGTCTTTTTCCGTTTCAATTTATTATATACAATTTCCATTAATATATTAGTTATGGTCCGTATTCTTTAGGCCATATTTATTTTCGTGGATGCACTTGTTTAATTTGATGTTAATTGATTGTTAATTGCAATTTCGATAAATCTATCGTTTGTTTGGTCGATCCTGACCTTGACTTTCAAGAAAGCTTTGGATCAACAGTTGCCTGACCTCAGAAAAACCTCTTTTGAACTTCTTTAACGCCCTCAATAATTCGAGTCAAATATGACATTGGCTCCTTTCACGAATTGAAAACAAAAATAACATCCTGCAAGAGTAATGTATCAGATGTACAAGCCAGATCAACGTTTATTGAGCTTGGATACTTTTTATTATATTATTGTTATATTTTAGATGGCAAGAGAAACATGCTGTGATGTCAATATCATAGTTTCCTGAGATTTCTAGACAGTCAAACCACCGTGTGTGAGGATTATTACGGAGAGTATCTTCATTTTGAAATACATTAGTTTTAACTTACAAACAATGACGGTGATAGAGGCTGCCAGTCGATCATGGAATATCTTGGATTTTTTATTCTTTTAGGTAAGTAAGGTCATGTCATGTACTAAGGACAAATCATTCTTTGAGCGGTTAAAGTAAAATCAAATTATTTACCGTTTCGATTTACTGTTTGTTTTATAAACATGGTTATTGCAACGCAATACAATCATAGTTTGTATTGTTTTAATAATTAAAACAGAATATATCTTTTAAAACATTAGAGAATATGGCCAATTAGCGTCCAGAATAAGAAAGACCGTTTACATTATGGCGTAGTATTCACAGACAGTTCTGTCGAGACATCTGATGCCTGATATATAGAGTACAATCCAATCAACTGATTTAGAATCTTCTGTGACACAAAAAGGTGATAATTGATATCAAGATATAAACATCTTGACATTGTAAAGATGAACCAAACTATAGGCCTACACTAACGCGGAATCCACAAAAGACCAACAAAAAGTTATTTAAATTCTAAAATGTATGATGTTCTAGATCTAATATTAATTTATAAATTAAATAGTAGACTATTAAAGTTTTACACAGCATAATAATACGTAATGAATATACCAATGAAATACAGTAAAGAGTATTCGCTACTCAGCCAGACTGGCTTACGAGACACTAATCTCAAATAGACCGAATTATATAATTCACTAGAATAAAAAACACTGTCATTTAAACATATTAATATAATTACTGATAAAATATGTTAAATAGATTTTATATCACTCTCGAGAGTAGATCACAGTAATGTTCAAATACACATTGACTTGAAATAAGCATATTATAACCTCATGAAGCATTGAACCGACAAAGATAATAACAAAATAGAATAAAAACCAGCTTCTGTTTGTCTTCTGTTTTCTATTGTTACAGGACATAAATGTATCAATTAAAAAATAAAACGTTTTTGTCTTTGAAAAGCGCAACCAAGGAAACCTGAGGAGTGAGAAATAATAGTTTTCATTACACATGAAAAATTTATTCTTTCAACATCAGTTAAAATATGGATTTAAAATGTTGGTTGTAGCAAGAAAAAAAAATGGGCAAACTAAAAGAAAATATGTTTCTTTTCTACGTTCCTAAATTAACACATAGAGTGCAAAGTCTCTTATTTATAGAGGTAAAAACAAATGAAATAGTAATAATCTGAATTCATTGATGGAATGTAGGCAAAACAGATCTATTCTGTGAATCTGAATTTATCAACTATTGAGATAAGCAGAATAGAATATCAACAAGAATTCAACCGCTGTTGTATCATTTGTGATCAGCCTTGAAGGGATTCTTAACCTTTTGTTTGTCTTCAGGCACATATGTTGATGATATTGAGCATCGTATTATCGGATATTCTTATTAGGTTCAAATGGAAAGATATTAAGAGTTACTACAGAATTTTAAAGACCTTGTTACTCGTACGATCGATTAGCTAATCCGACTATGTTGATGAACTGATGGTAATTTCGGAAAGAAACACAACGCTATTATTATAAGACTGAAAACAGCTAGAAACTATAGATAGTCTATAAGACCTCGTGACAATTTTTGAACACGAGAGAAATAAAACATAATGATAGGGCCCCATCTCGTGATCATGTTTTATGAAGAAAGAAAGAAAGAAGAAAGCTTTTATCAAGTATACTACACTTCATTTTGGGAGGTTATTTAGTTCGTTTTGGGATGCCACAGGCCCATCGTTCTTACACATTTGGACAATTTTAAAAAAAAAAGGGTTGTTTTGCTTGTATCTGCGGTCATTCATTCATTCAAATTTATTAACAAACTGGTCAGGTATATTTGTTGAAAATCTTTAGTATTCTACCCACTGGTGCAAATAAACCAGATGTATCTAAATATAGTCTGTTCAGCAATCATTGACAAAAAATAAGGGATATTTTAAAGCCTAAAGTTAATAAAATTTAGATAGCTTTAGACATGTTTATATATTACAATCAAACATGTGAAACTTGTAAAGTGTCAGGGTTGGGAGAAGCTTTATTGCATATACACACTTGTAGGGGGTTTAGATCCCCACCACTGGCATTCACGGCCTTGCCGATACTTATAATTAATTACAAGTTACAATCCCTTTAAGGCTGTGCTGTAAGAGAAATATATGAAACCAAAATTAATGATCCTAATCGATATTGAGAATTGTATGGTTCCATGATGGTTTTTGGAAACGTTTTCCTCTAACTTTGTCAATATACCGTAATGAGAGAAGCCACAGTTTTTAATTTCTGTGAGCTCTCCATCATTCCTATATCGTCATCGTCATATTAATACATTAGGATTTAACCATCGACTGACTAAACTTTGAAAACCTCCTCTTGGTTTCAAGAACAGCATGGAGCAGAGTTTACTTCATTAGGTTTACGTGTTAAAATGACCTTGCGCACTAGAGTCACATTAATCATATTAATTCTTATAAATATTGTTTATTATTTACATATAATAACCCTTATCACAAAATACATATAAAGTTAATTGTTGGAAACATAGAGACGGGCTGAAAGGAACTGGTATAAAAGGTAGATGTGTGGAATCCCAAAAAAAAATCACGATATGATAGTGCAATAAGTGATAATATACATATTGCGATTACAGTGATGCGATACGTATTTCGATAACCGTGATACGACACCTATTGCAATAACAGTGATACGGTATGTATTGCGATAAAAGTGATACGATACGTATTGCGATAACAGTGATACGATACGTATTGCGATAACAGTGATGCGATACGTATTGCAATAACAGTGATACAGTACGTATTGCGATAACAGTGATACGATACGTATTTTGAAAACAGTGATAGCGATACGTATTGTGATAATACTGATACGACACCTATTGCGATAACAGTGATACGATACGTATTGCGAAAACAGTAATGCGCTACGTATTGTTATAACAGTGATGTGATACATATTGTGATAACAGTGATACGATACGTATTGCGAAAACAGTGATGCGATACGTATTGTGATAACAGTGATGCGATACGTATTTCGATAACCGTGATACCATATGTATTTCATGTAACAGTGATACGATACCTATTGCGATAACAGTGATACTATACGATAACAAGGATACGATATTATTCTTATCGCGATAAGAGGGATACGATACGACATTAAAGGGATGCGAAACAGGGATAATATGCGATATGAATCGTGATAAGTCATGCTGTACGTATAATGATAACAGGTAGACGATACGATACGTATCGCGATATCATGCATACGATATGTATCGTAAAATCGGGATTACGATACGATACATAGGATATAAAACAAAAAGTAGCACTTTATCTTCAGATGCGTTTCAACGATATTATAGACAAATTATCGAGAGTGTGTTCTTTTGTCACATAAACGTTTACTTTCGATTTCTACTGCATTTGAATGATGAAAGGTCATTTGTGTATACATACTTTTCTAGTGTATTTCATTTTGACACTTGAAGTAAAATCATTAAAATCATGTTGTTAAAATCATATCAGCCAGCCAACTTATCTCAATTCCAAGATTGGCAATTGAGAATTTTTTTTTGAAAATGGTAAATTTAGTGTTTCGTGATAAAATGACATTTCCACTTTTCTCATCAATTGATATATTTATAATATATTGTATTTACTACAACATTAAAGTGATGGTGATACCGAGTAGATGTTTAACTTGCTGGAAATGTATAGGAGAATGGTGTTCTGAGCTGGATATCAATGATTACAGAATTAGTAAAATAGCTTGTCCACAAAATTCTTCCTGCATGGTGAGTATAATGCTTTGAAATTTTTCTCTCTGTTAACCAGTAATTGGATAGATTGAAGAGATTGGATAGATAGATTGGATAGTATAGATAGATAGATTGGATAGATTAGATAGATAGAAAGAAAGAAAGATAGATAGATAGATAGATAGTAGATAGATAGATAGATACTGTAGATAGATAGATAGATACTGTAGATAGATAGATAGATACTGTAGATAGATAGATAGATAGATAGATAGGAAAAAATAGATAGATAGAAAAATAGATAGATAGGAAAAAAGTTAGATAGAAAGATTGTATACCGGATGTACTGCAAACATAACTGTTTTTAAACCAAAAATCACCAATCAGTAAAAGGACATTGAACAGATTTATGCTTTTATACTTTCAGAAGGTTTATTATAAGATGCATGATAATTCTTCATCTGTAATAGAAAGTGTGACAAGAGGCTGTTCTCGAGGGAAGTGTGAAGATACAAGTGACAAGCAATATAGCTACTGTCTATCAGAACAAAGAATCTACGGAATTGATGGATGTGCTTTAAAATCATGCTGTAAAGACAGAGATTTATGTAATAGTGCCACCAATGATTTTTATACAAGGATAGTATTAAATATTTATCTCCTTGTGATACTAGCAACTGTAGTGTTATGACACAAATTTAAGTATTTATTACTTAACATCGACAATAAAAACGATTATAGATAGACAGTCTAAACATTCACGACACTCCCGATATACAGTGATCGAACTCTTGCTGTGAACTAGGACATTCATAGCATTTATCCATGGTGGTGGTGAAATATTTAAAAATTTTAAAATCTAAAGTTTGGATGGAGGCTAAATCTGAGTGAATAGTGCTTATTCTAACCCGTTATTCTTGCAAAAGACCACCTTCATTAAGAGAAAGAAAGAACGTTTTGGATTATGCCCTTAAGTAGTCTTAAAAAGAATACTGCGTCTAAGAATGAGCATAAGATTAAACAAAACATAAATAACAAAAAAGAATCCATATATAAACCGATAAATCCAAAAAACTTATTAATTATCCATAAAAATCCGATGAAAAATGATAAATTGATTCAGTGTTTTTCAATAATAAATGAGATTGTACAGTGATTCAGTTACTTTCTGACAACAGATAAGTTCACCGATGAATGTTATAATACTGATAGTGACCAGTCTTGAGAATTGAAATTTTGTGTTCATTCTAAGACACAGTATCACTTCAATATACACAATGTGCTCATCCGTGTTTCGTCAAAAAATAAACATAACCAGTGCATGTTATTTATAAAATGTAGTGCATTTAGAGGGTTTGAATAATCCCTCAATTAAATATGAGAATATAAAATGAAATCAAATTTATTCACAACCACAGATAATGAATTTTGCTTACCTTGCCCCAGACAATTACTAACCTTCTTCAAAGAAAGGTTTTAGAAAGTGTGTTCTTGTATAGTGTGTTCGAAAGCCTTGATGGATGTTTCTTATGACAGATTGTGAAGGCAGAAGACAATGCTTCGGCTAATTTAAAAACTCATTCCTTTTGATGAATTCAGCCATGCGTTGTTTTTGCTAGAAGAAAGAAGAAATATTGAGCTGAAGGCGGAATAAAAGTATAGAGTTTGGGGGTGAGGGTTTTGTGCCAAATGAAATGTTGCTGTTCATATCACAGTCGTCTTCTGGCGTTTGCCACGTTGATATTTTGGAGAGATGGATATATTTGCATAGTTCAGTTATACGATCATCATCCCAATATACAATTTATGTCACGTATGCGATTCTATCAAATTTTTATTTTTAACGAAACCAATCTCTCGCATTATAGACTGTGTGTGCAAACAAAGGTTTGAATCTGGGACGTGCAATACGATAGTAAGTTACGGCCAAACATTATTTAAAATTCATTGTAAAAGTATTTTATTATACGATTAAATAAGAATCCAAATTAAAGTAGGTCCATATAACATGGAAGCTGGAAAAAGGGGTATGTTTCAAACTATAAATAAACGTATATTCATACTTTTATACATTAACAATGGAACTGTTCTTACTCCTGAGTTTGAGGATGACAGTGTGGTATTAGTGGTGGTTGTTGTTGAAGGGGGTGGGAGGTACTGAGGTTGAGGCAGCATTGAGACCCTCCATCCCCCTCCCCACTCTCTCCATACACACAATCTTCGAATTTAATATATCTTAAAAAATAATCACATTTGTTCCATTAAAGAGTAATGGATTTATTGTGGGGGACCTTCAGGTTGTTTACATGTTAAGTGTCATGGTCACTATGTTTTCCTGTGTAAAGTTCCACTAGTTCAAGGTTGTGTCAGACTGCCCCTGCCTGGGAATTCTGAGTACTTCCAATAGGTGGCAATTTCTACTCCCTTTTCCCATCCAGCTAGGCATTGAGACAAGCTGAAATTTTTGGTAGGTTGGAAAATTTATATTTTAATTGTGTATTCTTCCCCGACCAAACTATTAAAAAAAAAGAGTTTTTGTGCTCCCTTTTGCGTATCGATATTTTCAGTGTTTTACCATAACATAGAAGATATTGATAAGATGCAAGAACTTCCTTTTTTCAATTGATAGTAAATGGTGGAACAATGGAGTTCTTCGTCAAGGATTTGATCTGTGTTTATCATTTTCTGTGTCTCGATTCTTGTGAATTTATATCATACATTATTCTAGTGCTTTTTAATTGTTCATCACAGTATATTGAAAAACTGGATTGCAAACCTGGCCAATATGCTTTACATTATTTTTAGATAGACACTGGTTCCAGGCCTCATTCCTCTGATATATTCTTTTCTATCACAATGTATGACATTGTTGCACATTGTATATAATTTGTTCATTCTGCCGTGACATTTTTTTAATCTAATCCCCTTCTTCAATAAATATATGTGGGCCACCATAATTTATCAGCAATGATAAAGAAAAAGTTATTGTCCATCAATATTAACTTATAAATATATACCCAATAGCATACATTTCGACTAAGTAATTAAGTCCTGATAAACCGTTTTACTAAATTTCATGTGATATCATGTGATGTAGATATATATCAAAGTGTTATATATTGTTATCACTGTTGATATTTTCACGATGGATGTTAATAAATTAATCATCTTTTTGGGTCAGTTTTTTTCTTTATTTACTTTATATGTAAATACTCAATCAATATAGCATTTATAGATGCAGGAGATATATTTCATTGTCTGGTAACAGAAATACATTGTTATCAAAAACCTTTTGTCCTAAATAAGACAGATTTCATGCAAAACAGTTTTACATTTACAGATCAGATCATTATTTTTGAGTCGTTTTGTTAATTTTGAGACATTTAGCAACTCTGGAACTACTTAGTCAGTTCTTTGTTTTTCAGCCATCTGTATTACTGCGAGCACAGGTTAGTGAATGACTTAATATGATCTTTATATTCTCTTACGATATTTTACAAATGTCCAGGAAGTAAATTTAATCCCGGAAAAATATATTATGCTTTTCAAAGATAGTTTAAATTATTTCAAAGGGTACCGTACAGTAAAAAGTTTACAATTATTAGTCTAGAGATTTGTTTCTAGAGAGACGATACAATAAAGTTGAAATTTTAACCATGTAATTGCTTTATGTCAAATATCTTAATGAAATTTTCTGTCCTGAAAAGCATATATGTTCACACCTGAAATACGCAATAATTATTCTTATTCAGCTGAAACCTGTAAAATACAAATCGAAGCATGTGGAACAAAAGCTAAAAGAGAGAAGGAAAAGAAATTTAGTGATTGCACGTACGTACGTCAACTAATAAATAATACCATTATAATGATGGTTGTCAGGTTTGAAATGGTAATCTGGATTTCCATCATCCATTGTGAACTGAAGAAATCTAGTGAACTTTATTCACTTCCATTTCCGTAACTCAGTTTAACAAACGATTTTGATTTGTAAGCAGCTGCTGGGGTCTAAAGTTCGATTGTAGCATAGGTTAAGGTAGCCCCTTTAGGCAATCTTAAGGTGCTTCGGAACCTTGCAAAATAGGTTGAAAATGTTTGAAGTGAACTTTTTAATTAGACCTTTATCATTTCATATTTTGTGTTATATGGATGCCCTATTATGTTTAATCACCTAAATAAAACTTTATAAAAAAAAAATGTTTTTGAAAGGTGTAATTACCATTTATTTGAAAAAATTGAGACATTCACTAACAACAGGAATTCACCTGTAAAATGTCCATTAAAATAACTATTTCTTATGTCAACACAAGCTCTGATATGTAAACTACAGCACTCCAATCGTGAAATTTGGAAAAAATAAATGATATTTTAATAAAAGGCCTTTAAATTTCTTCTAAATTCAATAAAGAAAAGCGGCCATTTTTTTCGGTACTACTTTTTTTTATAGTATGGTGATGTGTATGGGCACTTTTCAGTCCAGTAAGATAATGTAGTGATTTCACTTTTTGCAAGAGATATTACGTTCTCCATATTAATTCCTAGCAAAAAATCTGAATTTACGGCAATACAAAAGTAATAAGATTTCCAAATAACAACATACCACCATTTCCCAATTTCATGTTCAATGGACGAAAAAGTATGTGTAGACATGCTAGGAATCCCCATTGTTCCCATACATTCACTCAAATGGCTGTTGCCACTTCCTGTCGTCATACTTCCCCATACAGCATGGAGGTTTATGTTGTAGGCTACCACTTCGAACCAGATGTGGTTGTCTTAGGTGATGTGGTCAATTTAATGCTCTGTATCTCTTTCCTCAGTTGATAGCCAGGATGCTTTTTGGTCTAATTCAGGATAAACAAGATAGTAACCAAAACAGGAGTTGTACAATCAAATTGCTATTTTAAAAATCCTGCTAGGGGCTTATATCCAGTCTCAGGATATGTTGATATATTTATCAGCTATTTGGATTTTCACTTCATTGACCAATGCAGGAGTGAAAGTAATAAACAACCACACCAGCGAATAACGCCCTCACAGTATGATTGCAATTTCAAACACCCTACGAGTGGTAACAAAAATCTAGATCCAGCAGTCTTTGGTAGCCTGATCTGCGATCTTCTTCATCCAAACTTTACCAATTAAATTGCCTGGGTGAATACCATCCTTGTACAGTTAATAGCTGTAATACCGGCGAGTTGTTGGTTGAGCAGATTCTGCACTGGTACTTCTTTTTCTGCACGCTTTAGACACCCTGTAAAGATCCACGTAGAAATAATGAGAATGACTTCCAATGTAATTATTTATAGATCTGAGGATTGTGTCCAGTTGAGAAATTTGAGCTACCAGTTGGCGGTCTTGGTCTTCGAAAACTGATGGATTTTTATGGTACCTCTTTTGGTTCCACAGAAATATGGAGAAGTAAGGGTACTTGAACAATCTGCTGATATTTGTCAGCTATATCCCTGACTAATGAATTGTCACAAGATACAAGACTGATAAAGCCAGATTTGTCCTTGGATGTCAAGTCACAGGTTCCAAGCCAAGCATACACAGGGGGGCCTGGAACCCAATCTCCTCTGCAAGATTATCTCAGATAGTCAAGGGCATGGGAGTCCTTCCTCCTTTAGAATTAATGACAATTTGTCTTTCAACATCATTACTGTCATTAGGCCTAGCAGTAGCAGATCTGGGCCTAGATCTACTAAACTCTAAATGATTCCCCTTGCTATCTGTGAAAAGTAATGGTGTGTAAACCTTATCTTCCTTCGGAATGCAGCTTTCCTTGGTCATAAATTTTTGAAGTTTCCTTTCCATTTTTGAATAGCAATCCTCACCTGTATAAGAGATGCGAGCTCTAAGACACTATCATGCTGACTGCCTGTAAGCCTACGTAGGTATGGTGTAAAAACCATATCGCAGACGTTGAGTAAGGATCGACCTGCTTTGGCTTCTTCTGTGTATTAATTTTTCGTTCTTCTTCTGTAACTGTCCTTCTGTGATTCTTCTTGGCCTTTTTGCCGGAGACTGAGTCCACGTTCATACGCTGTCGCGTGCCGTTTTATAGATTGCTGCACGGAGAAATCGTGTTACTTCCGTCACGTGGTCAAAGAGGTGACGTAATAACCATCACTATGGAAGACTCTGGAAGTAAAAATTTCTCTCATTGTCATATTCGTAACTGAGGAAGAAATCCTTACTGTTCATTTCTTGTTTTGGAGAAATATTCATATTACATTGGTCCATATTTACTTATTGAGTTATATGTGGACTCAAAAGTCACTTTTATAGATAGGCCCCTAGCCTAGGCCACACATTTTATAGTTCCCATCGTAGGGGCCTAGCACCTGATTCCACATGATTCCAAAGCTTGCAAGAAGTGATGTTTCGAAAACTTGTTGTGAAATAGAGTAAGTTTACACGGTTCAGGTTAATAACTGAATATAGCTTGACTGTAATTTGCGTTC
This sequence comes from Nipponacmea schrenckii, assembly GCA_030562195.1. NCBI lineage: Eukaryota > Metazoa > Mollusca > Gastropoda > Lottiidae > Nipponacmea > Nipponacmea schrenckii. The sequence goes on from CM060201.1 coordinate 7,325,689, forward strand.
GTTTACAGGAGTAACTCATTGGTAAGGATGTAGACCTAATCTGTCCACTCAAGGCTTAGGTGTAACAAAATTTTTATGACCTCTTTGGACTGCCGTAAACACATGCCATTTATGGTAAATATTGTGGTAAATACTAAAACATTTTTTTTTTAAATTTACAATGACATATGAATGTTTTATTCGGTAAATTATCACCGTTTACATAAAAATATGTCATTAAAATATTTTTGGTGAATAATTTCGAAACTTTATAAACAAAACTTGTGAGACTTGCACCATCACGTGGTCTGTATGTTTACATTGACGGTTTCCTGTTTGAAGGTAAATTTCTTTTATTTTCGAGATATTTATTTCCTTTTTATGCTGATTGTATTATTCCGTGTACATCAAAGTTAAAGGATTGCATAATGTAACCTCGTGTCAGTTTCCCGATCTTTCAAATTTCATCAATGTTGACATTTTTCTTGAGAAATACCGATTGACTCCCTATGAACGAAGACCTACGCACATCAAAGACTTCTGTGTGGTTTTGATGTTTTCAAATAAAGTTTTCGTTTCAGTCAGTTTTTAAATGCATCAATTAATCAATTATTCTCAACGCTTATTTTCCAGCGTAAAAATATGAACTGTTTGGGTTGTATTGCCATGCACAAGGATATGTGATGCATCGAGCACGAAGCTTCGTGTCAACAAATGTGAACCGTGATGTGAAAATTGGTATTAGTGACCGATAATCGTTGAATCCGTGTAAGGCGATTTGGTACTACCGAAGAGAAGAGATTCCCAGCTTCAATCTTGTGTGTATGGATGTTTGTGTTCTGGAAATCAGTGGAATTAGTTTTACATTTTAGTCATTTTTGACGGACAGAAGAGCCGCCATATTGTCCGCCATTTTCTTTACCATGTGTTGCACTTGCCATAAAATCAAGGAAGTGTGGCTTATAGGTGCCTATTATTGAAAAACTAAGGTTGGAGTGATGTACCTATAACGTGTGAGCTACCTTCTGTGTATCTTTTAAGGATTATGTATGTGTATTTGTGGAGAATTATTGTTGTTAGAGATTTGTTATTTTGTCTTATTTTCAGACTAAAAAGCTGGGGTCATTCAGTGCATTTGATGATTTAAAGGGAAACGTTCACAAAATTTGGTTTACTGGTGTTTATGTGCATATTTTGAGCTTTTGTATCCAAGGTGGCCACTTGTTGCAACTGAAATAGCTTTTGCAATATTTTTGGACTCAGCTCATTTATTGCAAGGTTCCGAAGCAACTTAACCACATCTCTACTTGGTAGTGATTCATTTCAAGGAGGTGACATTAAATAGGTATCTTTAGAAATGTGCATATTTTTATTTTAGAATTCATTATGTGAATAATGGAAGTAGACAAGGGGTAGGTTAATTCTTCTGTCTCCAAGTGTCCTCATCATCATGCACTATGGACTTTGGATATACTTTGGTTATATTCAAATATGATACTATTCAGTCAAATGTAAAAAAAAAAAAACCTTGAACCGATGGAAGTGAAAAAATTCAAAGGCGCACTGAGTAGACACCACTAAATTGTATGATACTATTTTGTTAAAATATTTTTTTCAGAGTGATAAATGATTTTATAGACTGTATATCGTTAATACCAACATCACAATGTACTGCCAATGATTTAAGTTTACTCGGTTCGCTCCTCGACCAGCAGAATAAGGACAGAGAAAAGTATTGCAACAGTGAGAAAAGTTTTTAATTGTATAGGCTACGTCCATTTTACTCATTAGTAACATCAGACCCATCTGAAGCAACGTTTTGATATGCATATATATTATCAAAAAGTTGCTTTAGGAACATATTTAGCCCTGATATAGTCTCTGACACCCAGACTTACATTTGACTTATGAAGCGTAGGCCTACACACGAACGGTTTTGGACGGCGATTTTTATCTCGTCATTAAGTTTCTCTAACACTCGAGGAAACTAAAAGCAATTGTTTTCCACTATGACGATAATCACCTGCAATGAAAACGAAAATGAATCTGTTTGGATGATGTAGGAAATATCACCTGACTCTGATAAGTATGGTAAAAAACAATGTCTTATAACTAAGCATTTTTTTTTCAGATTCTACAACTTCTACGGGTACGTAAACTAACAACATATTTATACCGTACTAGTTAATATATTGGTTAATCTTATTGATTCTGACTGATATCTTTGGATACTTAACCACTGTAAATGATTTATCGACGAGTTTCAATTGGCAGGAAAAATTGTTGATTTTCTGGTCAACAACAATATTTATTGATTTAATAATTTGCATCATTAAGACCACTTAAGGGATTTTAATAGTCATATATATATATAGTTCAGATATTCATATTCCTTACAAATCAAGATTCGTCGCTCGGTTCAATTTAGCAATTTAGCCCATTACGCCAATATAATCTGCAATCACTTAAAGCAGTAATTCATATTTCAAAGTGCCGCTTATTATAAAGACGTCATCATATCAAAATAATGCACTCGAGATGGAAATTAAATCGATTTAAGAGACAGAAAATTGAACTTTGTGTAAGAATTAATATTTTTAAAAATCTTCATTGCAGATTCCATACCGACAACCGTAGGCGGTTAGTAATTGTACTTGTCATTTCATAACTTATGCAAGGTATTCTCTATCCGACACTTTAAAGGGAATATGCCTTCTACCTCTTAAAATTGACATGTACATTGCACGATGCCCATACCAGGTGTCATGGCAAAAGAATAGAATCTCTATAATATCACACAATATATTCATTAAACTTAGTAATTATTATCTGCTTATCGCGTTTTAAAATTATTTAAGTTTAATGGATTATTACTTAGTTTTATAGATTTAATCGATTATAAAGGGATTCTGTCAATATGTATTTACACCACGTAAGTCCACTGTTAAACATTAAATCGTTTTTGGCAAGTTTAATTTCACTTTCTGAACAGTTACTTTGGATGCACTAATGATTGTTGTCGTCTTTATTTTAGCCATTGATTGTCATACTAGAGCAGAAATTTGTGCAACAGAAGCTGACAAAGACAGCAAGAAAGGACTTGATTTATGCACGTAAGACATTCGTGTTTCTTTCTTTAAAGTGATCTCAAAACTACCAATTTTACATTTGCAAAATGACATTGTACAAGTGATATCTTCCAATTGAAATTCTGAATTATTTGTTAATGTTGGTTATCAAACCGATGGTATTGAATATCATATAGCCGTGATAGAAAAGAAAAAGGTAGTGATGACATCTTGATTATGTTGACTTGGTTCGTCGACTACATTAGATCCATGCTAATTTGATTGGGTTGATGACACATAATTTGTCGATTGTGATCATGATGGTGTTTGTCTTCTAGAGTGTCAACGGTGATGGCAATGATACGCTCGATGTTATGCCAATGACAAACACAATGATGATTGGAATGACGATCACGAAGTGTAATGACACACACGAAGGTGGTGGCTATGACAAACACGTTAGTGATGGCAATGACACACGTGGTGTTTATGGTAATCACACGCATTGTGGTGAAGGCAATGCCACATTCAATGGCAATGAGCCACAAGATGGGTGATTGCAATGACACACACGGAGTTGATGACAATAACAATGGTAATGACACATACGATGGTAATGACAATGAGACACTCGATGGTGATTGCAATGGCAAACACGATGGTGATGACAATTATACACAAAATGGTAATGACAATGACAATATACAGATATTTTTCTTTTCCTTTTCAGTCTTTATACAAATTTTGTAAATTGTGTATCAAGTATACCAATGACAGGATGTACAGATAAAGCATTCATTCTTCAAATATTACAACAACAGACAGAAAACCAGAATAAATATTGTCATTGTAAGTATATTTCTTTTTCCAGGATAAGCATTTCGTTTGGTGAATTAAAAGGGTTGGTTTAAATTTTGATATGTAGGTATATATTTTCTGACAACTATCAATGTTAGAGTATGTAAAACGATAAATAATGGATTATTTAATACAGGAGATACATGCATTGGAAGATAGTTTTTAATTTGTGTCTTCGTATCTAGAGTACAAATAGCTCACATTTTGCAATAAATCGATTCCCCTCTTGCCGTCCGAGAACAGATACACTAGTCTTAATCAAATCAATATTTCATCCATACAACCAACCTCTTATATTTAATTGCAGATTCATTACCGACCACCACAGAAGGTAAGCTAGACATTTGTTCTATAAAAAAGGCATTCTTAGAAGTTTAATACCTCTTTTGTTGACCAAAGCAGACTAACTTATAGCTTAATTGAATCTTTGTTCAACAGTGAACTTACCTTGTGTTATACGAAAGATTCCTTTATCCATAACAATCAATGGAATTTATAAGCTCTTTTCAAGAATAATTTACTTTATTTAAAATATCGTGCTTTAAATTATATGTTCATTTTTATTAAGTACAAATAATATTGATCTCAAATTCATGACTGATTGCACTTTTTGTAATTTAAGAAATTTCAGAAAATATATATGGATGCAATTGACGTGTTGCTTTTTATCTGAGATGTACTCCGGGTTTATATTGTTGAAATCAATTAAGTTGTCATGTTTCTTTATAATTTCAGCTGTTGATTGTCATACTAGAGTAGAAATTTGTGCAACAGAAGCCCAAGAAGACAGAAAAAAAGGACTTGATTTATGCACGTAAGAGAGTCGACTTCATGATATTCAATATTGAGCGTGATCATGAAAATGACATTTTGAACTTCATATTATGAGGATGATAATGATTTTTCTAGGATAATGATGATGGTGATAAATAAATCCATACTTGTTTCTGTAACATGGTGATGGTGATAGTGTTTATAACGATTCGGAAATTTCGGTAGACCATGATTGTCACCATGATGCTGATGATTCTGCCAAATATATGTGTTAATAATAACTCTGATCGTGACGATGATACTGTCGAGTTACACATATTAATAATAAGTTTGATCGAAACGATGATTCTGTCGAATTACACATATTAATGATAACTTTGACCGTGACGATAATTCTGTCGACTTTTACATGTTAATGATAACTTTGATCGTGACGATAATAATGTCGAGTTACACATATTGATAATAAGTTTGATCATAACGATGATTCTGTCGACTTTTATATGTTAATAATAACTCTGATCGTGACGATGATAATGTCGAGTTACACATATTAATAATAAGTTTGATCGAAACGATGATTCTGTCGACTTTTATATGTTAATAATAACTCTGATCGTAACGATGATAATGTTGAGTTACACATATTAATAATAAGTTTGATCGAAACGATGATTCTGTCGACTTACACATATCAATGATAACTTTGATCGTGACGATGATTCCGTCTACTTATACATGTTAATAATAACTTAAATCGTGACGATAATACTGTCGAGTTACACATATTGATAATAAGTTTGATCATACGATGATTCTGTCGATTCAATAATAACTTTGATCGTAACGATGATTCTGTCGACTTACACAATAATGCTAATAATAACTTTGATCATGACGAAGCTTCCGTCGACCTACACATGCTTATAATAACTTCGATCGTGACGACGATTCTGTCGACTTTTACATGCTCATAATAACTTCGATCGACTTACACTTGTTAATAATAACTTTGATCACGACGATGATTTTGTCGACTTACACATGTTAATAATAACTTTGATCATGACGATGATTCTGTCGACTTACACATGTTAATAATAACTTTGATCATGACGATGATAATGTCGAGTTATACATTTTAATAATAACTTTGATCACGACGATGATTTTGTCGACTTACACATGTTAATAATAACTTTGATCACGACGATGATTTTGTCGACTTACAAATGTTAATAATAACTTTGATCACGACGATGATTTTGTCGACTTACACATGTTAATAATATCTTTGATCATGACGATGATTTTGTCGACTTACACATGTTAATAATAACTTTGATCATGATGATGATTCCGTCGACGTAAACATGCTGAAAATAATTTCGATTGTGATGATGATTCTTCGGCCTTATTCAATTATATCGAAGATTATGTCAATACTTATATTATTACACAGGTTTCTTTCTTTTCAGTGTATACACAAATTTTGTAAATTGTGTATCAAGTATACCAATGACAAGATGTACAGATAAAGCCTTCATTCTTCAAATATTACAACAACAGACAGAAAATCAGAATAAATATTGTCATTGTAAGTATTTTATATTGCCTGAAAATAAAATTTGATACTGCATGTGACAATTTAAGAATACCAACTCTTGCCAGAAATCATATTGATAAACTAGGCCATACAATTCCAATGAGAATCAAGATCAGATCCTGGGTACCAAGAGTATAACATTGTGCACTGTGTAGATTCCAAATATGACATCTGACGCTCCTTTAACCGAAATACACTCAAACAAAAGACATTAGTCAAGATTGAAAAAAAAATATTAAGTTTTTATTATCAAATTTCAGATTCCTTAGCCACAACTACAGCAGGTAGGATAAAAATATTTTTCTCTGAGAAAATGATATTTAAAAATTGACAGATGCATAGTAGGCCTGCTATTTTTATCTAATTAATAAATCTAGTTCAGAAAATTGAGATTAAATGAAACAAAATTTCCCAAATTCAACAAAATAGTATACGATTTTCTAATGTTGAGCACAATTAATTTGATAATTTAATTTCAGCTGTTGATTGCCATACTAGAGTAGAAATTTGCGCAACAAAAGCTGATGAAGACAGGAAGAAAGGACTTGATTTATGCACGTAAGGAGGTCAAATTCATAATATTCATACATCATTATAGGACGTAATCATGATAATGACTGAACTTTATATTGATTATGACGATGATGATAAATATCAAGAAATCCGTGCTAATTTTTATCAACATAATGATGTTTCTAATAATGATAATGGTTTGTATCACGAACTTCATTAAAATTTGATGAATATAATGATGATGATCATTGTCGCCATTACATTAATGGTTTTGTTCACTTTTATACTGATTTTATTAATATATGAAGGAAGAATATGATCATGATGACGATTCCGTCGCTTTATAAAATTTAAATACGTGTATGTCTTTTTCTTTCTCAGTGTATACACAAATTTTGTAAATTGTGTATCAAGTATACCAATGACAGGATGTACAGATAAAGCCTTCATTCTTCAAATATTACAACAACAGACAGAAAACCAGAATAAATATTGTCATTGTAAGTATTTTATATTATCTGTTAAAATGCATTTTTATGATGGTTTTTAAATTTTTTTGGTAAAAATTTTTTGTATCACGAAAATTTATAAATGCGATGATTTGATTGGATAGTACGCTTTTAAATCCCAGCCAATGAAAGCTTTCAACAAAATGTCAACAACACAAAAACCCAAACACAAATGAACTACTATGATTGGCTTTATGCGCTAGGGTACGATCAAATCAAATCACTCAATCTCGTGATAAAAGAACAGTGGCTTTTGTATTCATAATGACATTATGATGTCCATTTCGTAAACACCATGCTTCCAACTTTTATGATTTAATTTCAGATTCCTTAGGTACAACTACAGAAGGTAAGATAGAAAAAAATTTCTCCGAGAAAATGATATTTAAATATTGACAGATGCATAGTAGGCCTGCTATTTTTATCCAATTAATAACTCTAGTTCAGAAAATAGAGATTCAATAAAACGAAATTTCCAAATTTAAAATACTTGTTTTCCAAAATCGATCACAATTAATATGATAATTTATATATAATTTCAGCTGTTAATTGCCATACTAGAGTAGAAATTTGCGCAACAAAAGCTGATGAAGATAGCAAGAAAGGAGTTAATTTATGCACGTAAGGAGGTCAAATTCATAATATTCATACTTCATCATTAGATCAGATCATGATAATGACTTTCTGAATTTCATATTGCTTATGACGATGATGACGAATCTAAAGAAATCGATGATAATTGTATCAATATATTGATAATTATGATCATGGTGATGGTGATGGTTTGTTTAAGGAATTCGTTATAATTTGATGAATATATGGATGATGAGTTATAATTTTGTTCACTTTTATTTTCTTTTATTTCAGTATTTATACAAATTTTGTAAATTGTGTATCAAGTATACCAATGACAGGATGTACAGATAAAGCATTCATTCTTCAAATATTACAACAACAGACAGAAAACCAGAATAAATATTGTCATTGTAAGTAGCATTGTAACAATTTGCAACCGGTGGCGTCGGTTAGAGTCTGATCAATCGCTGGATAAAGTCGACATGAGCGGAACAATGACAAGCTCATGCTATACTTTCTTATACCAATTGCAGTTTCTCGTTAGATACGAGTTGCTTTTAATTGAACACACTTTGTTTTCATCACATTGGTACAGCATCATTGTTCATTGAGGGAGTACGAGCATGTCGGCATCCAACCCGCTTGGTACAGCATCCTTGTCCATTGAGGCAGTGCGAGTCGACATCTTATGGTACAGCATCCTGCTTCGTTGAGCCGGTACGATATCTGTGGTACAGCAGAACGAATTTCCCTTCCTAAGGTGTCGTACGAGTCAATGTATATCATTCTTTTGACTACGTCTGTTGCATTTGCGTTTGGACCGATTCCAACCACTGTAGAACTCTTTATACATCTAAGGTGTAAAGAATTATATTTATTGAAATAGTAATTTTGGAATTTTTGTGTTCTTTTCAGCTCAACCAGAAACTTCGCCTTTACCGACTATTAACGGTATGTAATTCATTTTACTTAACTCCGATCACTAGGAAGCTTTGAGAAAAAATGTCGAAGTGTAGATGTTCACTATTAATGTATTCGTACATAATAAATTAACGTTAATCAATGGGAGTGTGAAGTTTTGTTCGAATACTGTGTGTATAGAGTTCAAGACTTGGCTTATTATTTAATCTTTTTTTGCAGTCCGAACAACACAATTTTCGTCAACAAGTAAGTATCATGTATGATGGGGCTTTTTGGCTGTCAGAAACCAAATGATTAAAATCATCACAAGGTTTTGGTGACACCACCATGTATGTCTCGATCTGGGTCACTACCATAGGTCACAGACACCTGAAAGCAGCATTAAATAATATCTTAAATTGAGCACTTCCAATATCAGGGTTTATACGAAATAATGAACTTAAATGGAGTTTTACCTCTGTACCTTACGACCTTAGGAAGAAGAAGATGCAATGCAGTGTGTAATGAGGAAAAGATTGCCAGGACAACGGCATAGGCGATATTCTATTGTCGAAGCATCATTAACGTGCACAGCCTGTAGCACTCGATGTCTCGGTTATCACATTTAAACGACGATTCACATTTGCCATGTGACTCTCTCTGACCTTTATCACTAATAAGAGGCCACCGGGTTGAAAATCAACTCGGGATTAAACCCTGGACCCTAAGGTAAGTTGACTATTTCATTGAGCCACCGCAGCACCTAGGGTATATACGCACATAGATACTGAAATTATTAATATTCCTATTAGCTTTAGAGACATAATCTTACTCATTTTGTCCACATAATATGCTTTTAGTTAAATTCAATAAATGATAATTTCTCATTTCAGGACATCTTGAAGATAATGGTTCAAGAATTAACAACGTCTCATTATTTGGATTAATATTAGTAATAGTTATCAATGTGATCCTAATCTAGCCTAAATGTATTGTGCCTGGTTTTGTTGGTTTTTAAAGTCTGTTAATTACCTTTAATGCTTTTTTTATAATTATCATGACGGTTTCCTGATCATGAACTTCAACTGAACTCAAATCTATACAGATGTTCAACTGAATACATTACCTAACACACTGCTTACTATATGAATTTCGAAAGGGATGAGATATGACTATTAAGATTCTAAACAACTATATTGTTTAATAATTATAGTCACGAATCGACTTAATATCTACAAAGATCATATTGAAAATGATACAAAGACAGCTATATATTCCCGGCTCTATATAAGTTTGTATTATCGGACTGAATACCGTACAATAGATATTATGTAAATATTATGTATATACTTTATACTTCAAGTTCTTACTAATATATATCCCACGTCTGATTAAAATAAGAAATATTGTATTTAGACGGGCGTGAAGATGGACCGTTTCCAGGGACAATGAAGTGATTAATATCAAATTTATCGCATATACTTTTTACTTCAAGTTCCTTACTAATATATATCCCACGTCTGCTTAAAATAGACGGACGTGAAGACGGGCCGTTTCCAGGGACAATAAATTGATTAATATCAAATTTATCGCATATACTTTTTACTTCAAGTTCCCTTACTAATATATATTCCACGTCTGATTAAAATAACAAAAGTGTATATAGACGGATGTGAAGACGGACCGTTTCCAGGGACAATAAAGTGATTAATATCAAATTTATCGCATATACTTTATACTTCAAGTTCCCTTACTCAACAGTTATATCAGAAACTAGGTTTTTTAAAGGCAATGATATGAATTCAACTGAATCCTTCTTAGTTTTTATGAGTGTTCATGATACGTTGGGTACTAACATCACTGCTTCTTTGCATTCGAAAATTATAAAGGGAGAATTTGTTTAAATGGGGCTTTTGTTAAATACCACAAAGAGGGAAAAAGAGAAAAATACTTTATATTTAAGCAAGGATGGGGAAATAGTCGCTCAAGATAAGGCTGCCAAAACAATTTAATCTATTGAGTCTTGGACTGATGCCTTTTTGGTTTATGTCATTGTGTATATTCAAGCCCACCCTAACAAGGCTTTGGAGTTGATCAAATATATGCACACGGTTAGGATGGCGGCTTCTACTTGTGGGGATTGGTTGTCGTATGACGAGCAGTTTCGGTTCCGTAAAAGCCATGGCCGATCCAGTTCTTGGGCAAGTATGGATTATGAGTTGTGGCTGTTCAATATGTCAAAGACTAATTCAGGTCTGCAGCCAAAAGATAACAAGCTATCTGGTCAATGTTTTGATTATGATTATGATTGCTTGCAAATTACCATTTGGTCATTAGGGTCATCCCCCTTAAAGGTTACCACAATAAAACCATATTTAAACATTTAACCTTTGCCACAAGTTGCACAGGAATTGTTGTTCGGTTTGGAAAGGGGATTTAGATTGCATTACACAGGACAAATCCGCATCTGAGCATCCTGAAGCACTCGCTGAGAAATTACGAAGAAAATTGACTTGGGTCGGATTGCTGGACCATTTGAGCATAGGCCTATTTCAAATTTACACATTTCTCCAATAGGAGTCATTCCAAAATCGGATGGCTCTTGGCGTCTTATTAGGCACTTATCCTATCCGAAAGGAAAAGGTATCAATTCATTTATTGACCCTGATCTTTGAACTGTGAAATATTGATAAAGTAGTAGATAAGATTATTTTGGCAGGTAGGGGTGCATTGTTGGTTAAGATGGATGTCAAGTCTGCTTACTTTAATTAATCCGAAAGATTTTTATACGCCCACATGAAATGGGGGGGGGGGGCGTATATTGTCGTCACCCATGTCCGTCCGTCCCTCCATCGGATGATCCCAATTGAAAATCAGCGAAAGTGGAAAAAAGTTAGTACGTGTTATTGCCCTTGTCCTTGAATGGCTCGTTAACACTCTATTATGTGCAATTCTTGACCGATTTTGATGAAACTTGTTGTGAGAGTGTGTTATACCTCAAGGATGAACCCTATTGAAAATCTGCGAAATCGAAAAATATTAAGTATGGGTTATTGGCCTTGTTCTTGAAAACGCGTTCAATTTTAGCTTGTAAACATTCTAAAGGGTACAATTCTTAATGTATTTTGATAAAACTTGGCTTGAGTATTTTTTTTTACCCAAGGATGAACCCTATTGAAAATCAAATAAATCGAAATATATTAAGTGTCAGTTATTGCCCTTGTTTTTGAAAACGCGTTCAACTTTTATGAACAACAAAGAAATTGTGTTTTGTCAGCTAGTCTGACAAACAATAATTACACGTCTGCTTTAAACTAGACAATAAATTACCTCTGTCTCGATTCTAGAAATATAAATTCTTCCAATTACAACAATAAAGATCAAATGTTTGATCAAAAATAGATATTCCGTGATTTTCCTTTATTATTAGAAATCATCATAACATATTTAAATACAACGCAATGCAGACACAAATATTTAAATAATCTCAAATAAAATCCCAATCAGTTCTTTTGAACGTCATTCAAGATCAACAGTCTACCTATCTTGCATGCATTTTTCAAACCTCAACTGTCCCTGATTAATAAAAATTGTGATAGGTTTATTTTCGATATTGAAATAATCATAATTTTACAATAATATCAAAGTGGGCGTAATTTGACATCAGTATACATATCGAATAGTTATCATTGATTTGGTATTAAGTTGATGGAAATAAATGTTATTCGACATCAAGGTTGTGGGAATCAAACGTTAAATGAATCAAGCGTTATTCGACAAGTTGTTAAAATATCGAATGTCAATCGACATCCACGTTAAAGAAATCAAACAATAATAAGTATCAATGTTCAAGGAATTAAATGTTAGTCGACATCAACGTTGAATATATCCAATCTTCTTCGACAGTATTAAACGAATTCTTATAAAGAAAATTCAGTCGACGTCACTGGTTACCATTTCATCACAATTGGACTTTATATCAGTACGTCGACATAATATTTTTAAAAATGTGAGTACTCATCGAGAAAAAGCTTATTTATTGTGTATAACGTATAATTATATTACAAAGTTTGTACAAGATATAATTTCCACATATTTCGTTATGATATGACACCATTTTCAGTAAACGTCATTTTGTCAGCGAAATTCGAAAAGCCGAAAGTGGACGAGAAACGAAGAGTTAATTGGACATTTCTTAATTAATTGATTTATAACCGTAGCTGATTTGAATCCTAATGCTTCCTTCATTTCTTCTCCCTCTTTCAAATTTTCAATATACATGTAGAAGAAAACCTACGATGTTGAAAACGTTGAATTTAACCCATGTTATTGTATTTAATTGAAAAATTTAAAGCTTCATTGGTCCAAATAAATGTTCTCCTAACGGTTCAGTCCAACGAAATTCATGACAAAATGACGATATATATATTTTTTTCTTCAGATTACAAAGTACAACGTATTACACATACGTGCCAAGGTTTAGATTTTAAATTGCACATTTAGAAAATTCTTCGTTAAAATAGATATTGAAATATGTGGAAATTGTTCATTAAGTATATATATATCAGTCCATATCTTTAAATAAATCTCTTGACTAGAAGTGCACTAGCAACCAATAAAGTCAGGAATGACCATGGTTTTATATCACCAACTGAAAAATAAAACGTTAAAGTTAGACCTAGTCACTGTACTTAGGCGGACTGGTTCTAATTCTGAATCTCACAAAGTAGAGATTTAATTATTACAAATATGCAGTGAAAAATTTTCTTTCCATATATATCGCTTCACAATTAAAATTTGACATCAGGATCTCCTACAATTCAATGTTGATTCGCTACTGATACTATGACATCAATGGCAACGACATACAAAATGTTAACAAGAAATGGTTATTGACCAATTTTAGGCCGACATTAAAATTTTACCTCCTCCACAGTGCTGTGTTATTTTTGGTGCAATTGGTTTTAACAGAGTCTCTACATTTGTCTTTTCCTCGGCTGTACAGAATACTTCAGAGTCGTGTAAGCAATTTTCATAACCTTTATCAGCTCTGAAATATAATAATGTTATTATTGAGTGCATTAGGACTAAAAGTAAATGTATACATAGCAATAAATAATTGCAAATGTTAAAAGTTTTTCGGTCCATTGAAATCCCTTGCAAGATAAAAATTATGTTTTATTTCTATAAATACGATATTAGAGTGTTCAACTTAAAAAAAGACTGTATTATGCATATATAATTAGAGAAATGGTGTGTACCGAGCCTTAACTACTTACAATAGAAAATCAAATCATTGATCAAAACATATATGTCTGGATAACTGAATAAAAAACATTGTAAGTTACTCACGTGCATTGTGTATCTAAAGTCATTGCTGCCTGAATAGATGTATTCCAGTTGGCCGTACATTCTATCAACTTTGGTGAACATCCTTGTCCTGTAGAGGAAAATTTTTGTACATTTATATTAAACTTAACCATCTATTTGCTCGTCAGCAAATTATATTCAAGTAAGTAGCATTTAGTAACCGTTAGATACAGTAACTGGGTACAATTTTATGGAAAACAATTACTGTATTAAATAACTTGCGACGTTTCAACAATGATACTCTCGTCTTTATCAAGCAATCGTTGAAACATTATACATATTGTAGTAATTGTTTTCCATAAAATTGTGTCAGTTACTATATTCAAGTACATTATTTCAATATTAATCCCAAAGGGATTATAAGATGTACCTATCCAAATAAATCAGAAGTCACCAGACACAAACATTAGTAAGGTAATGATTTCATTCCTACTGGATCATATAGATGGACAAGGTGGATATGGAAGCCGGATACGGCCATCTCGTGTTCTCGCATTCTCGCCTTTGAAAATTAGGAGGCGAGAACGCGAGAAAGCGAGAACGCGAGAAAGCGAGAACGCGAGAAAGCGAGGGACGAGAACGCGAGAAAGCGACAACACGAGGAAACAGGGCGAGAATGCGAGAAAATGAGGGCGACAAAGCGAGAAAAACTTCCCTCGTGTTCTCGCGTTCTCGCCTTTGTAAATTTTAATAACAGAGTGCTTTTCCTCGCATTCTCGCGTTCTCGACCTTCATTTTCCTCGCGTTCTCGCTTTCTCGCGTTCTCGCTTTCTCGTGTTTGTAATTTGAACTTTTTTTTTCTGAAAATGAAAGTTTCCTCGCGTTCTCGCTTTCTCGCTTTCTCGCTTTCTCGCGTTCTCGCTTTCTCGCGTTCTCGCGTTCCGGTTTCCCATTTAATGCTATATAAAAATAAAAATTTCATAGCCCTTAAAGTTAACAAATTAGCCACTCGAATGATAAAATTTAAATAAAGGATACGCTATTGCTGCAAAGGCTGGGGAACTTTCCGGTAATTTTGGAAATTTACCTGGAAATTTTCGGAAACTTTGGAAATATTGAATTTTTTTTTTTTTTTTGAATTAAAAAAGTTATTTAACAAAATTTGATTTTTAACATCTCCGTCTGGACAAAGTAATGGACAACCTTGTGAAGTTCAGTGCCTTTGAGAAGGGGTATGGGCGTCTGCGAAACCTGGTGGAAAGGCCTATGTGGTACCGAGGCTGTATACAATTCTTCTACAAACTCCTCTCAGTTCGGCCATATCTGAACGCAATATTCACGCCAAGGCTCCCACCAAACTAACAAATGACAAATGCTTGTTTCTATTAAAGTTAACCTTGGACTGTTTGAAGCCAACTCTGATAGTCTTCTAGATGAACCACAGCTTAGTGATGGTGAGGTTGAAACATCTCACGTGGAAATTATTGACTAAATATGTTTAATTATTCTACACTTGATGGGCTAGTTTGATTTTTGTAATATTTTAGTTATTTACCAAATTGGAATTAGAATTACCAATTCTTTTTTCAACGTGGTTGTGTTAAATTGCTTTAGTTGTTATCATTATTCATTTTTAATTTTATTTTGCACCATTTTTAGCATAATGCCATAGCAGTACATATATGTTGATGTGCTTAAAATGAAATCGAGCCAGCCATTATCTTAGTAGTCAAAATTATAATCATTATATATTAAGCAAACTATAGAAGCAATGATTATGGTAGATTTATTTTGGCAACTGGAATGTGAATGAAGTTAGACTTAACTTTTTACGGTAAAAATGTTCAAAGCAATAAATATGACAAAAAGACTTTGTGTTTTGCATTTCTTTTTGCCAACATTCAAACAATATGTCACCTCATAGACCTTTAATGTGTACTATATAAAAAGACTTTATAAATCACAATTGTTTTGTTTTATACAAAAAGAGACAAATACGATTTTCTGAATCTCCAATTTTTCCCAATATTTCCCAAAAATTCCTGAAAGTTTCCTGGAAATTTCATTTGAAATTTTGCAACACTAGGAAACGCATTTGTGAATTTGGAAGAGGGTCCGAAAGAGAAGTGTATCTTTGTGCCATCATAAACAAAACCCTTAAACAAAACATGTGATACGCATGCGTAATAATCGATTGTTGAGAAACCGGAAGGCGAGAACGCGAGAACGCGAGAAAGCGACAACGCGAGAACACGAGAACGCGAGAAAGCGAGAAGGCGAGGAAACTAACATTTTCAGAAAAAAAAAGTCCAAATTACAAACACGAGAACGCGAGAATGCGAAGAAAAGCACTCTGTTATTAAAATTTACAAAGGCGAGAACGCGAGAACACGAGGGTATTTTTTCTAGCTTTATCGCCCTCTTTTTCTCGCGTTCTCGCGCTGTTTTCTCGTGTTGTCGCTTTCTCGCGTTCTCGTCCCTCGCTTTCTCGCGTTCTCGCTTTCTCGTGCTCTCGCGTTCTCGCGTTCTCGCTTTCTCGCGTTCTCGCATTCTCGCCCTCTTAACAAAGGCGAGAACACGAGAAATTGAATGGACGCAACCGGCTTCCATAGGTGGAGGCTAAGTATCTCTTGTACTGGTAGTGAGGATGGTCGCGCTTTCTAAGTGGCTTTCTGAATATTTGGTCTCAACCTGTCAAAACTAAAACAAATATATTTAGTAAGTTCAAAAGAGACAACACAAGTATTTTACCAAGATTCAAAAAGATTACATAGTGAAATTATTTACAGGTGACCCGATGTAAAATGATAATAATAGATGTTACCTTTGCAGCTAGCAGCTAATCTGTCGGAGGCTGGTTTGACCATACCATCTATTGCTGCCTTTTGATCTGGTGTACATTCAGATTCAATGTCTTGTAGACAAATAATGAGACCCATATCACTCCTTTAAAACACATATTAAACAAATATTGTTATTTATTAATTGACATACGTTCGTCATCTTCGTGAAAGAAGAAAAATTACCTCGGTTAATAAAATAAACATAAAATTTGAAAATTTTAAATTTGGCCAATAAAAGTTCCATTCAGCAGTTAACATACCTGCTGCCATAAATAACTCAAAAAATAAATACATGTCCAAAAACTAAGTATTTATCCATAAACATGCATTTGATTATTGAAATACGCTTCATAAATTGATTAAGCGTTTTTCTAAAATGAGTTTTCCAGAGTTGAAGGGATTCTGTTACTTTATGATATATGAATACTGAAAATGAGATTTCCAGAGTTGAAGGGATTCAGTTGCTTTATGGTATATGAATACTGATGTATATATACTCAAATTGACCATTCTTGAGAACTTAAATTTTATGTTCATGCTAAGACGTAGTATCCCTTTAATAACTTTTTTCCAATCAGTTGATACCAACCTCGTCAATGCAAGTAACTATAGATAACTAACAGTTTTAATTGTATCCCAATACAAAACAAAATAAAGTTCACCACCCGTTTGACCACTCGTTAAATCGTCTTGTAGTTAAGCCGATCAGTATAAGATATTTGTGAAGTTTGTGTTATTCTGAAGCCCATTTACATAATTAAATGCAAGACCATTGCTATTTTGCGAGAGTCGAGGACATAAACATTAAACCAGTTTGATTATCTTCAGCCGTCAAATTTCAAAGTTGCTTACAGTCCGATACTCACACACATGCTAACTGTTTATTGTTTGCTCCTCCACCTGCTAAGAGTTGACCCCAAAGGTCATTACAGTTGGTAGCTTGTACTTGACAATCTTCACCTATTCAAGAAATAGTAATATAGTTAAGAATTTGACTTTTTGAGACAATACATTTCGGCGAAGTTAAACCCCTTAAATATATATTAGACTAGTTTGTAACTTTAACAAAGAAGTGATTATGAATTTGTGTTATATCGCTTATTTTCTTTGAGTTACGACACTTATTCCAGATCTAACAACATTTAATTGAAAGAATCCCTCCCAGATCCTAACCTAATGACCAAACAAAATCCACCCAATATTCCACCCTTAAAACATGTTGAAATCAAGGTAAGTCCATTACAAGGCCTGATATTTTATATCAATTCCTCATTTTTTTTTTTACTTGGGGCAATCGTTGTATGTCGTCAACAAGAATTCTGTTTAGAATGCCTCAGATGCAAGCGAATTAATTATAATTTTAAAATTTTCATAGAAGTAAATGTTTTCGTGAAATAAACCATATCATCTTGAACATCAACGAAATAGCGAATCAATCGAAATTTTCAAAGCAACCCGAAACATACCTTATGAAATGGCCCATTTTCTTTTGGACCACCTCCAAATAGCCATAAAGGGACCTGTAAACCAACCTGCCATGTAATATCGTCAACATGCCATTATGTTAAGTTTTAAGAATGATATTTGCAGAATGAATGAGACAACTTACAGAAAAGAAAAAAGAAACAAAAGTCTCACTGTTTACAAAGTTTATAACGCTACATTTACCTTTACAAGCTTGGGAGACTGTTGGTCTAATTTGTTGTAAAGTGGCTTGAATTTGAGCTTGCTGTGCTGGTGTACATGCTGACTGAATGTTACTTAAACACACTTCAAACTGAGCGGCGTCCCTTAAAGAAGAATAAATTTCATTTTAATTGCATGGCCAGTATACTATCTAAAATGTGTGTAACATTCTTGTACATGTCGCCTATCGAATTAGCTTTACATTCTTTGAAAAAAGGTCGTTACTAATGATCATTCTATGTGGCAAAATTTATTTATATCCGACATCGTTGTTCTTTAATGTTCTTTCACCATCCTTGGGACACTCACGTCGTAGTTCATCGCAATGCAAACTTGAGAATTCTTAAAAATTTCATTTGTAGATCTAAGTGTGGTGGACAAAATCTTTGCAGCTGGCATGAATTTAACGTCTGGGAAAGTTTTATATGGTTAACGGTTGCATAAGATTTTTTCATTTTCTTTTTTGTGATTAATATTGTTTTATATATTAAAATATTAACATCAGTATATAACTTACCTGCAGATTAGATGTTGATTACCTTGATGCTGAGTTTGACCTGTTGTATAATTTTGGGTACAGCTCTTTATATCCATATCACATACCTCAGCTAATTTAAAATTATAAACACATAAGATAACGAAACAGAAATATAGCTTTACAAACACAGTGGGTTATTGATTAGACACTTTATAGAGAAAGGATGTCGAATACAAAATACAAATTTACAAAATCAAGATCTACCGTGTATATTTTTAAGCAGTTGGGATCAGTTCTTGTCAATTTCTACTATTACGCACCTATTTTGTTTAAATCCGTACATTAGTTTCCTTACATCTAACAAAAACGATAAAGAGCATACAAAGCAATGTTTTCATAAATTTGAGCAAAACAAGTTGTTTGATCTACAAAAGGAAACCCAGAATGCCCCTTTAAATAAAGTGTCAAATTCTATCATGCATATGACACGTCAAGTGGAAATTTCATTTCATTTCATTTGGCAACAATGACAAACAGAGGTTACCTGGGCAATTTTGAATCAGTGTTGGTAAAACAACCGTATTTAATTCTGTATCCAGATTACTTCTGTCATCACCAGTGCAAAAAGGATCACACAACTTTAAGCAGTCATACTCCACTATCAGGGCACTATATTAAAAAGAGGTAAATGACTACAATTGCGGATTTTAGGTCTAGAATAAATAAACCAATTAATTCACGTGAATAAGTATGTTTAGAACTGATCACAAGCATTATATTATGATGTGAAACAATAATACAGACATCAACGACAATAAGGAAACATTCTATTGTTTTAAAAAAAAGGGGGAACCTTAACAACCATTGCTGTACCACTTATATTCAAGTGGTACAATACAGGTATTCAAAAACGAAACCTGATAAATATAAATTTAAAGAAACATCTAGCAACTCGACAGTGTTTCTATAATTGGTAATTTACTAACTATGTTAAAAACCATGTTTTAACTTGGTCCTTAAAAAAAAAAATCTGCGATAGTAATCAAAATCATCACTCGTTGTTTTTGCAAATTCAAGAAGCAGATCCAACTATGATCTGTCTTTTGTTTTCATCGCTGTGTTTTAAATTTCTAATTCATCAGGATATATGCCTTGTATGTATTTACAAAATCCACAAAGAGAGACCCGAACTTGAAAATCAGAACCGGAAGTCTTAACAATTTACTTTGATAAAATGAATCATTGTTGGTTATATCAAACAGGGGAATATGGTATAACGCACTTTTTCAATATCTAGGTATTTAACGTTTCTATACAAATTAGCCATAAGATGGGATAGTAACGGGGAACAGAACAAACATTAGAGAAAATTTGATGCCAATAAATGAAACATTAAAAAACAATGAAAACAACATGAATGCCAAGTCCTGGACGACAAGGTGAAAAGGGATTAACAGAAAAAAGGGATAAAGGGTTAACAGATAGAAGGAATAAAGGATTCACATTTAAAAGGGATAAAATATAAACTTATAAAAGGGATAAAGGATTAACATTTAAAAGGGATAAAGGATAAACTGATAAAAGGGATAGAGGATAACAGATGAAGGGGATAAAGGATAATCAAGAGGGAAGTCAACAACATAATATTATGAAAGTAGTTGAGTGGAGCGTTATCTAAGAAATATTATACCATAACCAATTCGCTTGCGTTCATTTGAATTATGTGTTCTTCGCTGCTAAATGTCAATAATTCAAATCTCATTGCTAATTACTCGATTAGCAACACAGACGTAACCGGATAGTATGGAGGACCGGTGCATCTTCAGTTCATCGTTTCCATTGACTTATTGAAGACGATAACCGTAGTTGAAAATAACTTATGGAACGCCGTAACTGCCTTCTGTTAGTATACGGCGTTCCATAATAACTCGTTCATCTATATATATCCGTATATACTTACTCGCATAAAGCTTGTTGATCCGTTTTGTCTATTGTTGCTGCAGTTGTTTTATAGGCGGTGGCACATTTTGTTACTTCTGTAGTACAATCTGGTGCAGCCAAAACACATGTTACAATGGCTGGAAAATAGATGAGAGTTGTGGGATGCTGTTGTCTGACAATATTTGCTAAAGATTCTGATTTCGATGCTCAAGTCTATGAAATTCTGGTATTCTGTATCATATTAATCGCAAGGGTCGATGAGTCTGACATATTTCAAACTTTGCGAGAATTCTGACATATAATATAATTGGAAAGGCTGGCGATTCTGATATATTTTATAATTTGAATGCTGCCGATTCTGACAAGATATTATATAATTAGAATGTTGCCGATTCTGACATTATATATATTTTGAAGGCTGGCGATTCTGACAATATTATATAATATGAATGCAGTTGATTCTGACATTATCCGAAACTATCGCGTCGTTCTAATTTCATAGAAATAACAGACCCGACCCTATTTGGAGTTTATTAAATTAGAACGCCAGCCTTTATCCGTCAATTAATGTAAAAGATCATGATATTTTGCGGTATAGAAAAATGTTGTTGGGCGAGGTAACGTCTTAAAAATGTCACCTCGTATCCTTATTCTCTCCAACCATTGGCAGCAAAATCAACAAAATCGTTATCCCCCACGCCCTTATAACCCACGCCCCTATAAACCATATGCTTGGCAAGATCAGGCCCCCCGTCAAAGGCCTTACTATAATAACAGAGTACAATAACGCAGGATGGATAGACAATCGCATCATGGACATAATAATAGATTATCCCAGCTTAATAATCAACGTAGGAATAATCAAGGACAACATTTCCGCAGAAACAATCATCAGAATCATGCTAGAAACCGTCCATCTCAACAATCAGAATCATCTGCAGCTTCTATTAGAATGTTTTACCAACTTCTGCAATGCTTACACCATATCAGCGCAGTTTCAAAACAATTGGATGGTTCTTTAAGTCTTGGCCTTTCGAAAAAGGTTTCTCATTTGAATGAGTTCATTCAACCTGCTCTAAAGAATACTATCATATCTTCGGCTATTGAAAAAATTAACCAAACTTGGGCAACAAGTATCCTTTCGGCACTCAAAAATCACTATAATTCCATGGTAAAAACGAAATTAGACTTGATAAAATCTCAATCTCTTACGGACGTGCAAATTGAGTCCTTTTCATTCGAAGCTTTAAATTGGGCTAGGCAAGTTTATAAATCTCGCTTACAACAAACTGTAGTCGAACAGTTCAAATCACTTTTGGCAGACATTAAAACTACGGCTTCGGATGCTCTTGAGGATATGGATGTAGGCATTATAGAATTGGTAGAACCATCCCTTCATCCAACAACCAAACCAGCCTCTACCAATAATAGATTCACTTTCATGCCACAATCTACTGGAAAACCAAAACGAAACAGATCCTACTCCCCCACAAGTTTTCCATCCTCATTTGAAACGCCCTCAAAACGAAAACATCTTTCGAGCCGTCGATCTTTACCAAATTCTCCACCAAACCCACCTGCCAACTCGCTATCCACCTCAAATGTAATTAACATTAGTGTACCTTCTACTGCTACTTCATCTTCATCATCACCTCGTAGATCTCTCAGCTTTGATAAAACTCTTACTCCTACTACGTCTTCACCATCAACCTCTTCTCCTGTCTCCAGACAACTAACTTTATCTACATTGCCTACTAAACCAAATGTTCATGCACGCCAGAGTGATAAGTCAAAATTCAGTTTACCAAAAATAACCAAACCCATCCTCATCATCGGATCTTCTAATTTGGGCCGAATTCCAAAAGCCACTCCAGACACCCAAATAGAGAGCTACCCGGGAGCACGAATCTGCCATTTAAAATCCATAATCTCTAAAGCTGAAACCAGCCAAATACCAAGCAAAGTAGTCATACACGTAGGCCTAAATGACAAACAAGAAGAAGGAAATTATATCTACAGCCAAATGATGGAACTACTAGAACTCGTTCGAAACAAATTTCCAAAAGCCTCCCTGTATGTCACACCCATACCAATTTCTCCATCTTTAAAACGAGCATTCCCTGCAGCCTCCAAAAACCTGTCAAAATTTAATGAACTTATTACTACCAAACCACCAAACTATACCACCACCATACCAGAATATTCCGGATCCATTAAAGTCCAAAACGACAACATCCATTGGACAGAGATGACAGCGAAGAATATATTTTCTCACTGGTTGGCCCATTTAAACTAGAGGTGGGGGGTGGACCGAAATTGGATAAAACGGTAGTGAATTTGAGTTCTAGATCATTAACTATACCGGAAGTAAGTATTTTAGACAAAGGTCTTAAATTTATACCCACGGCAGTACCTTCATCCCTTGACGAAATTTTAGAGGCCACTTATAAATTCGAAAGACTAATTAAACTTGCATATTTTTATAGAAAAACCCTCGGCAGAGGTGCCCGGAAGAAATTTGTGGAAAAATCTGAGTGAACCCCACCAGATGCCCTAATACATACCGATATTTTAGAAATTTGTGATAATATGCGATTTGAAACTTCTCTTTAACCACTGGTAAAAGATAAAAGCAACTTAACACGCGCCGAAAGGACTATTTTAAACAACTTGAAAAATGATAAAAATATCATCATTCGGAAAAGTGATAAAGGAAGCTCATGTGTCATCTTAAACCGCGAGGATTATATTGCCGAACTGGAAAGTCAATTAAATAAACGTGAACATTACCAAATTTTACATGCTCCGATTTATAATGAAACCGGTATGATGATTAATAACACCTTACAAAAATTAGTAAAACAAAATTTACAAAATTATTACCGATAAACAATACGATTATCTTTCGGCCAGTTCTACTTCGTATATTTATACCCTCCCGACGATCCATAAGAACCCGGAAACTGAATGGTTTTTACCGAATACTATACCTAAGGGAAGACCTATTATTTCAGACTGCGCCAGTGAATCTTATCGAGTTTCGGAATAT
This sequence comes from Nipponacmea schrenckii, assembly GCA_030562195.1. NCBI lineage: Eukaryota > Metazoa > Mollusca > Gastropoda > Lottiidae > Nipponacmea > Nipponacmea schrenckii. The sequence goes on from CM060201.1 coordinate 7,349,779, forward strand.
ATTGACCATTTTTTATATCCTTTAGCGTGCCAACATCCGTCATATTTAAAAGATACAACCGATTTTGTGGGAAAAATAAAAAATTTAGATATCCAGGAAAATGCTTTATTTATATCAATGGACGTTAACAGTATGTATACTAATATTGACAACGAAGCCGGTCTAAAGGCAGTAAAAAAGTGTTTTGAGAGAACTCCAGATCCAAAACGGCCCGATTCAGAAATCCTTAAATTACTAGAAATTTGTTTAAAACGGAATGATTTTTCTTTTAACGGTAAAATTTATCTTCAGACTTCCGGTACAGCAATGGGTAAGAGATTTGCACCAAGTTATGCTAATATATTCATGGCAGAGTGGGAACGCGAAATTGATCTTATTTCTCCTTTTAAACCTTTATTTTATGGACGATTCCTTGATTTTTTTAATTTGGCAATACACCATTCAGGAATTCTGGCAATATTTTGAAATTCTAAACAACCACCACCCATTAATCAAATTAACAGCAAATATCAGTGAACAAAGCATGGACTTTCTCGACACAACAGTATTCAAAGGACCGGATTTCACGGAAACTAGGAAAGCTGATATCAAAGTATTTTTCAAACCTACCGATACCCACCAACTTTTGTTTAAAAGCTCATTTCATCCTAAGCATACTTTTGCAGGCATAATAAAATCACAAGTTTTACGGTTTCGTAGAATTTGTACCCAGACCAAAGATTGTGATGATGCGTGCCAGTTAGTCTTCAAGAAATTGCGAGAGCGGGGATATTCTAAGCGATATCTCCGCAGCATTAAAAGCAAAACACTTTCTGAAATTGAAGACCGGAATAGAATCCCTGTTCCGGATCATATTAATCAATCTTTCGGTTCTAGGCCGTGCGGGTCTACTAGATGTAGAACCTGCGAGCACATTTTGACAACCAACTCCTTCTCTAATAAGCATAATGGTAAACAATTCGCGATTAACGGCTTACTTTCTTGTACCACTACCAATATTATTTACCTAATTTCATGCGATAAGTGCCCTTTACAATACGTAGGTGAAACCAAAAATTCTCTGAGAGAAAGAATAAACGGCCATCGTTTCGACATCTCCCACCATCTAGATAAACCAATTGGGAACCATTTCAACTCGCTCAACCATTCCTTGACAGATATGAAAGTGATGAATGAAGAAGATACCAACCCAAAGACGTCAAGACTATACAGAGAAAGCTTCTGGATGAACCAACTAAAGACCATCTCACCCTCTGGACTTAATATTCAGTTTGATTCACAAATGTTACCATTTGTAGCCCCATTTAACAACATATCTTGCCAAGCTTCCCGTATTATTAAACGATACTACTCTGAGTTACAAGACAAATTACCAACTGTATTTTACAAAAAACTAGTAGTAGCATATTCCAAAAATAAAAACCTGCAGGATATACTCGTTCGGGGTAGACTAGATCCCATTGATGATGAATGATCAAAAACGTTTTAGAACTAATTATTACTTTATTATTTATTTATTCAATATTCTCTTTCCAAAAGCGATATATCACCTCTGTCCATATGATAAAAAACATTTATAATTACTACCTTTATCTTTTACAGTGATAGATATAAGAAGAATATGTACTGTAGTAATAGTATTTTTTCAGGACTACTTTTTCATAATTACTTTATATCAATTAAAATCAATTTATCTATTTTACAGATCTACCTTACAAAAACAACTTTGTTTTACTAAGTATTAACATCACGATAACTAGTTACTTTCAATCACCCTAATCTCTAGTTCTAGTAACTAAGTAATCAAACGCGTTCTCGTATGATTCTGACATCTATATTTTGAAGGCTGTTGGTTCTGACAAATTATATATTTTGAAGGCTTTTGATTCTGACATATTATATATTTTGAAGGCTGTTGGTTCTGACAAATTATATATTTTGAAGGCTGTTGGTTCTGACATATTATATATTTTGAAGGCAGTTTATTCTGACATATTCTATATTTTGAAGGCTGGCGATTCTGACATACATATTATATATTTTGAAGGCTGTTGATTCTGACATATTATATATTTTGAAGGCTGTTGATTCTGACAAATTATATATTTTGAAGGCATTTCTGAACATATTATATATTTTGAAGGCTGGTTTGACATATTCTATATTTTGAAGGCTGTTGATTCTGACATATTCTATATTTTGAAGGCTGGCGATTCTGACATACATATTATATATTTTGAAGGCTGTTGATTCTGACATATTATATATTTTGAAGGCTGTTGATTCTGACATATTATATATTTTGAAGCTGATGATTCTGAGAGTATTGTTTTTGCAGACGACTCGGAGATTTATTTTATTTTATTTCGTGATTCTGACATACGGATTTTTGGTAAGAACTGCAATTGTTATAGACATACTATAATGTCTAATGGCTAATGAGTGCGAAAGCCACTTGCAATAAATTGAATTGCCTTGCCAGGTTTTCTGACGCATTGATTTGAACTCCATACACGACACAGTGATTTAAAATGCCACTCTTTCTTCTGACACAATGATGATGAAATTTTGCTTGAAATTTTGAGTGCCAACGTTTTTCAAAATATCTTTTGTTGATACAATTATTATATTATTATCCTATAGATTTCAGAATCAATGAAAGTTATAGGAATTTTAGGCCATACTCTGTTTCTTTTCAGTGGGAGACACCGTGTTCTTGGACCTTCTGGTTAATAATGCTGTATAATTCGCTCAGACACTAAAGCTCTCACTATCCAATCAATCTAAGTGAATTAAGCAAACTATAAGTTGATTGATAAAGCTAAGTGAACATACATATTGATCACAGACTCGTAGGTCAACGTTACCCTTATAATAAAAATTCAAATTGAAAATGATAAAACTAAAAATATATTTTACCTCCTAAAGCAGCAACCAATAATAAATAATTCATTTTGCTAAAGCTATAGAAATGTGACTGCTGTAAGGGAAAAGGTTGAAATAAAACTGAATAGGATAATCTTATCAATTATCATAGACCAGAGTCCAGTCTCATCCCATATATCTTGATTTGTTATCATACAAAGAACCTATTTTGATACATAGATAATGTTCCAGATATGCGTCATTGTCCTTAGTCTCGTCATCGAAAGCGAGTGTCACTAGCAAGCCAAATCATATCAATCTCTTTAGAACACCGGATACATTCTCTTCTTATCAGACCAAAGTAGATCAAATTGTTTCGTTTCGTGTCCATTTGGTTACTACTATCGTCACCCGTAATCTTACGAGGTTCCAAACTGAACCAAATTCAAATGATCCAGTTTTATTTGCTATAAAGCAGATGATTAAATGAATATTTTGATATTTCAATCACGAATTAAATACAATTTATGAGAAAAAAAAATAAATGATACAGATTCCTGAGATTAAGCTATCAGACAGTTTTTTGTAAATTTACCTCCAAAACTATCCTGTAGACTACTGTGTATTGGAAACGCGGGTCGCTAGCATAAGTTGATGTTTTGACACTTGGGCAATGTTATAAGGTTATGATTTATATATTATTATAATTATTAATTCACATATTATGTGAATTAAAGAACTTAAAGGAGTAGTGTGCAGAATTACAATTATCAAAAAAGTGTTTAATTATACTTGGAAATACTGTTTAATCACTTCGATTTTGAATGGTTAATTTCAAGTGTACTAATTGTTTAGTAAGAGCTTAACCTAGGCTTGGACACATAGAAAGCATATTTCACACTGTAGTTTCGTTACACCCGCCCCCAACCACCACCAACCAAATAGTATAACAAACCTAAATGTTTACGGAAGCCAATACCATAGTTTGGGCGCTAAAAAGTTTACAATAGGACTTTGTGTTAAAACTTTAGTCAAGTCACCTGCTCTATTAGAATTGCTGCACAGTTTTTCATAAATTTTAGCAAAAATATTTTCCGACCGACGAAATTCCCTAGTTCCCTTTTCAATCATGAAATGGCGCTATTTACATTTTATCCAAGATGAATTGGGTTCCAGGTTTGAAGGAAACCATTTTTTTTCTTGTTTCGTGACAAGAATCATATGACTAAATCAAATCAGTTAATCAATCTAGTTACAAGATAACCTCTTTGATAGTGATAATAAATTATCAAAAATAATTATCAAAATAACTCTTTTCTTTTTTAACTGATTTTTAAAATTCGCCCTGCTTTACAGTTCATATTGCTGGTCAGCATACTGCATATTCTTTCTTTTGATTAGAACCGATAGATCGCAGATTGTAGTAAAATAATTGTCAAACAAAATGATATTTTACTTGTAACTGTTCAACGTTGAAATAACTGAGACAAAAAAATAAAAAAATGAAAATAAAAATAAATAAATATATAAATGAAATGAAATGAATGGAGTTTTACGTCCTACTCTTCTGCACCTTATGGGCTAATGAAGACGGTCAACGCCATGCAGTGTGCAATGAGGAAAATTTTTCAAGGACAGCGTCAAGGACAGCGGCATTAGCCTACTCTTTTTGCGATTTCCACCTGTCGAGGGATCTTTAACGTGCACAGCCTGTAGCACACGGGGCCTCGGTTTATTGTCCCAACCGAACGACTAGACGCTTTTTTCTATGTCAGTCCCTCCGACCTGCATCACTGACAAGGGTTGAAAAATCCGAAAGTTCATCTAGACCTTTGCCGGGATTGAACCTGGACCTTCAGGTTAGCGAGCAAGCGTCTAACCCACTGAGCCACCGCGGCTCCCAAATAAATATATAAATATATAAATAAAGCCCTCTGATTGTTAATGCAACGAAGAAAGTTACAAGACAGGGCAAAAATATCGGGATTATCTTAATTATTATTGATAGCAATGGATTATAGATTGCTGCTATGTTACTTGCTATACCGTTTTATCTATGATAATCATAAATCACTCAAATTGCAAACAAAAGTCTATTAAAAAAGGAATGGTAAGAAACATGGTCAAGGTACATTGACACTATTCTCGTATAATTTCATTGGAGTATGTTTTCTTCTGTAATTCAAAACTAAGGTCAACGCAGACGGAACAACTTTGTAATACCTTAAAATTGTGAAGGTTAGTGATAGAAACGCTTTTGATACCGATTTGGGATTATAATTATTTTTTTCGGCTGTCAAAAGTCTTTCAAGTCTCTGTGAAACTAAGGGACAGAACTCGTCTTAAATATGGTGGACAAAATTAGAAAAAAAGGTAAACAAAGGAAGTTTTAAGTTTAATTAGATCTATGAAGCCTAAGTAAATACTTAAGTAAGTCCAGAACAGCGTATGAAACATGAGATATGTCATAACATATGATTATATGCTCACTATGGAAAGTTCAGGCTTAGGATAGCCCATTTATTTAAAACTTTCGCTCGGGAATGAGGTAGTATTCCCATCGTCTAATAACAATCATTATTCATCCAACACAAAAATGGGAGCTGACTCATTCTAATATGAATATAGTTTATTCCTCATCTTCCATTTAAATAGATAGCCAAGTAGTAATGATATGTTTAGGCTATTATATAATAAATTCTAGATACGCTCATCATTCTCATAATATAATTAAAGTTTGAGACTTGGGTTATCAAGCTTAGGCCTTAGCCTGATCCCTTAATTGCCATGGTCAAATTTACTTTACAATGTCAAGCTATTCCAAACTACCTTGACTGCAATAGCCACCATTCTTGTCATTCAGCCGAACCTTTATAAATGTTTGTTAGTTTCCTTAAATTGAACATTGACTCGGAAATGAAAGACAGGTATCTTGCCTGATCAATGATATTGATACAAGTATTCTTATACAGAAAGTCTGTTGACAATAAGTCCGGTTACAATGGTTCAAGTCTTTCAGATTAATTCAATATTGTAGTTTGGGCTGATAATTTTAGCTTGAATTGTGAGAATAAAAATTTAATTAATAAAATATAAATTAATGATTTAATTATTGATCAGCTTTTATAGACCTAGAAAAATAACGACATTACAATCTGTATGACTTTATCAGATAAGATGATTACTTCTGTAAAAATTAGTTGTAAAGAAACATATCCTTTTGTTTATAGGGCCTACAGTTTTTGATGTTACTAAGATCTGTAAAATAATATTGTTTAATATAGTGTTTCAGTTGGTCAAATTTATTTGTGCAAAGACGAAGAACTTTTTGAGATAAAAAGTTAACTGCACTATTGATGCCAGTAGATTAAATGTAATAAAGACAATATAAAAAACTTGATTCTAGAGTTCAATTACAATCAGAATCTCCCAATATGTGTTTATATAACATCTGACTTTATAGACAAATAGAAGAAGAGATATGATATACTTTATGTCTATATTAGGAATTAAAGAAGTACTTCTGTGACATCTAATATTGAGGAGGACTCAAACATACCAGTACAACACCTAATCCTCTACAGTACTTGGTTTTACATTTTGATAAATATTTTCTCTTGTTTGATTTTCATTTTGTCTTTTAAATTATAGATGGCTTGTAAAGGATAAGATTGCTAAAATGCCAAAGATTGGTTGATCCTTTTAAGTCTTCTTGGTGAGAAAAGAATTCAAATTGTATTCAAGAAAGAGAAACTGAAATGCATCGATTGAAACACAAGGTAAAGTTTTATATAGAATCATAAATACACATGTAGAAAACTAATTCCAAGTCTCACGCCTGAAAATTTAGTTCTATCTAAGCTGGGTGTTGTATTGTAGTCATATTAAATAACACAAAGCATAAAATAACAAAATAAAACAATGTGTCAATATTCTACTGTTGAGTTTGATAGTCTTGATATATATTTATTAACTTGTGCGTGAGCATGAATAAGCTCAAGTATTTATAATGTTTATACAGTAAGCTTAGATCATGTAGCACATATTTTTGTATAGTGAAGCTAAGACATTTGTGAACATTTCTTTTACAATTTAAGACATAGACATCATAGCACTTAAAGATGAAAATTAGACTATTATTTGTATTCAAATAAGTGAATCTCAGTTGACATGGTGACATCCAGATATATCAATGATATATTAAATTTAGATGTTGTCACTTGTCTATCTGTTCAGTTTCAAGAAATTGTTACCTAACTATAGTTGAGATGTTGATTCTGTAAAGTGATCAAGATTAATGAAATTGAGCAGTATGTACATTGTCATTTTTTCAAAGATGTGGTTGAAATTTAGAAGACAAGGGTTATTTGCTATGGTTATTATTGGTGCTATACCTGTTGGTTTTATGTTATATATTATAGCTACAATTCAGTCTGAAGGTAAGTTTATACAAACTCTCTGCTATCATATAATATGACTCTTCTATTTTAAAGATGCAAAGAGACTATAAATGAAATATCCTTAGCAAGCTGTTTACTGTGGTAAATCTGCATTGCAGGTGTGATTTGTGACTGCAATTTCTCATTAGAAAACAATGTTCGAAAGGCTTCAGATTCGAACTGCATCTTACAACTTTTATAATCATCTAATTAGGCTATCATATTCCTATAGTTTTTATCACAAAACTTTTCATTTCTTTCGATACATCTTAGATATGTTTGTGTAACAAGTTTATACCTATTATGTTTTCAAAATGAGTTTCTGTATTTGATTTACTATTTATCCCTGACTTTTTATATAGTGGTGATTTGAACAAGTCTTTTCTTGAATTCTTTTTTTAATGTAGCTGATATTGTTTATGATATATTGTTCACACAGACATATACAAAAAAAATTTAGTAATGCATGGTGTTGCCCTTCTTCATAAGCTCATAATGGTGCAGAAAAATCTATTCATTTCATTTAACTTTGTGCCATTAGGATCATAAATTCCAATTTCCATACAAGAAATCTACTGACACAAATCAACCAAGTCCTTATACTGAATTGATTATTTCAGTTCCACTATCCTATGAAAATAGTGACCTATTAGATGAACTACAAACTAAGTTAGCTGATAAAGTTAGAGAAGTGGAATACCAAAATGTTAAACTGAGACAACAACTTAGGTTAGTAACTGTAAACAAATTAGAAAAAGTTATGTGGCTCATGAGTTAGATATCTGATATGAACTGATGAAAATAGAAATAGAGAGTGTTTTTGAATTATTGCATTCACTAGCAGATAGAATTTGTATTGTAACTAACAATTGTATTCTTCTGGAAACAAATTATTGTTATACTTCAAAATGCTCTGCGTGACATCCACCCACCTTCAAATTGGTTTATTGGATGTCAATAGTTTTTAGGATTGATTTTAAAAAGTTTAGAAGTTATATAAGAAGATTGGCCAGGTGGAGCCTGATTTTAGCAGTGATTAGCCTATTTAGGTATGAGTAATTCTTGATAACTATTTTTAGCTATGTAGACTCACAGAAGGGATGCTGAGTTGCTGTATAAACTTTGTACTGTGTTTTATTTGAAAGTTATGCTTGTTGTTTCAGTCTAGCTCAGAATCAGTTACTAAAGTTACGAATGAGTATGGTATCTATAAATGCTAGTGATAATACTAATCAAACTAAAATAAGATGTATTAGTACTGAACCAGATGTACCGAAGTGTGAGGTATGACTCAGTTTTAGGTTAATTTTAAAATAACCCTCAGTTGCAATATTATGTTGGATTGTCACCTTAATTAAATGTGAAACTGTGACTAAAAAGACTGGTAATTTGTAAACTATAAAGATGTACATGTATGTTAAAATATCAGTGATTTCTATTTTATATAATTATATGTAGATAAAGCAAAAACGAATATTTCTATGTTAATGTGGACATATCACTAAGCATTTTATTCATAGACACCTAAGGGATGAATACCATTGCAGTTGACAAAGATATTTGGTCGGTTAAGGATCTAAAGATTTACAGTGCTGGCTTGGATTTCAAACACCTCTAGAACAACTATGTATGGATCATACTGCATATCAATTCTTCATCCTAAACTGTATTGTTCCTGTTTCAGGTGGTTCAAGTTGCTATTGTTTGTGCTGGTCACAATTCTACCAGAGATGTAGTCACTTTAATCAAAAGTATTTTATTTCATCGGAAAAATCCACTTCATTTTCATTTTGTATCAGATACAGTTGCTGAATTAATATTAAAAACATTATTCGAAACATGGAATGTTGCTGAAGGTAATTTTTATTTTTGATGCATCATTATTTTCAACCAATTTATGTACATGGACGGAAAATGGAATTTCTGCTGTTTATCTCATTGCACACTGTTTTCAAAGCTATTCCAGGTGCATGAACACCTGAACATAATCTGACCACCTTACACATATATATGAGAATGTTGTCCTTAATAACCCAATTTCATCACATATCAGTCCCGATTTTAGTAATTTTCCTTGAGGGAGAAACTCCAGGTCTTCCTAATGAATCAGTTCCCATGGTTTTCATGAGATTCTTATGGCCCTGTTCCATGAAGTATATATACTATTTTTATACTTATAGTAATGTACAGTTTTTACCCAGCTGATCAAGTTAAAGTAAGATTTCTATTAAACTTAACTGCTATTATGAAAATAAACATGTATTGCAATTTATAGGGTGATTACATGTACTTTTACTATTATGGAATTTTATCATGTGACAAATGGTATAGACGAGATCTACATTCCTTATACAATCACATGGAAAATGATTGTGAACTATGTATAGGTTAATGGCCGAAGACAGTCAATAAGTTAAATAATGATCATAACACAAGTACTGAACGTCCATGTATTACATCAATATTGAACGCATTGGACCATAACCTACATGTACCTAAAATACAGATTACACTAACAATAACAACCAATCAAACCTTTTTAAAAGTGATATATTTTCTCAATTTATCTAACCTAAATATAGCATCAGATCAGTTCCAAATTTGTCGCCATTTTGACACAATATCTGTACCAATAAGTTTGATATTGTCCACACGAATTAAAGGTGTGACACTATATCTGTAAATGCATGTTATTCCCTTTAAGATCCAAACTTGGTTCGGTATTGTTTGTTATAGAACAATCATGTTTTAGATGTCTATATTTTTGATCATGAGACATCATTTACTTGGTCTAACAGCTTTTCGTCCATTATTCGGAAGATTGAATATAATAATGTGTTTACACTTGAAATCCTGACTGTCTTTATGAAGCATAAAAAACCCTGGATTTATATGATTTTAACATTGCAAACGTATTATGGCTGCCTCACAGGCATTAATATTTCAGCCAAAATGCTGTCTCAAGTTTTTAATGGCTAAACTATGTCAAACCACTCATTTATACTGGGTTTTTCTTACAGCCTGATATAGCATGGATACCAAATCATCATTATTCTGGTATTTTTGGTTTAATGAAACTAACTTTACCTAAATTACTGCCAAAAGATATGGAAAAGGTAGTTATTATATAAATCTGATTAATTTGCTGATGATCTTTCCTATTTCCCTGTTTTATCATCTACATGTATGATCTGAAGAAACCCCATAGTGTTATTATGGGTACCTATTGTTAAGTTATTAAACATGAACTGATGATATAAATAAATATATCACATTGTATATCTCAGAACTGTGATTGACCAAAATTTTAGTCAGATATATTAGTTATCTCTAGTGTTTTCTATTTCCCAGTAGATCTTGCGTCTAAAACTTTTATTGTATATTTGCTTCACTATGATAGATATTGTGGTGTACCTAATCAGGCCAGGCGAGGCCCCATTTGTCTTGCCTTACTACACCATTGTAAATGATAGATAAAAAAGAAAGGACAACAACTGTCTACTAGGAGGTTCTTGGCCAAAATTCTTGGTATTGTTCTTTACTGGATTAACTATACCTATTTACAGCTGGAATAATGAGAAAGCTGACTGATATTTGAACCCACTATCTCCATTTTTTTAATTACCAATTTACCATCAAGATTATCAAACTGATTGTTCTAAAAAATCTATAATATTTCTGCTACCAATATGTATCCTTAAAAGATTTTACTGTCATCCATCTTACATTGACATTAATCATTATATTCTATTCTAGGTTATTGTATTAGATACTGATGTAACATTTTCTACTGATATCGCTGAACTATGGAAATTATTTAGAATTTTAAAAGATAAACAGGTACTATTATGATATACATAACCCAAACAAATTATTTAAAGTGACTAGTCTGAGATACATGTACTTTGGGATTTTTTCTAACTAAATTCTTCTGGTCAGTGAAACAAGTCTGTGCTACGATCTTGAAGGCCAGAATTTAAAAGGAAGGCTAATCACCCTGTTCTAGCATAGCACACTGCATAAATTTGTCTTAAAGGAATACTATTTCTTAGGAAGACCAAAATATTGAAATTGTTAAACTTGGTAAAAATAAGTCTTTCTTCACCAGTGGACTTTCCTAGAGTCAAACTATAAGCAATAATCTAATAAATCCATGTATAAACCATTACTATTATTATTTCAAAGAGGTAGTATGTCTTTATTTAGCTCAATATGGTGAATAAAAGTATGATATGAAACAGCTTGGATAATTGGAGTGTACTTATGTTAGCTAGTACATCCTTACTTATTGTAGAAAAACGTAATGTTAGATGGTTGTTTCGAAAAGTGATAGGGAAACTTGAAATCGATTTCTATCAGTGGTAATAATATTGATGCAGCTATTTTGTGATTTTTTTCAGAATGTGATAGGTTTAGTAGAAAATCAAAGTGATTGGTATTTAGGGAAATTATGGAAAAACCACAGACCCTGGCCAGCTTTGGTAAGTTTTCTTCTACATCCTTACCATCTAATATTACTTACTCTTAAACTATATTTTCTATATTTGCTATTCAAAGACTTTGATATGATATGTATTGCTATTTTAGGACATTGATATGATATGTATTGCTATTCTAAGACTTTAATAATATATGTTCTGCTATTCTAAGACTTTGATATGATATGTATTGCTATTTTAAGACTTTGATATGATATGTATTGCTATTTTAAGATCTTGATATGCTATGTTTTGCTATTCTAAGACTTTGATATGATACGTATTGCTATTCTAAGAGTTTTGATATGTATTGCTATTCTAAGACTTTGATATGATATGTATTGCTATTCTTAGACTTTTATATAATACAGTATGTATTGCTAAGACTTTGATATGATATATATTGCTATTCTAAGCTTTGATATATGTATTGCTATTCTAAGACTTTGATATGATATATATTGCTATTCTAAGACTTTGATATATATTGCTATTCTAAGACTTTGATATGTATTGCTATTCTAAGACTTTTATATGTATTGCTATTCTAAGACTTTGCTATGAAATGGCATAATCTAAGAAAATTTTATTGAATTTTTTCTTTCAATTTCTTTGTAGTTGTTGAGTCTGTCTTGTGTAGTGCCAAGTATCTCTTAACTTGTTGTTTTTTGTTGTATTTTACAGGGACGAGGTTTTAATACAGGAGTTATATTATTAGATTTAAAAGCATTACGTGAAATTGAATGGATGCAAATGTGGAAATTGATAGCTGAGAAAGAATTAATGACAATGTTAGCAACTTCTTTGGCTGATCAGGTAAGTTTTACTTGGTTTATATTTTGATTGATTTTCTGGTGAGTTTTTGTGTGATCAGATTCTTGAACCAGGCAATTTGATTGGAATACAACTGGATGTTCTATTTAGTGGCCTTTTTCTGATGACTCAGCTTGTTTTCAGTGATCTGATGACATTGTTATGCAACTCGTGTTCTTGGCCATTTAGCATTCCATTAATCAAATGATCAATCCATTTCTTATTGTGTTTGAGTAATTATGTGATACTGTGTAACTTTGGCTGTTGATTGGTTGGCAAAATGTATCACAACTTTGATGTTATTAGGTAAGGATTCCACAAAATGCAAAATTAATGGCAAGTGTAGCAATGTGCAGCATTAATCATTGAATGAAAATTCAGATCTGCATATTTTTAGTCTATAATTGTGTTTCTTGATCAATTAATTTCTTTGAATTCTTTCTGTGGATTTCTAATTCCAATAGTGCTTTTTGTATGTGTAGTTTTTTCAATATAATTATTTTCAGGACATATTTAATGCTGTTATCAAACAACATCCTTATTTAGTATTAAAGCTACCATGCCAATGGAATGTACAACTTAGTGATAACACAAGATCAGAACATTGTTATAGCGAGGTATCAGATTTAAAGGTAAGCTCCTTTGCTTTATATTAAAGCTACCATGTAATGATACTTGATCAGATCATAATAATTTGAGATATCAGATTAAAAGTTAAACTCTGTATAAAAAAAAACATGTAATGTAATACTTGATCAGATCATTATAATTTGAGATATCAGATTAAACGTTAAGCTCTGTATGAAAATAACCATGTAATGTAATACTTTTTCAGATCATTATAATTTGAGATATCAGATTAAAAGTTAAACTCTGTATAAAAATAACCATGTAATGTAATTCTTGATCAGATCATAATAATTTGAGACATCAGATTAAAAGTTAAATTCTGTATAAAAATAACCATGTAATGTAATACTTGATCAGATCATTATAATTTGAGATATCAGATTAAAAGTTAAGCTCTGTATAAAAATAACCATGTAATGTAATACTTGATTAGATCATTATAATTTGAGATATCAGATTAAACGTTAAGATCTGTATAAAAATAACCATGTAATGTAATACTTGATCAGATCATAATAATTTGAGATATCAGATTAAAAGTTAAGCTCTGTATAAAAAAAAAACATGTAATGTAATACTTGATCAGATCATAATAATTTGAGATATCAGATTAAAAGTTAAGCTCTGTATAAAAAAAAAACATGTAATGTAATACTTGATCAGATCATTATAATTTGAGATATCAGATTAAACGTTAAGCTCTGTATAAAAGCTACCATGCCATGATACCTGATCTGAAGTTATGGTAAGATTCAGATTTTAAGTTTGGACCCTAGCTCTCTTTTACAGCTGTAATGTCATAATATTTGATCAGAACATTCTTAAAATGAAGTACCAGATTTAAAGTTAATCTCTGTAGCTCTTTATTGTAGCTATCAAGTTGTTATTCTAAATCTGAACATTAAAGCTACCATGTCAATGGATTTACAATTCAGTTATAACACTTATTCTGCACAGCACTGGTATTCCTGCTACAGTCACTATGATGTAAAATTTTAGGCATGAGAAACTATGCTACTTGATTTCATTATGATTGACTTTCCTGATATTTAAATGGCCACTATTATTACTATTATTGTTATATTTCAGATCATCCATTGGAACTCTCCAAGAAAGATGAAAGTCAAGAATAAACATGTAGAATTTTTTAGGAATATGTATTTAACATTTTTAGAATATGATGGTAATTTATTACGGCGGGAGTTATTTGGTTGTGGAACAACCGGCTCCTCTAGTCAAGTAGAAGAACAGGTACGAAGGGTTTTTGAAATTTCTCTATTTTTATCGTTTTCAAAATGAAAATGGACATTTTGGACTGTACCTATCACAATGTATTAAATAGAACTAATATTTTGGCATCAATGACACATTGGAGTATTATAATGCCATAGAAGTGACACAGTTTTGTTGAATGACAGAAGAACTGGATGAAAAATTCTAAGCCTGGAAATTGATACACATACTGTAGCAGAAATTTAGCTATATCAGCTTGTAATACCATTATTTAAAGTCATGCTTTTAATTTTTCAGATCAATGCTATAAATGAAGATGATGAATGCTATGATTTTAGAAGAGAGCGTGTGATCGTACATAGAACACATTTATATTATTTAGACTATAATTATACACCTTCAGATGATGATGTTACATTAGTGGCTCAATTGAGTATGGATCGAGTTCAAATGTTAGAGTTAATATGCCAACATTGGGAAGGTCCTATTAGTATAGCATTATATATATCTGATGCTGAAGCTCAGCAGTTTTTACGTTATGCTCTGGGGTCAGACACGTTAATGGCGCGTAAAAATGTGGGATATCATGTGGTGTATAAAGATGGGGTAAGATTTAATATTTTGATATGTGTATTTTCTTTAAGATTTTGCAATTAAGTTTTTTATAAACTGGGATTTATTTTATAGGGTCTAGTTTATGCAAAAAAATTCTGAAATCACCCTCATACTTGATATTAAATTAGGGTAAAAACGTAACTATTGAAAAACAAACATGATGGGAAGGAAAAGCTTTGACATCCTCAATCAAATTTTCTTGACTATTTTATGCTTCACATCTGTCAAAAATGTCCAATTGAGGTTTCAAAGTCTAACTGCTCATCTGAAATCAAAGCCGTAAAATCCTACTTGTAGTTGGTCACCCGATTAATCAATAGAGTTCTGTGAGAGTTTCGTTTTGGCGCTACTTCACTTGCCAATAATTTCAGAATCATTGAAGCAGTAATAGCAAAACTATGTTATATCTTTTTTCTTATTGATTTGCTTGTTTTTCAGCAATTTTTTCCAGTGAATTACTTACGTAATGTGGCCTTAAATCAAGTTAGAACCTCCTATGTATATTTATCAGATATAGATTTCCTACCTATGTTTGGTTTATATGAATACTTAAAGAAAGCTGCTCCTATGATGGACCTTAAAGAACAGAAAAAGGTGAGAAAATTATGAAATGTTATATTATGTTTCATTTTTAAAAATTTTAAAAAAATCATATTTTCTGCAGGACTATTAGCTATTGTAGTAGTTGTTCCAAAGATATAGGATATTAAATCCAAAATCTAGATCTGAACTATTATCTATTGTAGGCTTTGATAATTCCAAAGATATAGGATATTAATTCCAAAATCTAGATCTGAACAATTATCTATTGTAGGCTTTGATAGTTCCAAAGATATAGTTTAGTATATCCAAAATCTATATCTGCACTTTTATCTATTGTAGGCTTTGATAGTTCCAAAGATATAGTTTATTATATCCACAATCTAGATCTGAACTATTATCTATTGTAGGATTTGATAGTTTTAAAGATATAGTTTATTAAATTCCATCTGAACTATTATCTATTGTAGGCTTTGATAGTTTCAAAGAAATAGTTTATTATATCCAAAATCCAGATCTGAACTATTATCTACATGTATTGTAGGCTTTGATAGTTTCAAAGATATATAGTTTATTGAATCCAAAATCTAGATCTGAACTACATGTATTATCTATTGTAGGCTTGGATAGTTTCGAAGATATAGTTTATTATATCTAAAGTCTAGATCTGAACTATTATCTAGCTATTGTAGTCTTTTATAGTTTCATATTTTGATACCCAAAGATACAGATTAACATATTCTAGAACTATTATCTATTTTAGGCTTTGATAGTTCCAGCATTTGAAACCCAGAGATATAGATTAACATATCCTAAATCTAAATCTGAACTATTATCTATGTTACATATGGGTAGTTTATTTACATTTAGGTAAGAATATTTTCTACTGCATTACTGATGAAAGAGGCTCACATAAGCTAAAACTCACTGAAGCTAGAACTCAGTCAATATAAATACATCCATGAAGGTAACATCCCAGATCAGTCTGTTACCCACAAGATTAAAATATAGCTGGATGCCCCAAAAATCTGATTTCTTTATTTTAAAAGTGTGTTGTAGAAATGTTTTATTGTTAGTCAAAAGACAAACTGTGGTGTACTGTTAAAGATATGGATACTAAGTTCTACCTTTTGTTTTATTACTGCTTATTTTTCCAGATTTCATGTTTGGCCTCAAGGTCATTCTCCAACTAATTTTGATAAATGGAGAACTGCAACAACACCATATACTGTAAGTTGTTACTTCCTATCTTTATATGTTAGTACTTTTAACCTAAAAGGGTGCATAGTCCATTAGTATGTCTTTTGGTCGTTAGACTAGATTATGCAAAAAAGGGCAAGAAAACTTTTTGTTGTAACTCCTTACTAGGGACATTTAATTAAGGTGATGAATATCTGCCATAGATAAGGCATCAGTGGTAGTATTCCAAACCAACTGTTTGGATGAAGATAAAAGAAGGCATGTTTTGAGAATATGTGAAAAGAATTTGCCGTGACATCAGAAATGTTTTTACTTTGAAGTAGATTTGAGGATTTGCATGTCTATTGTAGGTGAATTGGGAGGCTGATTTTGAACCCTATGTAGTAGTTAGAAGTGATATACCCAAATATGATCAAAGGTTTATGGGGTTTGGATGGAATAAAGTTTCACATATCATGGAGTTAGATGCTCAAGGGTGAGTAATTTTTGTATGAAAATTTTACAGAATCTAAAGTTTTCAAAAATGAAAATCAAGTTTGGGCTTAAGTGCTTCTCCCATAATATTATTCCCCTTTAACATCACATAATGGGAATTGCTATATTTCTTTCAGCGTTCAACTGATTGTTTATAGGTATATCAGATAAATGTATTTTTTGTTTTTTAAGGTATGAGTTTGTTGTTCTTCCAAATGCATTTATGATACACATGCCTCATGCACCTAGTTTTGATATAGCAAAGTTTAGATCAAGTTCCTTGTATAGAAGGTAAGTGAAAGTCTCATTGGAAAGTTATAATTAGGAATTACTAGGTTTTGATCATGGGTTAAGCTGAGTGACCTAGTATAGTCCTTAACTATATTAATTATATTATATTATATTAATTATAATATATTTAAGCAATTAATATCAGCAATTACTGATATACCCTCATCATGTTCTAAATTATACATATTCATTGATTCAATGACTTTACTAGTTCTATTAGATGGGGTAGCATGACATTCAAAATTCACCTGAACACAATTTGAGAAGAATTTTATTAGATCATAAATTATATTATTTGTAATAATCCAAAACTGAACACAGAAAAAAAAGTGTCAGAATATTAAATCTACTTTCCATATGCAAAAGAATTATTAGCAAAACCAATTAAAGGATTTGAATGTTTTCTATTGAACTATATTTCAGATGTTTAAAATCACTGAAAGGGGAATTCCAAAGAGATTTATCTAAGAAATATGGGATAAAGGCTTTAAAGTATTTATCTGTAGAATGAGAAAGGTAGAATGAGGTGTAATAGGATCACTGCCAGGGATTTTATATCAAAATGTTCACAAATTAATTATATCTACTAATGTACAAGAAATGTCCTGAGAATTCTATCAATAGTTTAAATTATGGAGATTCAATCTACCATACAATGTTACTCAACAGCCCCTCAGATATGTATTATTTGTGAAAGAGTGATTCTTATAGTGCCAAACGGTTTATTTCAGACATGACTGGCTGAGACATATTATGTACAAAAAAAAAAAACTAATTCAAAATTCAAGTATGTAAGCATAGTATATGGAAAAAGTTCTACAAAATTGATTGGTAGAATTGAAATGAGCATAAAACCAAAGTAACTGCCAAATATTATTTACTCAGATAAGACTGGCCAATAATATAATCAAATCAACAGCTTTATTGAAATGTATTATCCTTTGTGTCATGTAACAATTCCATTATGCCAAAAGGTTTGGAGTTTCCTAGAATATGCCAGACATCACAGATTATAGTACAGACTGAAAAAAATTATTAGTTGCATCAACCTTCCAAGAGTAATGTATGAATGATAATGTGTGTTGATTATTTGTGATAATTAAAACTTAAAAGTGCATAATAGCGATTGAAAGTGCTTCAAGTTAAAATGAGAATGCCAGATCTAAATCAACAAATTGTTGTTTAACATATGACTGTGTTTTACATATTACAAAGTTTATAATTTTAATACACTTTTGTTTGTAATTGAATAATGCTCAACTATCAACAGACATGTGTTTGTTTAATAGTTTTCAACCCTGATCATAGACAAAGTGGGTAGCTGAGAAATCCATTAATCACTACTCGCATGCAATACTATTTGATTGTAGATAAACAGGGTGCCTGTATATCACTCTATAAAGTAGTCTGAAGAGTTGAAAATGAGCTTTCACCCTTCAGTTATATGTGCATATTTGCAATGATATTGGTATAAATGTAAATGGTGTATATGTTTCTGTGGCACAAGTATATAAATTTGTGTTGTATATTAAAAGTGCTTCCATAAGTTCACCAAATTTCCTGCACCAAATTCGGCAACGTCATGCATTAAACAATTAAAAGGTTTGAAGCGATAGTTTATTAGCTTACAGAACTTCCTTTTTATACGCCCACATGAAATGGGGGGCGTATATTGTCGTCACCCACATCCGTCCGTCCGTCCGTCGGTCCGTCCGTCTGTCCGTCCACAATTACTTGTAAACACTCTACACGCTGTAATTCTTGACGGATTTAGATGAAACTTAATATGAGTGTTTATGATCACGCAGGGATGAACCCTATTGAAAATCAGCTAAATCGGAAAAAAATTAGTATGAGTTCGTCCCCTTGTTCTTGAATGGCTCGTAAACACTCTACAACGTGCAATTCTTGACCGATTTTGATGAAATTTGGTGTGAGAGTATGTTATAACTCAAGGATAAACCCTATCGAAAATCAGCGAAATCGAAAAACATTTAGTATGAGTTATTGCCCTTGTTCTTGAAAACGCGTTCAATTTTAGCTTGTAAACACTCTGAGTATTTGTTATCACCCAAGGATGAAGCCTATTGGAAACCTGTCAAATTGAAAAAAAATTAATATCAGTTATTGCCCTTGTTTTTGAAAACGCGTTCAATTTTTAGCTTGTAAACACTCTACAAAGCACAGTTATTGACCGATTTTGACGAAACTTGCTGAAATTGTTTAATATCACCCAAGAATGAACCCTTTTGAAAATAGCACATATCGAAATATATTTAATAGGAATTATTGCCTTTGTTCTATAAAATGTGTTGGATTTTTGCCTTGTAAACACTCTACAAGTCACAATTCTTGAGCGATTTTGACATAACTTGGCATGAGTATTTGTAATCACCTAAGGATGAACCCTATTGAAATTCAGTTAAATCGAAAAATATTTAGTATCAGTTATTGCCCTTGTGTTTGAAAACGCGTTCAATTTTAGCTTGTAAGCACTCTAGAAAGAACAATTCTTAATGGATTTTGATAAAACTTGGCTTGAGTATTTGTTTTTACCCAAGGATGAACCTTATTGAAAATCAAATAAATCGAAATATATTTATTGTCAGTTATTGCCCTTGTGTTTGAAAACAGGTTTAACTTTTTAATAAATACTCTAGAAGGTACAATTCATGACCAATGTTGACAAAACTCACTGAAATTGTTGGATATCGCAAGGGATGAGCCTAATTGAAAATTAAAATTATCAAAATATATCTAATATGAATTATTGCCCTTGTTCTTTTAAACGCATTCGATTTTTGTCTCGTAAACACTCTACATGGCACAATTCTTGATGGATTTCGATGAAACTTGGTGTGAGAGTGTGTTATAACTCAAGGATGAACCCTATTGAAAAGCGAAATCGAAAATTTTTTTAGTATGAGTTACTGCCCTTGTTCTTGAAAACGCATTCAATTTTAGCTTGTAAACACTCTAGAAAGAACTATTCTTAATCGATTTTGATTAACTTTGGCTTGAGTATTTGTTTTTACCCAAGGATGAACCCTATTATAAATCAAATAAATAGAATTATATTTAGTGTCAGTTATAGCCCTTGTTCTTGAAAACGCGTTCAATTTTAGCTTGTAAACACTCTAGAAAGAACAATTTTTAATGGATTTTGATGTAACTTGGCTGGAGTATGGAAGGATGATTTCTATTGAAAATCGAAAAATATTTAGTACAAGTTATTGCCCTTGTTTTTGAAAACGCGTTCAATTTAACTCGTAAACACTCTAGAAAGAACAATTTTGAATGGATTTTGATGAAGCTGGGCTTAGTATTTGTTTTCTCACAAGGATAAACCCTATTGAAAATCAGATAAATCCAAAAATATTTAGTGTCAGTTATTGGGCCTGTTTTCAAAATCGCTTTCAACTTTTGGCTTGTGAACACTCTAAACATTCATTTTGACAAAACTCGCTGAAATTGTTTAATATCAACCAAGAATGAGCCTTATTAAGAATTAAAAATATCAAAATATTATTCAGGGTGAACCCTATTGCAAATCATAAAAATACCGAAAAATATTTAATGAGTTGAGTTAGGTACAATTCTTGACAGTTTTTAATGAAACTAGAGACCCTAGAAAAAAATATATGGTGGAAGGTTGAATATTTCATTCCACTTTTGTAACCTTACTGAAAAGTTTTTATTTGAAATAAATGCTGCCAGTGGGCATATATTACCTTGCCTGGCAAGCTATCTTTGATTAGTTTTTTTGTCCCTACCATATGACAAGAAAACACGACAGGAGAAAATAGATGTTGATTAGAATATGCCAGGAGAATACTCATACCTGTATGTCTTAACTTACTGTTTTTGTGTTTGATTATAAATTTTCATTTTGAAGTTATCATGTATTTATATTACAAATGTGTGTTAATGGAATCATGCAAATCATTGGTTAAATGAAACCTGTTGTTATATAGGCGAAGTTATAAGGGTTATAGTTGCTTTCCCTCCAAATAGAGCTTCAATTCAGCTGTTAGTGGTACTTTTAGTATGACAACATTATCTCTGGTTTGTCTGTAATTTAAGATAATTTTAGCTGTGGCATTGTTTGATACTATAATTATTATGGTATCTTTTATTTATGTTCTTAAATAATCTATTGAGCCAAATGTGAGTTTTCCATTTTGAGAAATGTTTTGGATAGCTGAAATTAAGCTATATTGGCTGGGAAAGTAACTACTTAGAAAACCGTATGCCTTAATTTAAGTGTAAATAGTGGCTATCCACACAACTTTGAATGATGCATGATTTTTATTTGTTTTATATCTATCTATATATCGTTTTTATTTATTTATATTTTAAATTCTTATTTATCATATTAGCTCTGAGAAGGTTCAAATTTTAAATTGTATATGATTAAGTAAAACTAAATAAGTATATTGGGTGGTTATATCTTTCATGATGGCTACCACTATCTGAATTAAGTTTCAGATTTGGAGACTCCACACTACTAAGTTATATAAATTTATCATGTAAATCCAAAAGCTCCAGTCTTGATGCAAGAATTGGTGATAGAGCAAGTTATCCAATCTGACAATTTAAACATTATTGATTAGTAAATATTGCCAAATTTTTCAAAAAGACTTGAAAGAAATTGATCCCCTTATCTAAGTCATTTTAGAGGAAATACCGTATATTTCCGTGTATAATGCGCAGGTTTTTGCCATAAAATGGGCCCAACAAAGAGGGGGTGCGCACTATATACGGGTAAATAAATTTGGAGTATTTTTTCCCAACGAGAATGCCGCAAGTCGATGTTAAGGATCCGCCATTTTGTCTTCCCTCATCGACATTCGCGGTAAAATTGATTTGTGTAAAAGATTGAATTATGATTGTAATAACGGCACAATATGATTATTATCTTATAAATTAAATAAGTATTGTTAAATATTTGAACAAAACTAAAATGATTCAAGTTAATAACTTTGTTATTAACATGGGAAAATTTACGTGAAGACGAGAGGTACCAAAAATAATGTTCACGGGCCAAGCATTTTGGATGGCTCTTATAGTAGGAACAATTGATTGTCATGCTTGATGACATGCCTCAATACGTAATCGAGTCTTGCCTGAATATAAATACGGTTACCAGAATAAGTGGGTTTTAATATAATCCATTGTTTTCCTAATTATTCATCAGATATGAAACACATGGTTCACGCCGTCATTTTTTTTTCATTTCCGTTGAGAGGCAATACTAGTCGATAAATCTATGCGGGGGGTAAAAGCAGACGATAAAAATAAACTATTGAGCGAATCGTGTCACTCCAGCGATGATTAAAGACTTAATTAAGAAAGACAATGATATTTATTTACGTTAAACAAACGAAACAATCACAATTAAGTATTCACACAAAAGGAACTAACGCAATATCATGATGATTATTCGCCTTATGATTACAAGTATAATGGGGCCTATTAGTCTTACACCAAGCCAGTTACCGTTAGCCCTTCGAATTCCTGTCAATGGTATCTTCTTCAATACGTCTAAGTTTACCGGGTAATTGCACTTTTTTCTTCAAGATGAATATCATCCTCGGTACCGTCCATAGCATTAAAAAAAAAACGAATCAGGTGAGTACCGTAATTGAATAGCGCGGTATCTCAGTAAAGTCGTGTACAATTTATCGATTAGTATAATAATCAAATATTCACACAAAATGAACTGACGCAATATCATGATTATTATTCGCATTATGATTACTGGTATAATGGGGCCTATTAGTCTTACACCAAGCCAGTTACCGTTAGCCCTTTGAATTTCTGTCAATATCTTCTTCAATACGTCTAAGTTTACCGGTTAATTGCACATTTTTATTCCAATAGAATATCATCCTCGGTACCGTAATTTAATAGCATGATACATGATTTCTAAATAACACTCACTAATACCATTACGAGAGATTAGAAGCAATAAATACGGGATTAAAATGGATTTTATTATAAAAATAAATAGTAGAAACGTAAGTTGCAGTGGAACATTGTTTATTATAAAAAAAACTATGAATGGTGACTTACGTATTGACAACTATTTCCCGATATTGGAATCTGTGAAATACCAACTTAAAATCGTATTCACGACTCGACTCCGCGGTACCGTAATCGAATAGCGCGGTATCCCGATAAAGTCGTTTACAAATTACAAATAGTAGAAACGTAAGTTGCAGTGGAACATTGTTTATTATAAAAAAAAATCTATGAATGGTGACTTACGTATTGACAACTATTTCCCGATATTGGTGTCTATGAAATGCCAACTTAAAGTCGTATTTTTGCCGCGAAAAGGGGTGCGCACTATACATGGGTAAATGAATTTTCCCCGATTTCGCGGGGGCAAGGAAGGGGTGCGCATTATACATGCCTGCGCACTATATTCGGAATTATACAGGAAATACTATGTCATGATCTGTGGAAACTAGTCATTTGTCAGCATAACCTATTTAAAGCTAAATGGATTAAAATACTAATCTATTTATTTGTGTCTGATGGTAACTGCTTTGTCCATCTAAATTGTACAAGACTTCCAATTGAGCAAATTTTCTGTTCATTCCAAGATTTACCTTCAATATATGGGAAACTCTTAGATATACATTTTAAAGTATTCTTTTACAATTTTTTGTCATATTGATCTGTGAAAATGTTTCCTTTCTATGTTTCTTCCTTTTCTTGTTGATTCTTGGGTATACTATGTGGGGCCAAAACAAACTGAAAATATTCTCAGGACATTCAGCATTTGGTCAAGGCTTAATGTCTTGGAACTCACTAAATCAAATTTTACGAATTTACATTAATAGGTATCAGTGGTATCAGAACAGCAACTATAAAATAGCAAGGTTGGTCATAGATTAACTTGGTGTCGATGAAAGAAAACACTAAGAAGGCACATACATGTATTATAATTTTAAATGTTTGTTTGGACATTTTTATACGCCCACATGAAATGGAGGGGGGAGCGTATATTGTCGTCAGCAATGTCTGTCCGTCCGTCCACAATTGCTTGTAAACACTCTACAGGGTGCAATTCTTGACGGATTTTGATGAAACTTTGATATGAGAGTTTATGATCATGCAAGGATGATCCCTATTGAAAATAAGCGAAATCGGACAAGATTTAGTATGAGTTATTGCCCCTGTTCTTGAAAACGTGTTCAATTTTGGCTTATTTTAGCTTGTAAACACTCTACAAATAACAATTCTTAATGGATTTTGATAAAACTTGGCTTGAGTATTTGTTTTTACCCAAGGATGAACCCTATTGAAAATCAAATAAATCGAAATATATTTAGTGTCAGTTATTGCCCTTGTTCTTGAAAACGCGTTCAATTTTAGCTTGAAAACACTCAAGAAAGAACAATTTTTAATGGATTTTGATGAAACTTGGCTTGAGTATTTTTTTTTCTTCCAAGGATGAATCCTATTGAAAATCAGAGAAATCAAAAACATTTATTGTCAGTTATTGCCCTTGTTTTTGTAAAACGCTTTCAACTTTTGGCTTGTAAACACTCTAAACAATTCATTTCTTGATAGATGCTAATGAAACTAGAGACCCTAGAAAAAAGTATATGGCGGAAGATTGAATATTTCATTACGCTAATTGTTACTGTACTGAAAAGTTTTTATTCAAAATCAATGCTGCCAGTCGGCGTATATTACCTTGCCTGGCATGCTATCTTTAAGCATTAGTGAGAATTAAGTTTCTTAAGTTTATACTCGTGTTTTTGTATCAGAAAAATATTGTACAAACTCTATTAAAATCTTACGTGCAATACATAATATAGTAATGAAAATAAAACATTCAATCAATTTTCATTTGTACGAATGAAGTAAAGATTATTTATGTAATTTGTCGTCTTTTGGTTATTTTTATACACCCACATGAATATGTGGACGTATATTGTCGTCACCCCTGTCCGTCGGTCTGTCGGTCAGTCGGTCTGTCAACATTTGTTGTAGACACTATAGAAGCTTCAATTTTCTATGGATTTTGATGAAACTTGGTATGAGCATGGGAATTGATAAGACGGCGGTCAAGTTCGATTTTGACGATTTTTCGATAAACGGTTTTTGAGTTATTGTCCTTGACTTATTAAAATCACATCAAAATTTATTGTTGACACTATAGAAGCTTCAATTTTCTATGGATTTTGATGAAACTTGGTATGAGCATGGGAATTGATAAGGCGGTGGTCAGGTTCGAATTTGACAATTTTTCGATGCACAGTTTATGAGTAATTGCCCTTCACTAAGTAAAATTGTGTAAAACTTCATTTGTTGTAGACACTATAGAAGCTACAATTTTCTATGGATTTTAATGAAACTTGGTATGAGCATTCGAATTGATAAGACGGCGGTCAAGTTTGAATTTGACGATTTTTCGTTTAAACAGTTTTTGAGTTATTGCTCCTGCCTCTATATTTGTTGTAGACACAATAGAAGCTACAATTTTCAATGGATTTTAATGAAACTTGGTGTGAGCATTGGCGGTCAAGTTTGAATTTGAAGATTTTTCAATAAACGTTTTTGAGTTACTGTCCTTGACTAAGTAAATTGTGTAAAAATTTTATTGTGGGTGCAATAGAAGCTACAATTTTCAAGGGATTTTGATGAAACTTGGTATGAGTATTGAAATTGATAAGACGACAGTCTACTTCAAAATTGACGATTTTTCGATGAACCTTTGTTAGTTATTGCCCTTGACTTAGTAAGATTGCGTCAAAAGTTTATTGTAGGTGCAATAAAAGCTACAATTTTCAATGGATTTTGATGAAACTTGGTGTGAGCATTTGAATTAATAAGAAGCGGTCAAGTTCAAATTTGAAAATGTTTTTGGTGAACAGTTTTTGAGTTATTGCCCTTGACTTTGTAAAATCTTGTCAAAATTTTAGTGTTGATGCAATAAATCCTCCAATTTTCAATGGATTTTGATGAAACTTGGTATGAGCATTCGAATTGATTAGACCTCAGTCAAGTTTGAATTTGACAATTTTTCAATGAACGATTTTGAGTTATTACCCTTGACTTAGTAAAATCACGTCAAAATTCTATTGTGGTTGCAATAAGTAGCTTCAATTTTCAAAGGATTTTGATGAAACTTGGTGTAAGGATTAGAATTGATAAGACAGTAGTCAAGTTTGAATTTGACTATTTTTTTAATGAACAGTTTTTTAGTTATTGCCCTTGACTTAGTAAATTTGTGTCATTAATATTTTGTGTTTTTTAATTACTTTTTAATTATTTTTGCAAAAGAAGCTACAATTTTTCAAAACATTTTGATGAAATTTGGTGCGAGCATTGCCATTGAAAAAATATTCAATAAATGTTTTTAGACATATTATTCAATTTATTATTCAAATTCAGTGGGCGTATGTTACCTTACCTGGCAAGCTATCTTAAAAGTATAAATTGACAAATAAAAAAAACTCGTTATGTTAAATATATCGTCGAATTCAATCATTGTAAGTGTATAAGTGTAAAGCCCCGTTTCCTTTGCTGTGCTCTGTCCATTGGAGTAATTTAAATTTAATGGATTAACTTTGTAGCACAACTGACCAGTAAGTTAATGAGATTTTGACGAATGCGTCGTCTTGGCGGTCTAAAGCAGAGTAATGATCTTTGCCAATACTTGCCTGTATAAACCACGGGCATAGAATGTATGAGTCACGCCTGTAACGTATCACAACCCATGTATCATAAGAGATCATTTTATATTTTCCAAACACCTTTCTATGATTTCAAATCGCAGTCAGCTCAACACAGTTGCACTGACCCAAGCTAAACTACTTTGACACCGGAAGAATAAATGAGCTTTATTAATGTGTAGCATTTATTGCCTCTACTGGCATCTTTCCAAATTTCAGTAATGATCTTTTTTATTATTAATATGGTTAACAAAGGGCATGCGAGATGGATTAGGCATAGCTGAATTACAAGAGCCGTCTTGACTGAAAATTTAAATGGTGCAAATCGTTGCAACTAGAGTTCCAGCTTTACAAACATAATTAATAAAAAATTTAATATCCCCTTGCTCAGCAAACTCACGATAGAGTGATCGAATACATTTCATTGTCATTTCAAATATAGCATACAAGTTATTAACTTAGCAATATATCTTTCTTTAATTTTGAAGAGGCAAATGTTCCAAGTAAAACAAAATCAGAGTGGCATTTCCCTTTAATTAACTTCTCCATTTATTTTATAGTAAATAACCGATAACTAGAACCATTTTCTTAAATTATGTATCTTTATCCTATTATATAGATCTATGACCTTATATCATCAATATACGTGCTCTATATGATATACATGTATGTGGACCACAATTACTAAATGTTTTCGTTGAATACAACGAGAATGCCGGCCAGAATGACCTCATGCTCGAAATTCAACCTTAATATTTTTCAAATAAGCGAGCGCCTTTTCGGGGCATCCTGAATCAGACCAAATGAAATGGTCTATTGTATCTAAAGTCAATCCACATAAGAGTTCACAATAATGGACGAATTGAAAATGACGATGGCAGTTCACTCAACTATGATCGTTGTATCAAAGAACGGATAACTGAAAGTATTTCTCTCAAGTGATGCTGTCCTTGAATATATTTGCTTCTCCGGATGATAAGGCTGAATATCAGAATTTAATCATCTGTTCAATTTTCTAACAAGTCAATATATATTCAAAGAAAATTTCAATAGTGTTCATTTCCATAGGGTTTTAAAACTACTTTATGAGTTTCTGGAATTTGGTTTGACATAAATTAGACGATGAAATCCCTTTTGCAATAGTGATGTAAGCCAAAGAACATTATAAAGACTAACATTCGGATTATTGATACACAGCTATCATGTGGTCTTTGTCATTGCTCTGGGTTTTAAGATGGATCTTGTTGGCACATATGACTCATCGTGCAGGTAGGAAAGTATTATATAGCAAGTGCTGACCATCGACAGAACGAAACAAATACATACACCGGGTGATTCTTATAAAATACTATGAGTATAATATAGTATAATATAGTATAGTATGAGTTTCTCTTTGTAGACCTAGACTTTGTAGTTTTTTACAGAACAGATAAAGGTTGATATTGTAACGATTATATTATGTCACTCGGTAGGGACGCACGATGCGAAAGCTCAGCAGTCAGAATTTCGAAGAGCATGAAACTCTAGGTTCTGTAATTATTATAAATAAGTTAGATTTAATCACATCACACACTGTTTGATCTTTTCTTTTTTTCTGACGAAGAATTTAAAACCGTCTGTAAAGTATTTATATACTTTGGTAAATTATGAAGAATATTTGCAGTAAGTTAAAACAATATAGGTTCTAGACAGAAACCAAAGCCAATTTTGTAAGATAAAAGCTCATGTTTGATTTTTTATCAAATTATAACAAAAACTTTTATTCCTTTATTTTCAGAGTGTGGAAGGTTTGTAACTACATCTTTAAAAACTATATCATATTTACAGAATGTTTCAGAACAAAATTATTTTGTATTTGCTTTAAAAGGCGACACTTTACCTCGATTATATTTTTTTAACCAAACATTCGAAATAGGCGGAATGTCCCTGAGGGTGAGAAATAATTCAAAAGAAGTCATCTTTCAATCAGGTTGTGGACATTATTACTACACACACACTAGCGATTTAGTTACTCTCACAGAATACTCATGGTTATGGATAAGATGGACCACAACACAACTAGAATTTGGTACAGGGAAAATTCCTAGTGTAGATTTGGCACATTCTGAACCCATGTATTTGGATATTAAATATATTGGTTTTGCAAAAAGTGATGGAAATGTTGAATCTCATTGGATAGTTGGTCAGACTAATGAACTTACGAATGGTAAGTGTACTCTTGAAAATATATAATGTATACTTTAATGGGACTTATTTTTTTCTTATCATTACTGGTTCACAAACGATAAGTTCACAAAAGGTTCTTCCTACCAGCTGGTTCTTGGTCAAATCTCTTTACATTGGTATTTCGAGGATTACCTGAACCTATTTACATCTAGGTAGACAGGAACTATGAGTGCAAGTGACTCATTCAAGGTCGTCGGACTTTCACACCTGGCGCGATTAGAACCCACAAACTTAACGAACTCTCTGAACGATTTAGCAGCGCAAAAGTAGCACTGAAACATCCTCTATTGCAGAATCTGTATTTAAAAGAAAGAAGAATATACGGATTTTAGATTCTGTAAGTCAACACACCGTAAAGAGTACTGCAAAATGTGCACTTTTATGTATAAACTTGAACGGATGTTATAGCTTCAATTTGTCAAAGACTGGTAGGTAAATCATACTTTATCATTGTATTCATATTTTCAAGGTTGACGCCTTAACTAGTCATGTTTTTGGTTGTAGCAGAAGAACACTATTTAACTTGGCTGCTGAGAAAATATTTGAATGACATATAGGATTGAAATGAATCGAGTTTTACGTCCTACTCTTCTGCACCTTATGGACCAATGAAGACGAAGACGGGCAACGCAATGCATTGTACAGTGAGGGAAATTTTGCCAGGACAGTGGCATAAACCCTCCTTTTTGCCATTTCCAACGCGGAGAACTCACAATATATAAAAGAACACAAGGAATAGGTTATGGTATAACAATTCTTAAAAAAATGGTACATAATGTTTCAACACAATCTACAAGTGTCGTCATTTTCATCTGATGACGACACACGTAAATGAAATTTATTGAAATATTACTGTGTATACCTTAAATAGAGATCTATACGCTGGTTGGACAAATATATCTTTCACATTGATATCTTTTTAATATATTTCAGCGAATAAGAGTTATGTGTGTGAACTAATCAAGATAGATATACCAACAGGAGATTGTTACAATCCCCTCTTCGTGGATTGGAAAGGCGACATTGAGTCAGGGTGGTCAAATTATTATCTTTAATTGAAAGAAATAATAAAAAAAAAAGAAATGAATGGAGTTTTACTTCCTACTCTTCTGCACCTTATGGGCTAATGAATACTGGCAACACCATGCAGTGTGCAAAGATAAATTTTCCTGGACATCGGCATTAGCCTACTCTTTTTGCGATTTCCAACTTACTGTCGAGTAACTTTCTGTTTTCTCAAATGAAATATAGTGTATATTTTCAATTTATTTCACTGAAACTAACAATACTAACTAATAATATTTAGTACGTACATCAAATATTTGTAGTGTCTCGTCCAATTCAAAACACAACAAATCCATGTTTATTATAGGAATTATATTGTAGGTTTACAGTTACAATTTGTTTGACTAAAACTATACATTCGGACCCAATTCTAAAACATCTTGGCTCGAGTCTCATCTGGTGTTTCTTTCGACTGGTGACAAGATTTCACATATCTATTGGCAATTTAAGCACCTTTATCTTTTACGTCTTTTAACACAACACTTCTTTCAAAGCTAGCATCAGTGAAGCATCAATACATTATTAATTTATTATGGTATAAAAACACAAATAATTGTTCTATACAGTTATAAATTACCAGTATTGATTTCTGATTGATATTGACATAAATAAATTATTACTATCAATAATCATATGTTGAATTATAAATCAATCAAAGACTTTTTGAAAAGGTCTGATTATTGATATACATCA
Source organism: Nipponacmea schrenckii (assembly GCA_030562195.1). NCBI lineage: Eukaryota > Metazoa > Mollusca > Gastropoda > Lottiidae > Nipponacmea > Nipponacmea schrenckii. Next base: position 7,381,036 of record CM060201.1, read on the forward strand.
GCCTTTTCTTTGAATTAACTATTCGACTTTATTACATGATATAGACCATTTCTTTTGATCTTTGCGTTGTATAATTGGATGGGTGGCATATAAACATGTTAAACCGATATTATAGAACGATTTACTGCGTAAATGTATAGAAAGAGAAGAGATACTGAAGATGTCTGCACAGAGCACCATTGACATATTAGCCTCACCTTCAGCACGTGCTACAGACAAATAATATTCATAGCACGTTTTCATTAGTTAATGAATGAAATTGTGCTATAAATTACTTACACCATGATTGACAGGTTGGGTTTCAAAAGCCTACCGCCAACCGCTGCCAACCGGCCTACCGATAGCAAAAAAAGGCGCCAAAATTGGTTTTGTTAAATGTAAGGATCGTAGATTTTCATACAATAAAACGAAACTATTTAATTTGACGGAATTTTTGTTGACGTCAAAATTATGGAATCAAAATTATCTTAAGAATGAAACGAAAAAAATAAATTTTTATTTTCGTGTTCAGCGATTTCTTTCTTTTTCCAAGTGCTAGAAGTGTGCTTCCAGTGATGGTGAAGCGTTTTATCAACTAAATATACTGCTGATTTGGTTGGATTAACAGGAGGAGCATTCGCAGAATTATTATAGTCTACGTCAAGGATTAACTCTGAAAAAATTCTAAAAGGTGGAAGAAAGATCCCTTGGCCTTGTTGATCATCCATGATGCCGACGACGTTAAAGAGAAGCTGACATTGATTTTAATATCGCTTATAAAACACTTTTTTAATTAGTAATGACTATCTTATATCATTATCAAAATTTATTAAGCGATAATACAGGTTAATACCCTCAAAAAACACTTTTTTCTGTCGACCCCGCAGCGTGCGGTTATCAGTCGGTTGTAAAAAGACACCATACTTGTGTGACGTCATGGCGGTAACCCAAAACGATGGCGGACATTGAAATCAATAGTAGAAGCTGTCAGAGTTCGAGATTAATATCGTCTTATCCCGCTATGCGAGTTCTTGTGAGATAGAAAATGCGGACAGTGAAAGTGGAGGTTTTCTTGACCAATTTGCCGTGCCAAAAGAAGCCTGCCGTAACTATCCTTTATCCATACGAACCCTAAGCCTCCGATGCCGAAAGTCGCGATAGCAGTAGGCCTTGTGTCTAGTGATGAAAATGATGGCGAACCAGCTGCTGATATCGCCTTACCTGTCGATTTAGGTCGACTGAACAACGTTTATTGGTAAGTTTAAACAAACTGTTTAATAAAAATTGAATTAAAGTCGGAATTGCAATGATTTAATAGATTTTGTCTGCTTGAATCACGTGTTACTATAAATAGACATGCCACGCCTCTGGTTTGTTTACAAATGGCCTCCAACCATGAATAATGTTTTCTCTAATACTGTAAGGCCATCAAGAAAGCATTTCATTCAACTGCTTAGAAATATACTTGTTGCCTATAAGTATCATAAGTATAACAACAAAAAAACCTATCCTATCATTTCAGATGTCAGTGTACTTACGTACACATAGGGAATCCTGAGGAGTCAATTGAGTCTGGAGTGTGTGTGTGTTGCAGGGAGGTTGGGTGATGGACGAGAATGAGGGTCAACCTGGTGACTGTATTACACAGCATCCTGCTCTTCTTATGGTGTGTTTAGATCAAGGTGTGCTGGATCTTGCCTACAGCCATTACAAGCAGCACTATGGATAGCTGAACAAATCTCAAATGCGTAAGTGAACATATTTGAGAAGTAAAACCATCTTTTGCAACAAATAAATTTTTAACATGAAGTTGAGTATCTCATAGCATAATACTTTATCACATGTGTATGTTTTCCTAAACAATTTAAATAATGTCAAATAATGCAGCATTTAAGTATGCATTCTAAATAAATATTAAATGTATTTTTATTATAATTATATTTCAGGCAGCACAGACTGAGATACTGGTATACTGCATAATACCATTGATTTGTATAGAGGATATGGATTTCCTTAGCAAGAAGAGCGGGGAACCACTGCCTGAGTTTGATAACAATTTCCATCACCATATAATGGAGGTGGCTGAATAAACTGTAACTGTTCAGAATAAGGTTAACTAAATGATAATGACATGGTCCTGGGCCCTCCAGACCTCGGGGACAATCATAGATACAATGACAAAAAAAATTCATAAAAAAATCCAATTATTTCTTGATATTTTAGAGTTCACTTTAGGGATCCAAAAAGTAACACAGTCTCTGCTTTATTTGAATGTTCATATTTAAATGCTAGTGGTGGTGGAACATTGACTGTTTCAGGCTCGTCTGTTATTGTCCCATCCAAACAAGCCTGGCAGACCTCTCCCAATAATTGGTTGATAAACACTGAAAGAACAAACAAAAGGGATGTATTAGCTTATGTAAATTTTGATTGTATCAGTTTCGTGTTTACTGAAAAATTTAAAAAAAAAGAAATACCCATTCTTGTTAAACTCCTTTCCCTGATTTGCAAATTTATAATAATAATAATAATAATAAACTCTTTATTTTACATGGGTCAGAATTAGGCCCAATACACAAGGACATGGTCCTGTCTCACATTCAGCCCATTGAAATGAAATGCTGGTATGAGTATTCTGTAAGGGTAAAATACAATATATGTGCAACTGAAAATAAAAACTTTGATTAAAACAGTGTTTTGTGTAAGTTTACATTGCATTAAGATTAAAACAATCAATGAGAATTTGCCGAATAAGTCCAAAATTATGGTTGAAAATTGCTCTTTGTAAAAATAAATTTTAAAATCATGTGTGCTCATGTTGATATTTTCAAAAAAGACATTCCTAGACTAACAGTACTATTTTGAGGATGCTATTCCAATTCTCATAAAATATTGCTAAAAAGACCTTGCTTAGACAATAGACCTAGAACAAGTAGGCCAACCCTTCATTGGTCAAGTCTATAATAATATTAATGTGTTTACAATAATAATATAGAATTCTTAGGCCTGGATCTAGGCCTAGTTATTCTATTCAACTCTATTCTGCTGAACAGTATTAATTATTTCTTTGGTCCAAAACAAATATAAATGGAAAGTTTCAAACTTACTCTGGATTTCCCGTTTGTCAAAACTCAAACTGTCAGTGTCGAACTTCAAAGGCTCACCGCTCACGCTTTGTTGGCACTGAGACATCGTCCTCAATATCCCTGACACCCAGAGCTTTAGGATTTCTGAAATATGGTCCGAACTGCATCTTACTTCAAAAGCTGTCTTCTTGTCAACTGTGTCCCCATTTCAGACATGAACATGGGCGTACTGTCGAAGCAGTCCTCGGTGAAATTGACACTGCTCCATTTAATTTGTAGATGTCTAATCCGTACGGGTATTTTGCACTCTTTCCTCTCAAATTCGTCGTAATTTCTGGTTATGGGGGAACAGGTGAATACTGACATTCATTTTTTTCGTTCGAACCACCCTACAACAAATCTTCGAGGCATTTTGCATAAATATTTATTCCTTTAACACCGTGATCAATGGCGCTTGTTTACAATTCGTTACCGCGATGACGTCATATCCGCCTTCTCCACTTCCACTCAACTATTGATCGGGAAATTCTCGCGCGAATATTTAAAACACGAATAACTTCGTTATAAGTTATTTATTTATCATAATTTACACATTTTTTTGTTTAGTGTTATATTTACTATTCATTGAACGAAAGTCCCCTGTGGCGTGTCAGCTTCACTTTAAATAAATAAATTAAGGGAAGTAACTCTGAAACAAACGACCTTCCTGTCGTGATCATTTAAAAAAGATTTAAGGGTACTTTTACGGTTAATTGTGTGTCCCATTTGAATACAAATTAGACTATAGCTTTTTTGGCATGAATTGTATCAGTTTATGTGAAGACAAACATCGCTGAACACGAAAAGAAAATATTTATTTTTTTCGTTTCATTTTTAAAATAATTTTGATTCCATAATTTTGACGTCAACAAAAGTTCCGTCAAATTGAATAGTTTCGTTTTATTGTATGAAAATCTACGATCCTTAAATTTAACAATATCTATTTTGGCGCATTTTTTTCCTTCCGGTAGACCGGTTGGCAGCGGTTGGCGGTAGGCTTTTGAAACCCACCATGATTGACAGGTTCGTGAAGGGGAGCTGCTATCGTGATGTGTGTAATGTATTAACCATTTCATGTGAATTAAATGCTGTGTTTTTTGTTTGTTTCATCCATAATCATGGGTGGGTTTCAAAAGCCTACCGCCAACCGCTGCCAACCGGCCTACCGATAGCAAAAAAAGGCGCCAAAATTGGTTTTGTTAAATGTAAGGATCGTAGATTTTCATACATAGAACGAAACTATTTAATTTGACGGAATTTTTGTTGACGTCAAAATTATAGAATCAAAATCATCTTAAGAATGAAACGAAAAAAATAAATTTTTATTTTCGTGTTCAGCGATTTATTTCTTCAGATTAACTGATACAATCCATGCCAAAAAAGCAATAATCTAATTTGAATTCAAATGGGCCACACAATTAACCGTAAAAGTACCCTTAAATCTTTTTTAAATGATCACGACAGCAAGGTCGTTTGTTTCAGAGTTACTTCCCTTAATTTTTTACCGCCTCGGCGTCATGGATGATCAACAAGGCCAAGGGATCTTTCTTCCACCTTTTAGAATTTTTTCAAAGTTAATCCTTGACGTAGACTATAATAATTCTGCGAATGCTCCTCCTGTTAATCCAACCAAATCAGCAGTATATTTAGTTGATAAAACGCTTCACCAAGACTGGAAGCACACTTCCAGCACATGGAAAAATCAGGTTTCCAGATACAGAATATTTAGGCCTAAAGAAAAAGATGGAACTGATGCCGATGGGATAAGATCGCATCGTGATGATGACTGATTGATTGAAAAAGTTGCGGCTAAACATTGTGAACATATCAAACCAAAACTAGTATCCTCTGAAATTGAAAAATAACACAATATTATTTCTAGGTATTAATATCGCTTTTTTCTTCCTTTCATTGTTACTATCGGCTCAAAACTTTTTGCCATATTCATACAATGCTAAAAATAGGACCTTCAGAAATACTTTTACTAATATTAAATAAAATGAAGGACTTTGTAAAACATCTTTTAGTTCTATCCTTATTATAGGAATTATTTTTGATTGGTTCTGCCCATAAAGGAATTCAAAGTTTCTAAACAAAATTGTAGGCAATGACAAGATTATGTGCAAAATTAGAAAATCTGATACGTAAACTCAATATAATTTTTCAATATACCTTAGACATTTGTCATAGGATCTATCCTACTCACCAAGTTGACTGTCTTTTGCCTTAAAGGTTTGTATTTCTGTTATCATCTTTCTAACATCAGAATACTTAGGATTACCATGTTTGTAATAAGTTTGCCTCATGACATGACAATCACCAATATCTTCACAATGTTTGGTCAAATCTTTAGCCGCAACTTTTTCAATCAACCAGTCATCATCACGATGCGATCTTATCCCATCGGCATCAGTTCCATCTTTTTCTTTAGGCCTAAAGCAGAATGGACGAATATTGACTATATTGATAATCAACAATGTTTAGATGCTCTAGAGGGTACAGCTAAATGTTCTGTATCTGGAAACCTGATTTTTCCAAGTGCTGGAAGTGTTAATGTGAAGTAAAACATCGCTGAACACGAAAAGAAAATATTTATTGTTTTCGTTTCATTTTTAAAATAATTTTGATTCCATAATGTTGACGTCAACAAAAGTTCCGTCAAATTGAATAGTTTCGTTTTATTGTATGAAAATCTACGATCCTTAAATTTAACAATATCTATTTTGGCGCATTTTTTTCCTTCCGGTAGGCCGGTTGGCAGCGTTTGGCGGTAGGCTTTTGAAACCCACCTTATAATCATGTGCTTGTTTACATTGTACATTGTCTTGATTTTATTTGTATGTACAATATTTATATCTTTTGTGAATTTCAGATCGATCCGATTATTAGCAACAAAGATGCAAATATTTGACCCATAATGTATGATAAAAATTATTTTTTCCAAAAAATTTCAAAACCTTTAATCTATCAACTTTATAAGAAAGATCTTTTCACAAAAAATAAATAAATAAAGGAAATTTGAACAAAATCGACCCATAAATAAGCTTTACAGACGCGATCCAAACGTGTGCACATTATGCAACGGCTCACTTCCGGTCTAGCAAATTTCCAGCCCATTTGAAAATGTTTGGTGCAAACAAAAATGCTATATCTGTTTCAGATTATCTAGAGACCCCCCCCCCCCCCAAAAAAACAAAAAAAAAAAACCGAAAAAAACTACGACAACATAGCATGGAAAAAAAAATAACAACAACAAAGCGACACTAGATGTGTAATGTTACGTTAAACCTTGAATTATTCTTAATGTCACGTGCAATTAAGTTCCTACTTTCCTTCATTCAGTTTTTATGCAGGTTTTAGCTGAATAACTAAGACTATGTATGTTACCAATGTACCAAATATCTGGAAAAAATACAAAACAGAAAGTAAACTTTAAAGTGATCAGATGAACTGAATATAGAATGCAAAACAACTGAATTTCAGGATTCAGAACGACTGAAATATTAGACAAGTGAATATTTATATGATTCAGAAAGACTGAAATATAGAAGTCAAAACAACTGAAATATAGGATTCACATCAATTGAAATATAAGATACAGAACAACTATGGATAGGAGTCAGAACAACGGACATAAAGGATATAGAACAGCTGAATATCGGATAGAGAGAGACTGAAATACAGGATTCTGAACAGTTTAGAATATTGGATTCAAAACAGCTTATATTATATAGGATTCAGAAAGATTTATAATATAGAATTTAGAAGAAGTGAACTATACGTTACTCAACAGAATCTGATATAATCTGAATAACAACTCCGCATGGTTCTTTGAGTGTCCACGTACGCTCTTTTATTTATATCTTTTTTGTATAAGTTTTATGTTTATGTTTTGTATGATACAGAGATATAGATTTGTTATTTACCGACAAGATGGCTGATCTATCAATCAGAAACAATCTGACGAACGTAAATCCAATATCTACACTTTTCATATTCTCGATAAACATATTCATCTGAAATGATAAAGGGATACAGTAATCTGGCAAACTCTTTCTAGGAGATACCATTATAGCTTATATCATAAAATTTGCGTATACACTTCTTATATGTGTACTAAATATTTGCAATTTCAAAACAGGTTTTCAGCATATACGTATGTTTCTATGACAGTTATAGCTTTCATTTGTACCTTCAAACACAAATATATTATGTAAGCTAGGGAACTCTTTTTCATAACATATACATGTATGTTCATTTGAAAATTCATTATAATTCAATCTATTAACATGTTGATATGATGTATAATATGTTTACAAGTTATCATATATAATTTACCAATGAAGTCGTTTTATCATCCATTTTACTTCCTTCGAGATATACTGCTGTTTCTAAACAACATTTCGACTGTAATGTAAAATATATATTGAAATATTTATAAAAAGTGAGTAATATTTCCACTAAAGTCCATTAACAATCTTTACAACTGTTAGATTGCATCTCCGAGTTGATATTTATGTATGGATCACTAAGAACTGAGTAGCAAATTGTAATCTGTCTATTTAACTTACCTGCTCATTGACCAAGGTACATTTGACAACTATAAACGTTATCTCCAGAAAACAGAACAACATTACGATGGGATACGTTACAATTTCAGTCGAACCAAACTTCCCATAGGATAATGTATTAGCAAATAGACATACAATGAGGAAATTGGTCACGATGTTAGTAGCAACCAAGGGTGTTAGAGCGTTATCGGCCAATTGGCAGTATCTGTGGATAGAGAAAAAGCGTTTCCTGATTTCTTCTATCTTTTTGGTTGTTGGTGTAGATTTGACCAGCTTTTTTAATTCAGTGTTACAAACGGCCAACTGGGTTTTGATCATGTAAGTCACAACTGTGAGAATGCCAAAGACACCGATTGTTTGTCCCAAAACCAAAACAGATAAAGTAGGTAAACTGGTGATGTGAATCCAATATCCAGGAGAATCAACATTATACGGAGAAAAGAAACAAGAGAAGTTTGGATTAAAAATGGGCAAATTTGTAATCAGCATCACAAAAAAAGCAACCGATAGACAAACTGATGTTACTATAATAAATAAAGTTATATTCCTCTTCATTTTATCAAACTTTATATTATAGATCGGATCAATCTGAAGTTCTTCAGTAAACGCAACAAATGCTTCTATTCGCCTAGGACTATAAAACAGCCCATACAGACAATAGAATGTTTGATTTATGGCAACTAGGACAGCTATTATGTATAATGAAATATTCTTGGGTTCTGTGGGATTTTCCGCTCCCTGAAAGCAGAGAATAACTTTCCAAAAACACACAATAATCATCCAGATTTGTAAGACAGACGTTATGAAAAAGATCACCATAACTAGCTTGTTCTTTCGAAATGGCCGACACAATCCGAAGAATATTAAATAGTACAATAATGGATTAAGCACTCTATGGGTTGATGAAATATCCAAGGACATTTTGTTACGTTCCTTTAAAATATCAGATTCCTGTAAGATTCTACCACTCAACTTGGCCAAGGTTTTTTGTGTACGTTTACTCAAAACGTAGAATATGTAGTGTGGTAAGTTTGTTGAAATTCTGTTTAAGTGTGGGAAGTTGTATCTTGTAATGTTGCATTGTTGAGGTTGTTTCAATCATCAGCTCTGTCTTCACCTCTATTATAGTGATTTATTCGAGTCTTCACTTCTATTGTAGTATTGACGTTGGTCCAATCTTTAGATTCACTGTAATGTTAAGAATTGTTGTATCTTCAGTTCTGTTTAGTTCTGTTACAGTGATTTTGACTCTTCAGCTTTGTAGTAGTAGTGTTAAGAATTGTTGACTCTTCAGCTTTGTTGTTGTGTTAAGCATTGTTGACTCTCCAGCTGTGTTGTTGTGTTAGGGATTTGATGACTCGCCAACTTTGTTCTTGTGTTAAGATTTGTTGACTCTTCAGCTTTCTTGTTGTGTTAAAAATTGTTTACTCTTCAACTTTGTTGTTGTGTTAAGATTTAATGACTCTTCAGATTTGTTGTATTGAGATTGATTCAGTTTTCATCCATCTGGTAATGTCGACAATATCCTATGGAGCTAATGATGTAAGTATGATATAAAACTGCTGGAACATATTTACTCTCCGACAATAAACTATTCACAATCTAAAATGTTTTTATTATTATACTAGATTCATTTTAAAATCCCATCTCTCGGGACAATTAAAACACTTCCAATAGCCTATATCTATCTACTTAAAGTTCATCAATGACAGATTTCAATATACAGTACTAGATGTTTCAACTACTATGGAACTACGCAATAAATCGGTAGAACTACACGTATGCGTCTGTTTAAAGCATTTGTAAGTTTTGCTTTGACTTTCCCGATCCGATATAGCTAAAATTGTAACGTACTGGTGGTCCGTACCTATTTAAACTTTCTGTTATCCAGGTTGACATAGATCCTGAATTACGTGTTGTATTCAATTCGCCAATACCATGAGAGAGTCTCCTAAAGTATTGCATATTCATTTCAGCTCAGTTCTAAACTATACAATTTCAGGTATATGTTTCACTTTTTTAACTGTAAATCTTCATTCTTCGAGTCTGTCCTTCACGCATTTTCGATAACGAGTCTGGATAACTGGTCAATGCTTGAGTTTCATTATATTTTAAATTGTTCTTATTTCGATATGCTAAATAGGCCTACCTCAAACCTCATTACCTTTGTCGACCATCATGTATCAAAATGTGTAATCAATTTAATATTAAAGAAACGCCATTATATGTTATTGTGGTCTGAGTTATTGACCTTCACATTTGAGTTATCTTCTCTTTATCTTTTTTGTTTATGTCTACATTTTGAGATACATTAAATATTAACAGTTAGTCGCTGCCTCCGTTTGTTTTATCCCAACTAAAGTCCTCCCTAAACTGTCGTTGTCGAAACAGAACTTGTAAATTTAAGTGAATTTGTTGTTCAGCATGGTTAAATATGGAATAAACCCCCTCTAAATCTAAAACAGAAAGTGTTTATCTTCTAATTAAACCCCATGTATTGGACCAATCAGAACTAAGAATTTTTGTTTTGTTTAGTTTTTCTGGTACTATTATGAATTAACTTAAATTAAGTTCATTGTATAAATTACATCTTTATAATCCATTGTGGCGTATATTATTATTCGTAGGGCCTACTATACTATAATGTGTCATTATGAGATTTTGAATAAAGATTATTATTATTATTATTATTTGTTGACTTACAGACGAACTATTCCTCGGATTTTAATTCTGAAAAATTGATCCTGACATCTCACATTGAATATCAGGTGATCTATATCCTTTTACCAGGAAATGTCCGCATAATGGGGATTAAACAATACGTTATATGTCCATTATCTACATAATTTGCTTCCATTCTGAAACAAACAAACTTTTAGTCCAAATAATCATTACATTAAACACAACCATTTGTCATTAAAACAAAACTATTTTATTTACCAATTTTAAAACCAATATATGAAAGTAAAATTATAAAACGCTACAAACGGGTAAGTGAGAAGCATAAACCTCATTTAGTAATAACATGCTTTTGTAGTTGAAAGTGGTTAATTCATGTTCGATCGAAGTCTGTCTTTCACTAGTATAATAGCAAAGAAATGACGAAATCACCAATTGAATTTTTCGTTTTCCATTACATAATTAATCCTATTTATTTTGTAAAAGATACACTCGATTCAATTCACCTTATGTTTCTTTATAATTACTATACTATGACATGCAATTGGGTTTGATTCAAATAAAGTGTAGAATGGGCAGCTAATAAAAGAAAGAAACAATATATTTAACAATTAAGGATCCTATCTACCGTCTAGTCTGCCTCTTGGATATGATCTTTCGCCGATTATCAGCATCCATTTACAGCTGGGTCGACTGTAATGAGTGAAGATGATTTATTCAAAATCCGATTTTATCCAGTTATCATTTTTATATTTTATAATTTCCCAAATCCTGTAAAGGTTATAAAAACGCTCGATGGATTTTCCTACAATAGTAACCGTGAGAACTTCTATGTATTTTATTATCTTTATTAATCCCAAATTATACGCTTCATTTAATAAAAAAAATAAAAAAGTGGTAAATCGAGTAGTTGGGGTAGGTGATAAATATTAGTGAGAACAAAAAAAATGTAATCTTTATGGGGGGTTTTAAAAACTCATAAAGTTAAAAATTTAATCTTTTATCTTAAATAATGTAGTACGAAGTTAAGAAAATATAAAGGGACTGACCCAAGGCAACCGGTATGTAAACCTAACGGGTTATAACGCGGCTATATACATAAGCTTCAAATTATCGTTTCCGACGTGTAGTTACAGGTGCAAAAGAAATGTAACGCGCTGTTAAACCATTGTTGTTAAACCGTTTATAGCAAACACGATAATTATTTATAATACTTTTCAAACCTGCTTCAACACGCTTGCACGATGCCATTTTTAAGTTTTGTTTGTAAATACACGCGAATAAAAATGCGTATGGATCATCTCTTAAGTCAATTTATATTTATGATGTCAGACGTTTAATAGGGCGAATTAAACATAGATATGTGTTCCTTATACAATACAAAAACTAGAAAATGCCGTGGGAAAATTATAAAATAATATTATTGTCATGTATAACGGTAACTACATGTAATGCGATATGACAGGTAGAAATATAAGGGCATAGAGGTATAAAGATATAATAATAAAACACTAGCAAGATATAGTTGTTAATAATATAAGAATATATTAGCCTCATCCATAGTCGCAGTTACCAAAGGAACGCTTTACTTGGAATGAAAACACATCGGAAATCAAAGATTTTACTCTCTTAAAGTTTTTCTGATAGCTAACCTTGACCATATTAGGAGCAAATAGACAGAAAAAGTTTTCCTTTGGCTGTGTGTCTTTAAGGATTAATTCATCGAGAGAAAACATTGAACCAATGGATAGCCTTGTTCTTCTGGTTACGAAAGCTAATACTAACCCTACTGTTTCAGCAATAATAACAACAGAAAAGTAGAAAATATTATAGATGAAACACATTGATTTGTACACATTCAATTGATGCGATTTTATATCACGAGGCAGTCATATTTTGCTTGTAATCAGTAGAAATCTTTGTTTCAATAACGTGGTAGTCACGGTATAATTCCTTAAATGCCGATGTAATTAGTTTCGTTACGTTTTGTAACATTACCAATATTCGATCAATTTACTACATCCGGTTTGTGCAATCCGGTACCAACCCAAAGCAAAGCTTATAAATATAGATTGTTACATGTAAGATTTTATATTCGTCTTATCGATTATATGATATTGATTATCAATTATTTCTCACAAAATCAATCACTTGTAACTATAATGAGTAAACTAATGATCTTACAAAATATTGCTTGAATTTTAGTAAATTTGTCAAAGAACATCGTAGTTTTATACTTGTATCAATTTCATATGAATCGTTTTACTATTTTGGGAGGATAGGAACACCGATAAAACTCAAATTGGTACAAACCAATTTCAAAATAGGTTGTTCTTCTTTTGTGTCGAAATTTATCAATTTTGATTGGGCTTGATTTGTTAATGTGTACTAGGGAACCATTTTATTCAAACAAGATGTGCTTATTGCCTGATCTACTGCTAAGATATAGTTTCCTGTAGAGAGCAATCAAGCATGGGTTATAATATAATAGAAGTAATTTATTGATAAATGAAGCCACAATATTGATCCAAAAGAAAGTTAATCTCTAATATTCTTAGACTGACAACGGAATTCTTGTCTAAACAATATATTTGTGTGTATAATTTGGTAGGACAGGACACAGTAGGACAGGAAAATATCACAGGATAATATACAGCCAGGTATGTAGTTATTTGTTTATAGAGTTACATGTTACTTTGAATATGATATCGAAAATGAATTAAAAATTGATTCAGTTTCATCATTTTGATATTTTTTTTTTTAGTTAAGATAATGTTATAAATGAAAGCTTGTCCGTATTTGTGTCTTCAAATCTTTCATTGGCACTTAAGTCTTACTGTCTGTGTTTATACGAAAGACCTTGAGTTTTATTTACAAATATAAATTTCATCTATTAGTCCATTACTTTTCCATGGCATTGTCATCAACTTTTTTTCATCTTTCATCGATACAGAGTGGGTTAATGCCGATATCCTGGCAAAATCACACCCTTTACATGGCTTTGTTGCCATGGTGTTGAGCCCATCCGACACAGCAAAAAACCCTTCAATTCAACCATATTTTATTGATTTATATTGAACTTAACCATTGTAAGATCCTAATTCTGAAGGGTGCGACAGAGCTAAAGAATATTAAACATTGTCTTCTCAGAAACTTGGCATAGTGAACAATCTGGAACGACATAAGAGTTACGCAAGGAAAACTATTAAAAACCACTGAACTGTCTATATAAGCTCAATGCTTTTGAAAAGATTGAGATGTAAAGTGACGTACAAAAATACTACAATGAAATATTGATAAAGTAGTGTTGTAGCTGGTATTGATTTCTTTCTACATGAACAGACTTCTAATAGTTTCTAAACAACATGGCAATATCGTTACAAAATAATATAAAACATTCCATTTTATAGACGTATACGACAACCGTGCTCTATTTTGAAATGTAACATTGATATACAACACTTTAATATAGACGTTATAATTTTTAAGCAACCGCGTAGTAGTAGTAATTTTTCATCTTTACCACGTAGATTTTTTGGTGAACCTAGGCTAGTAGAGAATATTTACTACGAGTTGTTTAGTTAAGAAACTGGCATTAATCTTTGTACAATTATCTTTGAAAGATAAGATTGATGTAAAATCGATTATTAAGTACAATCCGTTGACAATAACGCATAGATTAACTATACATCAATGCACAAGCAAAACACGTTTATTTAATATAGCTTATTCAATTTAAGAGTACACAAATACCACGATCTATCCTTAGCAACTAAAGGTTATTAGAAAGAATGCTTAAAATGGTGATTGAATACCTTTTCAGTGTTTCCATTATTATTAAGAGGTCATTTATCCGTGAACATTTTCTTTTACCTTATTGCCTTGAGATAATGAAATATATGCATGTAAAAGAAATGGGTTTTATGTGATATAGTTCATTTTGACGTCATATAAATGTTAATCAGGTTTTGCTCGTCAATTGACTTCAAAACGACTACATTCTGTTGGAAAAACAGATAAAGCTTGAATGGTATTCTTGCAGAAATGTCACAACGAAAGAAGAAAACACGAACACCATCTAGACAGTTACAGTTTCAACAGACGATGATGATTGACGAGGACGAACCCGAAAACATCGAATCCGATACAACCAAATCAACTAAGAGGGCAAAAGTTTTGTCACGTGATATTCTGCCAAGATGGTTACCATGGTTATGCGTTGTTGTTAACTTGGTGATAAGAATTAATTATGTTGTAAGACGAAAAAATTGGTGGATTTTACATCCTGATGAGATTTTCCAAGGCATTGAAGGTAGGATTGAGTGTTTTCTACGGACATTTTGGAATGTGAAACTAGTGTAGTTGTGCTGTGTTGGATATTTTGCTAGAACAGTGCCTACTTTTTCGCGATTCCCAACTGTCGAGGAATCTTTATTGTACACAGCCTGTACATTTTGTCACTGTGAGCGAGTAAGTTTTCTTCCACAGTCCTTGAATTTTAATTTTCATCATAAAACTCTTTGGACAGTCATTCAAAAAAATCAATCTATTAGAATAAACTCTCGAAAAGTTACTAGTATAGGCTACAGTTATATGTTTCATTATCTAATAGCACATACTTGCGCTACTTTCTTTATTTGTTATAACTATGACTTTTCAGTGTCCCATTCTCTGGTACACGGATATGGATTCCGAATGTATGAGTATCTACCACCTATAGTATTGAACAGAACAACGGCTGCCGAAGATCAAGAAAATTCTTTAGGAATTTATAGTTTGAAGTCATTTTTGTATCCATATTTTTATACACCGTTTCTATATGCAGTCCAATATTTTGGCCTGAACTATAATAGTTTCATAGTAAGTATTTATTTGATAAACCATCTTTAGAATGTCAAGCTGTAAACTCAAGCTCGTAATACCTCATACAACCCATGACTGCAAAAACATCGACTATTAGAAGAAATATCCTTACGCCTATCAAATATTTCATTGTCTCAAAATTTTTTCAAGGAAGTGCAATTTTAGGCATCCAATTGGAAATCAGGGTTTAAAGTTGTTCGCAACCATGTCAAATAAAGAAGCCCGACTATTTATTTAGCGTAAGAATAATATTGTCATACAAATTATTTCAAGGATCTAATTCTATTTTTTTAATGATCTAATTTGTTCAATATTGACACGGCTTTGTGGTTTAAGTCTGTTTAGCCTTCACTCTTGAATGACTTGACTATTAGAACGAACAATCCATGTCCAATAAATAAACCTTATCAAATAGAATCAGTCATGCATCATAGTTGCAATCACTCACCCTTGGTTTGTTCAAAACTCAAACTCATAGTGAAATGTCAACTTTGTACAATTGGCGTGAAGAGAAGTGAAAGCATATCAGTTTCCAAAAGGATATTAACCGGGCAAAGAACTGTTAAAAAGTATCCATGATTTGAAATAACTCAATAAAAGTACTCATCAAAAGTACATTTACTTGATATGTCGAAGATAAGACAAATATGATGCAAATGTCTTCTTCCACTAGAATTCGAACCTCAATAACCTGGATCGAGAATTCGATTCCTGGATCCTGAGCGCGAAATTATTTCGTGTTTATTTTTCAGGTATGTAAGATCGTCCATGCAGTCATAGCGTCACTACTTCCGGTTTCAGTTTATAAATTCACCAAGGCCATGTTCAGAAACACTGACATTGCTGTGATGTCATCAGTTTTTGTGACCTCTTCACTGCATATCAATGTATTTTCAACGCATTCATTTGCAGACAGTTTGTTATCCCCAATATTTTTCTTAGTTTTGTCGGAAATATTGTTTTTCGCGGACAAAACCGTCCGTCCAGAAACTTCAAGTGACCCACAATCAACAGATGAGAGCAAAATTAAATCGAAGGTATTGAAGATGGCTAAGCTAATAACTTTTTGGATTTGTTATGCATTATATGGAGTATTCAAACAACCTTCTAAAAGTGAATCGAAAGGAACTGTTCATACTTTCAGTGCCTCACGAGTGGCTCTAGCATCGTGTGTGCTGGGTCTATTACTGTATATGAACTTGGACCTCGTCTTATTCTTTGTGATATACGCATTGATGGAAATAGTTTGTTATCCAGTCTATTTATCCGAGTATTGGAAACGATATAGATGTGTTCAAGGGGGGATAACTCTAGCTTTCTGTATTGGTGGCTATCTGGACAAACTTGCGTATGGCGTTTGGTTTTTATCGCCTGTGCAATGGATGAAATTTAGTTTTATTCGGGATATGTCTCATAGAAGCCTCGGTGTTTTGAGGCCTTGGTTTTACTTGGAACATTTGAATGCTAATAGATCTTGCTCATGCATCAACTATGCCGCGTTCCTGGTCATTTTTCTTACACTGAAGCGTAGTGAATACAAATGGCCGACTATTTCGACACTTGTGACAGCGATCACTATGTTAGTTGTATACAGCATGCGCTGGAGTAAAGAACCACGTTTTATTTTCAATATCTATGTACTGGTGTCCATTTTGTGGTCTGTTGCTTTAAAAACATTACTGAACCTATTGAAACTATGGAAAAATAAGGTTCTGGCTGCCTTTCTAGTCTCGTTTGTCTGGGCAGCATTTGTGTCTGAGAGCTATCGCGATTTTCCAGATTCAAGTAGCTCTAAATGGAGTCATAATAATCTCTTGGAATCAGCTTCAGTTAATGATTGTTTGGATAAGCTAGGATATGAATCGGATATTACAGGTTTAGTTGTTGACTATTCACTATACGCTACGGGAGGATTCGCGCTTATCAACAAAGATGTGCCCATACTAACTAAAATACAGTATGACTATTACGAATATGATTTATCAGACCGCCCATTGTATAGATCAAGACTGGATCTAGGAATCCGAGCCATGAATAGAATGTCAGATATAATTCATACTTTAAGTTCAAAATATCTATTTCATGTTCTATCCGTGAAAAACATTTACAACTATATAGTCACTTTAACGCCAGAAAAATTCGAGACACTCTCGTTTTCTGAAGTATTTGCTTGTCATCAAGTTTCAGTTTTGAAACGAATCCCAAAAAATATACAAAAGTCAAGAATTGCGAACAAAGACAGAACAGTATTTGCTGCCTTGCCGGACGTTCTAGAGTATGAAGGTTCATGGCTAATGACAATCGGCCATTACCGGAAGTCGTTAGAACGTCTCCGGGCCTCATTATCATTTGGTTCGAAACGAGTCCGTCCTTATCAGTTGTTAAGTTTGTGTTATTATAAATCTGGGAACTTTACTGCAATGAAGGAGATAGAAACTGAATGTTATAGTCGTTATGGACAGAAAAGGTGTGACGAACCCCAACATCGCCTTGTTTTAAATCAAAACTTTGATAATGTGTCATGAATATATGTAATGTATCAGTCATGAAATAAAATTAAAATTGATACTAATTGAAGCTATACGGAACTTTAATTTCAAAATTGCTCATGCTAGATTTATACTATAGATAACAATTCAATTATCAGTAGATATTGTTAACATCCTAACTGCCTACTGTCTCAAGTTATAGAAATAGCATTGCTTTGGATTTTTGAAATAACAACACACTAAGCTAAACTCAGCCCTCTGTACAATTTATATACTTGAACAATAAAGCAATAAATAATATAATAATTATTTAATCATAAAATAAATAAACAAAGTACATTTTCAACGATCCGAACCGAAAAACGAAACCCGAAATCTAAAAATAACATATGGCAAAAATAGGAAGGTAATGAACTAAAGAATCTAGCTCAAAGAGTAAAATAAAATCCTGGCCATACTGACCAACCAAATTAGAAGTTTTTATAGACTATTGGTTGAAAGGTTAACAACAAAACACAATCACTGGTTTCTAACTTGTAAGCGATTGTAGGTTGGTTTTCTAAACGTCGTATAGGTATCAGGGTCACTAATGGCATCGATTTGTACTAAAACAAAGAGTTATTTTATAACGCCAATATTATTTTCTAAGGGTGTTGATATTGTAATCACCTTTTCTCAAAATTTAATTATCAGTCAGTCGTTTCAAAATTTATGATATTAACCAAAACAATTTTAGTTCAACTGTTTTAACTACCGGGTGAGCCGATATTATACATATCCATTAACAGGAGGCCTATAATGTCATACATCTATTCTTATCAATTTTTTCGAAGCATTTCCGCATTTCCAATTCGGCCATCTTCCGCTTGCCGATGCGAAGGTATATACTGGATAATACTTGATAGTTATTTACCAAGAAAGGGTCGATTTTTCTGGATGCATCAAGACGTTCGATTGCTTTATCGTCACATCCAAGATCAAAAAGCATATTGCCTTCATGATTTAATATGGTTGCATTCGATCCTATTTCTATTGTGTCAGCAGTTTTTTGAAGTCTGTTCTCTTCATCTGGGTCGGAGTTTCGTTTTAAAACTTTCATTCGACCTGATCGAAAAATTTCAACGTAACCGAATGTGATGAAACGTCTGTTTGTTTTCAAAATCAGGTAATTATATTTTGGATTTCGGATTAAATATTTTAATAAATATGGCGCGTTCGACACGGAGATAAAATTGGAAGAACGACTTAATGTAGACACATGTATGTCCAATGGTGTCCAACTGATACTAGAAGCAATAGTTGTTCTTGACAAATTGTCAAATTCATTGAATTCGTTTATCACCAAAGCTAAAATGGGAATATTTCTATGTAGAATGGCATATCCGCCAGACATATGGATGCTTCTATCCATAAAAACACCCGTGACGTCATCAGCACTTCCCACATAATCTAAGCAAGTGTTTACATCGTTTGTATCACCAGTATAGGCGTATGTCCAGGAGACATTTGTCTGGTCTTTTGGACTAGGAAATCTTTGGAAACAATTAAAAAGACTTAAGATACACACAGAAAATATTACAACACGGCTTGCCCTCCAAGATAAACATGATTTTAAAACCCGAATAAGTGTCCATGAGACCAAAATAAAGAATAAACAAAATAAGTTATGAATATGACGCGTTTCTTTATGACTTTGTAGAGAATAGATGACTAGTAAAATACAAAATGACAAGAATAACTTCATCACAGATTCGCAGTTCCTAAATGTACATGTAGCTTTCATATACACTAAGAGTGTAACAGCTGAAACGAGCAATATACTATTAAAGTAAGATTGTGTGAACATAGCATTGGTGTAAAAAGATACACTCATTTTTCCAAAGAATGTAGCAGAATAATCTTTTAGCACGTTGAAATAAAACCAGTTCCACGGCGTTATGGATCCGAAACCAAACATTTTAAAGTCGAACCACACGCACAAGGTCGTCGCGGATATTACTCCAAACAGTATTTCTACAATGCTTGTTGTGGCTACTGATCTGACGGACATAAATGGCACTAAAACGACAACTGTGAATAAAGTTACGTCCGGTCGTATATAGCACGCTATCGTCAATACAAAAGACGAAAGTGTAACAACGAAGGATATCCACGTATTCCGGAAAAGATCGATTGGAACATGATAGGTAATATGGACTGGTGGGGCGATATCATTAACCCTCTTTAAGCCCAAAATTCCGTTTCGCAAGATCTCATAGTTTGTCGATATGGTTTGGAGTTTATTTAAATTTGGTAATAAAGATTCAGTGTTAAACGTTAATTTTCTTCCCCAAATTGTAACATATGAATTTTCTGTTGTTTCTGGGATAGATGGGTGGTTCCCATTGACGTCCCTCACCTCTCCGTTATATTCATTCGGAAGATCTTTCTGAATATTGTCTTTTATATTTGATGTTTGAAGAACGTTCAGTATCACAGACGACGTCAAGAACACAAATGGCGCCAAAAAGCTGTTTACTAAAGTATGAGTACCAAACACATTTAGATGAACAGACGTTGCGACTAGAACAGATGACAAAACACCAATATCCCGAGATTTAAACAGATCTGCACTAAACTTGTAGATTGTAAATGGTAAAAATGAGGTCACTACACTATGACTGACTTTCCACAGCTGAAATAAAAATCAATGTAATTATTCTTTATCGTCTTTACGTTAAGCTCTATCTCTACCAGCTTTGCTATAGCGTAAAAATTTTCACAGGCACCCAATTGGTTAGATCCTGAATTATAACATATTGCAAAGCATTGTCAGTGGCATAAGAATTTTTTTTTCATGTCATAAGAGGACTAAAAAGCGAGAATCCAAATTACAGATGACACTAATAAAGCTGAATTCCACCTCAAGGATAATGGTTCAGTGGTAACAAGTACTTGTTTGCGTCTACACAAACATAATACATGACAAAGAAGTTTAGTGAGCTAGGACGCTTACCAAAAACGGCTTCATACTCTGTGTCAACAATTCAGCTGCCCATGATAGAGCTATGAAAAAGGTTGGATAAATAAATGATCTCATAGCAGACATCCCCAAACTAATCTCTCTTTGTCGTAGCCTGGTCGTGTTTTCATTTGGTGTCGAGGTCAGATATTCATAAGGCCGAAACCCATAACCGTAGACCTCTGAATGTGCAACTGAAATATACAATGGAAAAACAAATTCACCAACCCGTGAATGATGACCTGTTTCCTTATCAACTTTTTACTGGTGTTGTAAAATGATGCATTGATTTTAGGGCTACAAAGAGTGCTACTGATATAACTTTGAGTTTGTAAACATAATTTGAACAAAATTTAACTATAAGCAAAGCCCCAACGTTAATATATCAGAGATTTAAATTGTCGCATTTGTCAATAAAGCCTGTTCGGCTGTTTAGTAACACGTGGTAACTGTAGATGTCAGATTTTGTCCATCGAGATAATTTTTGTCATAATTCGCAATATACAGAATGTCTGAGGAAATCAATCGGGACCAGATAAAATGTAAGATTACGCAGAATGCCGTACTCAGATGTTGGATATCACCGAGTGCAATGTAGTTCCAAAGGGTTAATGTAGTACAAAAATGTATCACTTTCTTATAGAATTTTTACAGTCTAATAATTCCAGATAAATTACAATAATGTGTCAAACATTTTCATTATATCGTCATATTTAAATCATTACGCGATTGTGACTTTAATTTTTTACTCGAGTAGTCATAGCCACGTCACCCTTTGAAACTATTCTATAAAGGTTACTGTTCATTTATTTGCTTTTCAGAGAGTATTTGGCGACACCTTAAGTATATAAAGAAATATATAGAAAGAGTTATATAAAATTATTTACGCATCTTACATTATAGTATATTATACGAAAACCAACTATACTATAGTAAACACTTACATTGAAATCTGACAAAATAAGTGTGTATCTCAACTTCAATCCTCAAGTAGCACTTATTTCTATTCGATATGGCGAAAGACGGGGAATATCCAAATATTCATTATAATGTTTCACTTTTGCCCTTAATGTCATGACATAGTAATTATTTTAATATTCTCAAAAATATCTAACTTTCAAAACTATCTAATCTAAAAAACTATCAGCCCTTAAGCTCAGTTTCAAGCCTTCTTAACGACATATTTCTAGCGGATACCCCCACTTTAAATAGTTATTTTTTATTGCACAGCCGATTAATTTTTATTTGTGACTTGTTCGATCGAAAACGATCCACCCAGATTTCCTAATTCTGCGGATAATTTTATGACTTCGAACTCAAAATAATATAGTCCTTCTTTTTAAGGAACGACTACTGTCACATACAGTACTGAATATATATATGGCTTTAAGATGGCAGGACAAAAACATTTGAAATAACTGTTGAACCAAATCCTGGATGTTTCTAAATCTGGAGCTTAAGAAGCATAAATTTGGCATAAATTATTTCATTGAGAGAAGTCAAAATGTCACAATCTGGAGCACTCTTCTGATATGATCGGAAAATAAAACCATGCAATACTTGTAAATATGTCAAGTTATCATAAAAAGTGATATAATACTCGCACTTATACTTGGTTGATATTACACTGACACTTTCTTCCCGTTTTCACAAATGTTGTAACCCTTAGACTTTCTGAAATGCTATTACGCTTTTCCATCCCCTCGTGTTTGAAGTTTGATTCCACTTCTTAGAAAATTACTTTGAGAGGTGTTGATCGTGTCTACTTTTTTTCTATTTACAATAAAATAAAATTATATTCTATCAATGTATGGAAGGGCTTGGGGGGGGGGGATGGGTACGCTAATGATTGAGAAATATCAGCACCTACCTTCAAAAGACTGGAAAACTTCATCTGGATGTAAGATCCACCAGTTTCTAGGCTGAGATACATAATAGACTCTTACTACAAGCGTCACTGCGAATATCACGTAAGGACTGTACCATGAAAAAATATCATCCTTCTTTTTGGCACTTAGAGTCGTATCATTGTATGTAAGAACCAATTCGCTGTGTTTTTCAGCACTACTATGTACATCATTACATTTAATTTTCGACTTCACTTTGGATTTCTTCATCTTAACTATAAAAACAAGTAAGTAATGAGATTTTAAATATTTATGATATATATACATGTACAAACATTCCTTTCGTAAGGATGGTGTAAAATGCCCCTGAATTGATCCAGCTGTGAACTGAAATATTTTTGTACGTCATACAATTTTTTAGCGAGGTTGGCGTATGAAAGTTTTTTGTCCATGAATAAGCCTTTCTTCCAAATTACTCCTGTCGACTCTGCTGTAAATTGGTATGGATAATCTGTTTCATGTTTTATTTGGTTCATTGAATGAAAAGAAGGAAATTTGCAATAACAAGAGCTTCAAAAAGCTTCTTTCAGAGTATATAACATACATAATCCGTACCGCACATGGGCTCAGTTTATATCATCCCATCCGAACGACAAGATGTTTTTCTATGCCAACCCTTCACCAGTGAATATTGTTTTTTTATTCGCAATATTTACATAAGATCATAGTGAGACAGTAGATAAAGTCCGAATTTGTTTTAATGTATTATCTATCTAAGGCATTTTAACTCACCCTAGTCCACTTGAATTCCTACCTAATGATTATTGACTACATTCTTATCATAAGCAAAGTTAGTGGTCCATATTTTGACAACAAATATTGACCACAACCAAGTCAAAATCCTTAAAAAGTTGTAACCTTTTTATTTAACTTTTATCGGTCTCTTCATTATCAATAAACATTGTACACTAAGTCAAGTACAAGAGATCACTAGATTTATTTTCTATTCAGTGTTAAACTAGCCATGAACAGCTTATAGCTGCTGGACAATAGTCCAAACTGGTTGTTATCTAACCGGAATGTCACCAATTTCACTCATTTATCAACCAAAAAATACAGCTAGAGACACAAACGTTATTGTAAAGATCTTTGATAGGATATTTCGATATTTCGCAATCTGAGTATAAAACAGAATCTTATCTTCTACCAAGTTCATAAATATTGCTTCACATTGTAATTGTGTAATGCGTTTTTCGTCTTCATAGGCACAATTAATAGGACTTTCAAATATGATTCTAAACCCTACCTCTGTAAGGAACTGAAAAATAGTAAGGTATTGTGAAATAATGAAACTGTTAAGCCAAACCAAATGTCTTAATCTATTAATGTTCGTCCTAGTAAAGCTTAACTGATATATCGTTCGTCCTAGTGAGATTTCCCTGATCTATTGCTCGTCCCATTAAGCTTAGCTGATCTATTGCTTGTTTTATTGAAGCTTATATGAACAACATTTGAATGATTATGTACTATTTAAGCCGTGTAAATATATATTTTTGATATTAATGTAATAATTACTACATTATATTTGTATGAATTGTATTTTATAGTTTTAATGGTAATGGTATAATGGTATAAACTTCGGCTTGTTTTCAAAACCAAATATATGTATGTATGTATTTGCAATTTTGAATAAACATTGTTTTTGATTTTGATGTCCTTACCATTGATCAGTATAATGCACTAACAAGATGAGTAAACAGTCGAAGGGTCAATGAAAGTCCATTAAAAGGTTTGTGGTTCGGGGGAAGACATCGCAGCAAGCTTGTCGCGTAAAACTCTAAAGTAAAATATAATGATCATTCTTACCTTAGAATTTCAACGTCAAATCTCAATTCATTTTACATCAGAAACTACACCACTGCCTCGTGGCCATGTTGTTTATAAAGTGTTTGTATGTCTTCATTTGACACACATCATAAAGTTTTCGCTCCAGGCAACAATAAAAACCTGTAAAACAATAAATTAACAATTATACAAACTTATATGTGACAATAGAGGATTTTAAACTCTTGGAAATGAAATTCGTTGCCAGATAAAATATTTCTCTCGCCAAGGCTCGGTAAATATTTAATCTGTCAACTCATTTCATAAATTTCATATTACATATGCGGAAATTTTAGATTCTTG
The DNA here is from genome assembly GCA_030562195.1 of Nipponacmea schrenckii. Classification (NCBI taxonomy): domain Eukaryota; kingdom Metazoa; phylum Mollusca; class Gastropoda; family Lottiidae; genus Nipponacmea; species Nipponacmea schrenckii. Next base: position 7,405,777 of record CM060201.1, read on the forward strand.
TTATCACTAACGATACACGTATACTTTGTTTACTTTCCATGTCCCTTTTAAAAAGAATGGCTTTCATTTGACGTCAGCCAGGTAGGCAGGTAAATGGCGAGTTAACGTTCGCTTCCAGCAATTGCTGATATCGCAAACTATGACGTCAGCCATTTTGTGCCTTCTTAAAATACCATTGCGTGTAAGAAATAAGATCTAGAAAATAAACAACAATTTTTTATTCCACATGGATATCACGTCCATGGGATGAAAGATTGAAAATTTATATTAAATTTATAATATTATATAATAATATTTAGTATTGCCTATGACACACTACATTGCTTTTAAGGGAAAGTGGCACATGAATACACTATTTACATTTTACCAAATTTGCATAGATATGAACCTGTGATACTGCGTCATATCGTTTTTCCGAACTCGCGTTCTGAACTCGTAAACAGCAGTATTGTGTGATAAATAACATAATAAAATTAACATAGCCATTTATGTCAAATTTTTCAACATAATGTTATATCAACATCTTATAACACCTTAAAAACCTGAAAATTTTGACTTTAAGGGTGCAAATGTAAAAACCTTAAAAAAAAACTGAAAGAGAAGTGAGCGTGTACGCAAATAGATAAACTGCGAAAATTTCTTTAAACAGTTCTCATTTAAATTCTATGATAGCTTCATGAATAATATCCATAATCCTACAAGGGCGACAATTACAAATTAATGGCTCGATATATTGTTGGTCAATGAAACGATATTGTTTGAATATTTATAGGTTCTTTTTGTAGAGCTTACAAACTATTATAGTTGTGTCACCGCATTTGTTCTAGAATGAACATTGAAAAGTAGGTCGCTTTTACTTCTAAGAAACTTATGCATGCACTAGTGGTGAACGTTGATTTCATTACAGTAAATTATCTTCTGATGTTGTGAATTTAGAACATTTTGAATTATCCCTTTGTTCATGATACTGAGTTTGTTCATTGCCCATTTTACCAGCAATATTATCTCTTGGTTAATTTCACATATATTTTTTTTTGGGGGGGGGGGGGGGTCTCGACGAGAAATTTTATCGAGCGAAATAGCTTTAGTATTAGTTAGTGCATATGGGTTACCACATAATAATGTGTCCAATTACTCAGGATACTTTGTGTCAAATTATGTAAACATTCTTTCTCATTCACAGACTACTATAATAGTAACCATATAAATGTAAATAAGGCCATAAAAAGTTGTATAGCAATAATAGCGTATATAGTACTATGCAGTCGTTAGGCAATGAACCTGCTACGATAAAAAAAATATTTATCAAGCACCAAAAGGATTTTTTTTATAAATCCAGGATCTAGTGTCTTAGGAACTAGTATCTAATAAAACAGAAAACAGATTTCGTGTGTTATATTATTAAAATCATCATTTTATAAGATAATAATATGCTGTCTTTGGCCGCAATTCGTTTACGATATACACAATATGCATATGATTGATTGCGTTTACGTAAAAAACAATCGATTATTGTGTCTATCTATTTTATAATATTATATTAAAGGGATAATAGGCGTTAGAAGGAACATAAAAATGTAATTTCACCCAAATGTGGACAAGTACGGTATATATCCATCAGTGGACTTACCTGGTGTCATAACAAAACATCAAAATCCCTCTATCGGATAAATCCACAAAATCATGTAGTTAATTATAAAACGCTTAATACTTCATCAAGCGATTTTCAAATTGTAAAATATAAAGGGAAGTAACTATAACATGTGGGTTTTCACGCGTCCTTGACCCCTACTGTTGAATTGCACAATGATGTTTTAGCATTTATTTACCAGACGCTTTTAGTCTCAAACTGAATAGAATCGTCGCTGGCTCACTTTTTTTTAAAATTCCGAATATATTTTTATTGTGGCTTTTTGAAATTTGGTAATGTGTGGGATGCATACTAATTTAAAGGGATAATAGGCGTTAGAACGAACATAAAAATTTAATTTCACTCAAATGTGGACAAGTACAGTATATATCCATCAGTGGACTTACCTGGTGTCATACCTATACATCAAAATCCCTCTAAAATCCAATAAATCCCCAAAATAAAGTAGTTAATCATAAAACGCTTGAGCCATCCATCAAGCGATTTTCAAATCGTGTAAATATAAAGGGAAGTAACTTTAACATGTGGGTTTTCACGCGTCCTTGACCCTTACTGTTGAATTGCACAATGATGTTTTAGCGTTGATTTACCAGACGCTTTTATTCTCAAACTGAATAGAATCGTCACTGGCTCACTTTTTTTTAAATTCCGAATATATTTTAATTGTGGCTTTTTAAAATTTGGTAAAGTGTGGGATGCATACTAATTTAACTAATAGTCAATATTAAAAACAAATAGAAGCCGTAGGACGAGTGTATTCTAACGCCTATTTTCCCTTTAAAGGTGCCGTCTGAAAGTAGAGGGTATCCTTTATCAATAGGTAGGATACTCCTAACCTAGAATGTGTAATGCGCCTTTATTTTTTATAGTTTATATTAATGATACTGTTTGAAAGTAGAGAGTTTCTTGGATGTTTTGGTAGGAGACTCCCAGCCTAGAATGTGTGATGTGCCTATCTATTTAATAGTTTATATTAATGATACTGTTTGAAAGTAGAGAGTATCTTGGATGTTTTGGTAGGACCTCCCAACCTAGAATATGTAATGCGCCGATATATTTTTATAGTTAATATGGTACCGTTTGATCTGTATGTTTGAATAGGATGTTTCCTATACTGCAACTAAAACATTTAAAAATATCTCTAATTTGCTGTATCTGAATCTACATAAAGCGGAAAATATTCTTTTGCTTTAGCTCTGATCCATTTATGATATATCTGTAACTTTCTTTCGTTTCATTTATATTGAAATTTCCAACAGAGAATAAGGTGTCTATAAAAAAAAGTACAAGTAAATAAAAAAGGCTAATACTGACGGACATGTCCATTGTTATAGAGAAATACGATATACTGTGTATATTTACATACACGATTTTTACATTATAATAGAGTTCAAATCCAATTATTGTATTGACAATCTCGAGTCTACCGGATATTGACAAAGTAATAGTGAATAGTCTATACCAGAATCTCATCTAAAAGATATTTATCCGTCCGTTGGTTGATATTTTTAAGAGAAATATAACTCTCAGTAATTTACATGGGCATGGCAAATAAGATGCCATTCCATCAACTATGAAACAATCGCCGTAGGGCCATGATAACTGTCGAACGAAACCTCGATGATCAAACCTTCCAATGAACATATTATCTCATTTCATACAACCCTACCAACTCTAATTCTGCCTTTATGTGTCTGGAGAGAACTTAACATACATGTAATACGAAATATAATATGTTTATATCATTATTACTATTTTAAACAGAGTATATATTTTATTTTTGACATTATCTTCATCATAACTACCTTATATTTATATGGATTGTATTTTTTATTATTAAAATGGTAATCGATTAATATGAGTTTCGGCTTGTTTTCAAAACCATATAAATATGTATGTATTAACTTATTGCTCATTATGAATAAATATTGTTGTATGCTTACTGTATATTGGTTGACAAGTATTAACTTACGGTTTTATAGGCAACTCGAAATAGACATTTATGGCAATTTTCGAAGACTCTATCACAAAAAATTTTTGTTTAACAAATTATCAATGCCGATTTGGTTCTCTTTTTGACAACATGGACGAATGAAGATCTAACTCACTATGTATTTATTCCCTACCAACATGGATTTCATAATAATAATGAACAAATACACTTTATAATTCTGTTTGAATTTTTCGGTTAGTAAATTAGAAGTTGCACAATAGTCAGCATCAATAGCTAAACTCACCTATTTCCAATTCTTAAATAAAGGCATAGTTAGAATAAATGTTTTGAAGTACATTACAATAAAATCAAATTAGATGCTGTATGTGATATAATACTTAAAACTTCAAGTAAAAAATAAGATAGCTTGCCAGGCAAGGTAACATACGCCCACTGGCAGCATTGAATTTGAAAAATAAATAGAGCAATGACTCAAAAACATTCACTAAATGGATATTGAAGTCAAGGGCAAAAACTCAAAAACATCAAGTTTCATCAAAATCCATTGAAAATTGTAGCTTCTATTGAACCCACAATAAAATTTTGACACAATCTTACTAAGTCAAGGCCAATAACTAAAAAACTGTTCATCGCAAAATCTTCAAATTCGAACTTGACCGTTGTTTCATCAATTCCAATGCTCACACCAAGTTTCATTTAAATCCATTGAAAATTGTAGCTTCTATTTTGAACACAAAAAATAGAGAGGCTGGGGCAATAACTCCAAAACTGTTTATCGCAAAATCGTCCAAATCGAACTTGACCGCCCTCTTATCAATTCCAATGCTCATACCAAGTTTCATTAAAATCCATAGATAATTGTAGCTTCTATAGTGTCTACAGAAAATGAATTTTTTTCGCAATTTTACTTAGTCAAGGGCAATTACTCATAAACTATTCATCAAAAAATCGTCAAATTTGAATTTCTGATAAAAACTGTAGCCTATATCGTGGATATAACCCAAATTTGACGCGTTTTTACTAAGTCAAGGGAAATAACTCAAAATCCGTTCATTCGATAATTTCAATTTTCGAACTTGACCGAGATATCATCAATATTACATGTAAACCAAGTTTCATTAAGATCGGATAAAAACTGTAGCCTGTATTGTGGATACAACCCAAATTTGACGTGTTTTTGCTAAGTCAAGGGCAATAACTCAAAAACCGTTCATGCGAAAATTTCCATTTTCGAACTTGACCGAGATATCATCAATATATACATGTATACCAAGTTTCATTAAGATCGGATAAAAACTGTAGCCTCTATTGTGGATACAACCCAAATTTGACGCGTTTTTACTAAGTCAAGTGCAATAACTCAAAAAATGTTCATGCGATAATTTCCATTTTCGAACTTGACCGAGATATTATCAATATATACATGTATACCAAGTTTCATTAAGATCGGATAAAAACCGTAGCCTCTATCGTGGATACAACAAATGTGGACGGACCGACGGACGGACGGACGGACGGACGGACAGGGGCGACGGCAATATACGTCCACATTTCCATGTGGGCGTATAAAAAGATATCACAGTTCGCTTTTTAATTAAAAGCGGCAGAGTAAACACCGAGTTTAAGGTACAAAAGGGCCTTATGGGGCAAAATGTTGACGTCCATGCATAGTGCTGTACTCAGCTCTAGTAATTGATATTGTTTTGAGAATGTTGTTGTTTCTTATTCAAATTATTTATTAAGACTTCCAATATTCACATGTTTTCGTTTTTAAAAAATCGCAAAAAACTGCGTGATAGATAATTGTTTTTAAATTAAGAATCATACAATATAAAACTTTTCAGAATGTATTTTGTGATAATTCTTTTTGCCCTCAGTAAAGTAAAGTGCATTAGGATTTGTATTTATGTTTTATTACATTATTAACTGATTATAGATATGTTCTATTTATGTGACCTTGGTGAGTATCTTCTTTTACATCCGATACCCACTTATTGGCTGAAAACATTTTAATTTAATTTGCTTAATTTAAAGTGTGAAGAAAGATATACCATTACTAATCGATCAAGTTTTCGACTTAAATTTGAGCTGTGAATTTTTTGAATATAATTCATACTGAAAATAAATGTATCTAGACAAAGATAGTATACCACACGAAATTGTTGTAGAAATGAATATGCATTAGTGGAACATGAAATTCGCTGTCATCATTTCGGTATTAAAATGTCACCTATATATAAATATGAATGAGAAGTTTAAAAGCTTTTATTAATGTCCCTTTCAAGGTATCGAAGAAGACAATTCGTCAAAAATCATTAATACTGTATAAAAAATAAGTCCGATAGGGTTAAAAGTCAATAAAGGTCACAAAGCAAATTTTTAAAACATCGAACACAGCATCTTACCTCTTTGTCCTATGGTGAATATATATAAAACCACGTTGTCACTTCACGGCGGTGGACATTCTAATATAAAGAACACACTTGTTAGTTTAAATCACATGGGCATGAAGAATGTATTATTATCTCAATTTATCTTGATACGTAAAATAACTTACGCCCCACCCTTCTTTTGTATTGAAACAATTGTTTCAATATTGTGTTGCTTTTTAGGGATTTTCTTCAGGAGTGTCAATATTGCAGAGACCAGAGTATTCTTAAATATTTAACGTATGACTAAAAATTGTATAATTTCTAAACAAAAGAATATTATATATAACACCTCGCCCCCCCCCCCTACCATAAAAGTATGTTTGCTGAGTTTATATTTTGCATAATTATCAATCAGACTATATTTCTTTCACAATGTCAGATTTTTAACGATATCACATATCCATACCACTTTTGCAATGCTATTTTAATATACCACTTTTTCGATGTTACATTAACATACCACTTTTTCGATGTTATATTAACATACCACTTAACTGTTGATATTAAATTATCATGATAGTCTCCTTGTAACACCCGGAGTTGTTCAATTTTCCTGACGATGACCAATACAGTTCAGTTAATCGTTGTCACTGTCCTTCAATCACTAACAAAAGTAAACACCTAAGTGAATGACATTTCGAATATGTAGTTGACGGTGGACAAGTGTCTTTTGTTCAAATCATGTTTAGCAGATTATGTTCTGTTATTTGGTATACTATTATTTTCTTGATATATCTATTTTCAGTATTTCAGAATTACGCTCAAACGTTATGAGTTTCCTCCCATTTATTTCTGAAACGAAGTGAATCGGTAAACGGTATTTTCCTCAACCTGTTTACTATAAGGAAAGTAATCTAACCTCTATTGTTTTTGACAAACCCCCGTGATTATTTGTTTCTACAACCTGGGAAGATATATTACAAAAAGGTTTTAAAGATGCAATATTCTCGGGAGTCTTTTTACAAACTAGGTTGAGTTTTCAAAAAATTTGGTTTTTTAATATGAAAGAACTAAAGCTCAAGTCTTGTAAATCTCAGAGATAATTTGGTCGTGTTACAGATGTCAAGAATTTATACACCTATTTTTGCTTGTATAGGCAATATGAATGGCTTATGATTTATATATATTCTATCAGCGAGGACTGTGGTAAGCTGTGGATGGCTAAAGATTCAATTCGTAAAAGCTTATTATTATAGTCTCGGAGGATAATTATTATCAATTGTTTCTTCGTATTCAACACTGATCGTAACATATTTCCAATTCTCGACACGGACTTGCTACATCGCTCAAGAATTTATTAACTCTTTCTTATTGTACTTATAAGTATAACTGTTCAATGTCTTAGAAGTAACTCCAGTCTTCTTGGTTTGTAATTTATTTACAATTCTTTCCCAAGTCTCCACTATTATTTGTAGTGAATGTATTAACCCCGTTCTTATTGTGTTATGAATGTATGGCTTGTCATAGCTCATACCCAATATACAATTGAAATAACCTGGATAAAGTATTAAGATACATAATCGTAAACTTGAACTATAAACAAAATACGGTCCCCCGATTTATTCAATAGTGATATGTATTAAAATTACGTCCCTTAGTGAGTGATTTTTACTGTTACATTTCTACTTGGTTCATTACGTTGGAATCAGAAACATCAAATATACAAAATTACACCCCCCTCCCTTTACTATTAAAAGTCTTTATCAAAAGATTTCTTTAATTTCTACTGACTAATATTTATCTCAAGTACAATTTTGTAAGTGTATTTCTAAAGTATTATATATACTTAAGTTTTTCAATTCTCAGCTATTGACTAATACGTAAAACAGAATATGACATTGACAGTATGCAGACAGACGTCACCTTTTAAGTGCATTATGAAGATTATTATTGTCGTTGTTAATTATCAAAAATATTCAAAGTAACACACCCTATCCTACACAATAACATCTTTATTTTTTAATTTAAAGCTTGACAATCTAGCATACATCATGTGAATAAATAAATTATGTTCATCTTGCTTGACGATTTTATTTATGATCGATAAACATATTCCTAAGGGAGAGTATTGAACTGAAGTGTACCCAAAGTGTTATACATATTAAAGCTACTTACAATGTTTTTATCGGAATTGGGACAAGAAACTTTGGCTTTGTCAGACTCATACGAACGCGATGCCTGAGTTTCATTAAATAAGCGATTTTCATTATATAGCCCGAAGCCCGATTTTCATGTTCCATAATGTTATTATATTTTATATATCCAATATTGACTTACTACATTATTTACAAGTTTATTGTTTACTTTACAGACCTCTTTTTTTCCTGGAAAAGAGGCAAAAAAATAATAATGTTTCGTTACTTTCCAGTTTCTAGACGAATATATTATTATTTTAGGCACAGGGTCAAATAAGCACATGTCATTTGGGCACAATATTATTTAGGCACAGCGATTTAGGCACATATTAAAGTAGGCACCATTTTTTTGGTCACTCTAAAATTCGGCACAGTGATTTTAGCACATCTTTGTATCTAAAGAATCTTTTTGGGGGATTGGGGGGGGGGGGCAAATGATCTGACATCTGTACATCTGTTCTGACAATAGCCCTATTTAGATGGGCTGGAATCAAAATGGGTTTCTTACATGCAATTTTTGGTTTCCCGGAAGTGACTTATTTAAGCAATAAACGGTCACCCTATGAAGGATATGGTCGTATATCAGGACAAAGGTTGGAATCAGTCAAGGGGCATCCAATGCAGCTGTATAACCAATATCAATCGGCCTTCCAAACTATTGAGCTTTTTGTGTGTATATGTGTGTGGTTTGTGTGTGGGTGTGAAAGTCAAGACATTCAAGTGACTGGTAAATAACCCCGGGCGAAGCCGGGAATAAGCGCTAGTAACAGTATATATCCATCAGTGGACTTACCTGGCGTCATCACATACATCAAAATCCCTCATAAGTTTTTCTGTGCATGTCGCAAAAGTATCAGGAGACTATTCAACATATCTTTACGTACACATACCAGATTGCTGCAAATAGTCTGTAACGATTTGTCCATTGAAACACAGCTGTATAAAATGTTCATTAAGTTCTATCATAGTATAATTAATAGCGAACACAAATGTTTAAGGTTGTGTAACTCAACCATGTTCAAAAATATAAATTTTGTCTCTCGAAAGTTCAAAATCTGTAAATATAGCGTTAAATGTATGAATATGTCTTAAATTGCACATATAGTGAAAAGTAATGACTGTGATAGCTGTTCTGCTGACGACTTAAGAATTGGTTCTGCAATCAGAGAGTTTATAATATTTCGAGACAGTAATTATACAGAATATTCTAATTTAATTGAAATAATTGAGATGCTCGGCACCTCTTAATTGTAAATTATTGTATATATTATATTATATTTATACTATTGTACTTTATGTACGAAGTAAAGCATATTATTTTTATTATTATTAATTCTTTTTTCAGTTTGACATATTACTATAGTTTATATTGATTTTAATTTAGTATTGATATGCATGTTTTTGATTTTATTTCAGATTTGGTTTCAAAACAAGCGTGCCAGATGGAGGAAACGAATCCGTGACAATAAACCCACCTTTCCACCAGTAAATCCTAGCTACATTCTACCAGTTGTGCCAAACTTTCCACAATACAGCATGATGTCTCCTTTAGCATTAATGTCCAAAGTAATCCCATCTTCAGTTGCTTCCCAGTTTATAATATACTATCTTCCATCCCAGCTTCATCCAACAATACCACATTTCAAAGAACCACGCCTTTTCCAACATACGTCAGCTCGTACATATATCCCCAGTTCAGTTGATGACCTTATCATATTGTTTTGTGTTGTCACACAATCAAAGTTCACAAATGTAAAATTATGAAAATTTAGCAAGACAGGTCTAATTGGCGATCGTCTTTACCTCAAGATAAGGCGTGTAAAAGAAAACATCCCTCTACTGTCAGGCTGGTGGGACTAGATATCCCAAGAAAGATTAGGATATAAAGTTCAAATACTCTCTCATAATCACAATGATGTGTTTCAAAAATTGGCGGTTCACCTGCCATTTAAGTAGAAAGCTGGTTGGATTACAATCTTTTTGTTTGGTATTCAAATATTTCTTCTGCAGAAAACGCAGTGTGCATTACACTTTAAATCAAGCTGGCAAGTTATTGTTGTTGATGCAGAAAGGCTTTTTTTAAATTTTAAAAACAAGCACGCTTGAGTTGTTTCATTTCTGGAAAATCGTTCATATTGCATTGCCGTAGGAATATAACAATTATTAATATAAGCATAATTTCCAATCCATTAATTATTTTCATCACTAATAACAAGGTGATTGATTCAAAGACTTTGGGAAAAAACATGAACAGATCTAAGAAATGTTCATTTGAATCCATGTGTATAAATAGATCTCGACCTATCGGAAGCGAAAGCGGCAATTTTTGCGACTCAGGGGTCTATATTTTAATTAACATCTTTAAACACATGTTCAGATATATAACTTAGTGCTTGCTTAGTTTTTATCATAGATTAAAAATTATCTCACACTGGTCTATGTTGGTCATTGCTGTAAACTATCAAACATTGTTAACAATAAAAGCACTCGACAGATTTTTATTCTAATTGTAAAAACTGGCCTACCTGTACTTTCTTCACTAGACGAGTCGTATTATACACTGTACATTATTATGAGAATGTCATGTCTGAAATGAAATAACAGGTTCTTGGTAGAACTTTATGTATATCGAAACCAATATTGTATTGTTACATGATTGCAGTAACACGCAATCACATAATTGGTAATCAATATAAAAGCAAGTTACAGCAATATAATTTCAGCAGCCAGCCAACAATAACAATTTCTGTTTGAGGCAGTATTGATCTTAACTTTTTATAGCAATCCTTTCCAAGAACGATGTTGAATGATTATGTACTAAAACTATTGAATTAAAGGGATTATTTAGAGGTTTTCTAAAGTTTGGTATGTGTATCCAATTATCTGCTTTCCAGCCGCAATTCCAAGAGGAATATCGTTTGTATTGTGCAGTTAAGCCCTATACCACACAACAAAACTAAAATAGCCACAACTCGTCAACTTTGTATAATTATTTTTATTTGCGTCTATTTCAAAGTAAACGGAAATTTGATGGAGAAAGTTGAAATTTGGAACAATTTCAGATGGGTACCTGCAGTGCAAATTGCAACTTAACATCCTATTAGTCCGCACAGATGTAATATACTACTTGGTGGGCTTAGTATATTTCCGCACCTGAAGTATAATTGATGTGGTGAAGCTCCGAAATTGGCAGTGTCTAAAAAAAAAAAAATTCGCCAGGTATCACATCAAGTATAACCAACGAGTCTCCAGTTATGCATGAATGTGAAATTTTAGCAAAAAAATCACCCAAATTCTGCGATCTTTTAAGTGCAATAACTTCACTTTAAAGCATGTCTAAGAATCAAACCCACCCCTTCTGGTACAAGGAAACCAAAACCAAATTTCAAGTTTCTTGAAACCTCAATGGTTTAAAAGAAATTAAATTAAACCCGATCTGAAGAAGCAAGAATTCAAAGCACTACAATACATCAGTTGAATAGTTGAAAATGAAATTCAAAGCACTACAATACATCAGTTAAATAGTTGAAAATGAATCTAAGATCGATAGGTAAAGATCAATACTACAACGGAGCTCGTAATAAAACTCTTACAGCACTACAATAGCTAAGAACTGATTAACATCAACACTACAACAAAATCTGAAGATCCAACATACCTCAGCAATGGAACGCGCCGGATTTAAAATCCCGAACACCGCAGCATCAACAATGCAATAGAGCCCTAGATTGAAAATCATCCATATAAAAGGTAGAGTTAAAGACTCAACAAAGACAAAGATATTGCTCGGGGTGAACAGCCAAATGGCGCAAGATATAATAACAGGCCTCAGACCTGGAGATTCGTCATTTCCGGTAGTAAGTTTTCAACCATCAGATTTTATTCAGAAGATTACTGAAAGATATTGCTCGGGGTGAACAGCCAAATGGCTCAAGATATAATAACAGGTCTCAGACCCCACATACGGTCTACCTAATATCTGCTAGCTGAAAACGTACCACTGGAGAAAATTTGAAACAAGCGAAATAAAAGCTGTATTAGATAAATCAACAGAAATGTTAAGACCTGTCGCTAGAAAGATCATCAGTCGAAAGAACATTAAATCCGTAAATGTATAATTGACATTCTTCGGATACCGTAGCCCACAAGATACTTTGTTATTTGTCATAGCTTCTATCATATCTGATGTGTATGTATTTTTATGATAAATATCTGCTCATGCATTATGTTCTGTGGAGTTTGGACTGACTGAAATGCCAAAGTAGCCCATCATTATTTTGTTCTGTAGAAGGTACAGAGATCAGATTGAAGACGACCTTAATCGATTCAATTTAAAATATTGGAGGGTCATGCTATCTTCGAGTTTATTTGAAAATAAATCGGTCAGAAGAAAAGCTTCTGATATCTCATTAATATTTACTCCAACAGATATTATCCAAGACAGAGGATGTCCTGATATGGAGACCTGGGCATTCTTCACTTCCGGCAGTATGTTTTCAACCATCAGATTTTATTCTTAAGAGTAGATAACTGAAAAGAGCTAACAAGCGGTTGCCTAGCATGATGCGCCCACTTTAAAATATATTTTCTGTTTTAACACAGGCAGAAACTCTAACAATATTTAGGTGTAATACAATCCAAGTTCTCATCAATATAAATGTTCACACCGAATTTCATTCGAATCAGATGAAACCTAGCCTCAATTGCATTAATTAGCTAATTTTCATGTGTTTTGACTCAGTCAAGTGCAATAACTCAAAAACAGTCCATCGAAAAATCGTCAATTTCGAACTTGACCAAGATCTCATCAACTTCAAATATCACACTGTCCAAATCATATGAAAAACTGTATTATCTATGGCATCCAAAAGTCTATTTCAACGCGTTTTGGCTAAGTCAAGGGCAATAACTTAAAAAACGTTCACCGAAATGTCCATACCAATAAGCCGAGTGAAGTTTATTCGTTATTCGTTGTCCGAGATCTCATCAATATAAATTATCACAGCAAGTTTCATTCAAATCCGACGGAAACTGTAGTCTCTATCGCGTTCACAAGCAATTGTGGACGGACGAACGCACGTTTGATACATTGTGCAACTTTTCCTCGTGGGTAGATTTTCTGCGATTTTTGTTCGAATACTACCTTCTTTGACGTATTGTTTTAACATGCATGTGAATTCATTGTTTTCTGCGATCTATTTGTCCAAAGGCTCACAAGACAGAATCGACGTACAAATGCAACTTCTGAGCCTTTTCATCTTAATACGGGTTTTAGTAGGCCTATTTGTTACTGTACAAAAAATTGCATATAGCAGGGACAATGAGTTTTTCCCCCTTGACCACTAGTTAAATTTTAGATATTATTGATTAGTCGCTTAAAATGAATCATTTAAAATCTCATCTGTTTCAGCACATCATAAATTACCAGAGATTTAAAATTAACCCACCGCAGACTACAGCATCTAGCTTAAGCCGGCCGCAGACTACAGCATCTAGCTTAGCAAGATTTCATTCGTGATTGTTTTCTTATACAAAATGTGATTTCAAGCCTGATTTCTTCCTTTTTGGACAGAATTCAAAATATCAAACACGTTTGATAATTTATGCCACGCGTGGAAAATAACTTAGAGTGTGCGCGTAACACTAAGCTATTTGCTCACGACTTTCTCTTAGTGCTCATGTCTGACGTCACTGTCATATGACTGTTCAAGATGGAGGCGGCCATGGCTCATATGCATAGAGTTATATATATATTTCTATATTACTCTATGCTCCTATGTCATTAAGAAACTTCATTAAATGCTAGTCTATCTAGACGATGATACTGCCTGAATTTCTCTGGATCCTCTTTGTCGAGCTCTTTGACAAGGTTTAACAAGACTCCCATGTCTTCTCTTGATCCACTGTTTCTGTCTCTGTCGCAGCAATAACAGCACCAAAAGAGCTTCTTCATCATCCTCTGACGAGGAATCAATTGTTGACATATGAGCCATGGCCGCCTCCATCTTGATCAGTCACGTGACAATGACGTCAGGCATGCGCAGGTAAGAGAAATCACCCGCACACTCCAGCATTTTGCTAAGCTAGATGTTGTAGTCTGCGGAAGGCTTTACTGTGACAGTGTGGCAATGTACTTCCGCATTGTGACAATTGTAATGTGTTCAGGGTTCTTCATATTTAAAGCAGAGCATATATTTTTTTCAGAACTAGTAACAAAGCAAGCAAGATAATTCATGCCCATTATAAGAGACTTCAAGAGAAATTCCCCTATGTCTTTAAGCAGAAAATGATAGAGGCATATTCCAAAGATAGATTGCCAGGCAAGGTAATATACGCCCACTGGTAGCATTGATTTTGAATAAAAAATAAAATATACAAATACTTCTTTTCAAAAACAGAGCAATAATTGATATTAAATATTTTAAGATTTATCTGATTTTCAATAGGGTTCATCCTTAGGTGATTCCACATACTCATGCCAAGTTCTGTTTAAAACAGTCAAGAAATGTGACTTGCAGAGTGTATATGAGCCAAAAAATCGAAATCATTTGAAAGAACAAGGACAATCAAATATTATGTGATATTTCTTGTTTTCAATAGTGTTCATCCTTGAGTGATAATTAACAATTTCAACAAATTTTGTCAAAATCTGTAAATCATTGTGCCTTTTAGAGGGTTTACAAGCTAAAAATTTTGACGAGTTTTCCAAAAAAATGCAATAACTAATACTAAATATTTTTCAATAGGGTTCATCATTAGGTGATTACAAATACTCATGCCAAGTTACGTCAAAATTGCTCAAGAATTGTGACTTGTAGAGTGTTTACAAGGAAAAATCGAATACATTTTATGAAGCAAGTGCAATAATTCGTATCAAATATATTTCGATATATTTGATTTTCAATAGGGTCCATCCTTTGGTGATATTAAACAAGTTCAGCAAGTTTTGTCAAAATCGGTCAATAACTGTACTTTGTACTGTGTTTACAAGCCACAAATTGAATGTGTTTTCAAAAACAAGGGCAATTACTGATACTAAGTATTTTTCGATTTAACTGAATTTCAATAGGGTTCATCCTTAGGTGATTACAGATACTCATGCCAAGTTACGTCAAAATCAATCAAGAATTGTGACTTGTAGAGTGTTTACAAGGCAAAAATCCAACACAATTTATAGAACAAGGGCAATAATTCGTATTAAATATATTTCGATATTTTCTATTTTCAAAAGGGTTCATCCTTGGGCTATATTAAACAATTTCAGCAAGTTTTGTCAAAATCGGTCAATAACTGTTCTTTGTAGAGTGTAGACAAGCCAAAAATTGAACACGTTTTCAAAAACAAGGGCAATAACTGACACTAAATTTTTTTCGACACTAATTTTTTTTTCGATTTAACTGGTTTTCAATAGGCTTCATCCTTGGGTGATAGCAAATACTCAAGCCAAGTTTCATCAAAATCCATTAAGAATTGTTCTCTCTAGAGCGTTTACAAGCTAAAATTGAACGCGTTTTCAAGAACAAGGGCAATAACTCATACTAAATGTTTTTCAATTTCCCTGATTTTCAATAGGGTTTATCCTTGAGTTATAACATACTCTCACACCAAGTTAAATCAAAATTGGTCAATAACTGTTCTTTGTAGAGTGTTTACAAGTCAAAAATTGAGGACGTTTTCAAAAACAAGGGCAATAACTGACACTATTTTTTTTTTCAATTTAACTGGTTTTCAATAGGCTTCATCCTTGGGTGATAGCAATTACTCAAGCCGAGTTTCATCAAAATCCATTAAGAATTGTTCTCTCAAGAGTGTTTACAAGCTAAAATTGAACGCGTTTTCAAGAACAAGGGCAATAACTCATACTAAATGTTTTTCGATTTCGATGATTATCAATAGGATTTATCCTCGAGTTATAACATACTCCCACACCAAGTTTTATCGAAATCGGTCAATAACTGGTTTTGTAGAGTGTTTACAAGCCAAAAATTGAACACGTTTTCAAAAACAAGGGCAATAACTGACACTATTTTTTTTTCAATTTAACTGGTTTTCAATAGGCTTCATCCTTGGGTGATAACAAATACTCAAGCAAAGTTTCATCAAAATCCATTAAGAATTGTTCTCTCAAGAGTGTTTACAAGCTAAAATTGAACGCGTTTTCAAGAACAAGGGCGATAACTCATACTAAATGTTTTTCGATTTCGTTGATTTTCAATAGGGTTTATCCTTGAGTTATAACAAACTCTCGCACCAAGTTTCATCAAAATCCGTCAAGAATTGCACATTGTAGAGTGTTTACGAGCCATTCAATTACAAGGGCAAGAACTCATACTAAATTTGTTCCGATTTTTCTGATTTTCAATAGGGTTCATCCTTGCGTGTTCATAAACACTCATATCAAGTTTCATCAAAATCCGTTAGAATTGCGCCCTCTAGAGTGTTTACTAGCAATTGTGGACAGACAGACGGACGGACGGGTGGACAGGGTGACGACAATATACGACCCCATTTCATGTGGGCGTATAAAAATCAAAACTTGAATGATAACCTTGTTCATAGCAAACTAAAAACAATATGTACTAATAGGTTTTATACTTCATCGCCCATTGGCGATCCAGATCCCCATTTCGCAATAAATTATTTGTTCCACCCTAGGCCTGTACATCTGCGAGAATCAATCCCTCCCTTCCCCGAAATTAAATTAAAATTCAAGAAAAATCTTTTATCATTTAACGATAATTCTTGTCAACCTCGCCATCGCTATTTTTAACATTCTAAGAACAGAGCTCACCAACTATTTCTCTCTCAACTGTCTTCTTCAATACAGTTTGTTTCATTGTTTCACAAGTCAAACCTAGCTAATACAGTGTTTATTCTGATTGGATCAAAATTCAAACAAACCAATTAAAAGTTCAGAATTTCAAACCAGCAAAATCTGAACTGAACTATCTGAGCACAAATTACTAACATCCAATCCTTGTCCACTACAGTGAGCTTTATCTGAACACTTTTCACCCACACTATTGTTTCAACATATTCAAATCTTTACCAAAGCAGTACAGTGAGTTTAAGGATATCAACAAGAAATAATTTATATGGATATGTTTTGGTAAGTATTATTTAGTAAAGGGTCGTTTTGTTTTATATTTACTCCTAAATCATTCTTTATGTAAAATATAAACCCCGGAAACCAAACCATTAATTTTTAAACGCCAAAGCTAATTCGGGAGTTCATTATACATAAAGCATAGGCTATTGTAGAAACATTTTTAGGTGTAACTTTTGATCATTTGTTGACTGACCCTTTTAAGTTTTAAAAACGTCGAGATATAGTTTTATATGTTTAAATGGCGTTACTGGTTTTCATTTTAAGTGAACAATTCTTATATTTCTTTACATGTCAACACAACTGGAGCAAAACATGAAGGCTACAAAGAAGATCCAGTGGATAATTCAAGCAAAAAATTGAGAAAAGAATTAAAATACACACAATAACGAACAACAAACATCAATTGGGAATTGTAAGTGTTCTTTTATTTTGTGAGGAATTTACTAATGTGATTAAAATGTCCTTTTCTGTTGCTTTTTTAAAAGGAATATAATCTATTTGGAAATTGGAGCTTTACAATTGCCGATTTACATCGGAATTGGAAAGTATATTTTTATATCCAGTGCTTTTAATTTCAAATTCCAGATGGAAACGACGTCATCTACATTAGTACTAAGCCAAGATCTTTTGAACATAAAATCTAACAAAACATTTGACTGTTGCCCGATTGTAAACTCAGAATTCCAGAAAGTGAACATGATTCCAAAAAGTAAACAGAATTATAGAAAGTAAACATGATTTAGAAAGTAAACAGAATTCCAGAACGGAGAGAACTAGAGTCAGGTAAGAAGTGATATTCTTTAATTTTTAAATAATGACACAATATACATATTCCAATATAAATAAATTGATTTGATGCTGAATTTTTCAGTATTATCAATCATTGATAAAACATTATACACTCACACCAGTATTGGAAAATTTTCACTAAAAAAAAATTATACAATATACTTTGCCAAGGTCTATTGTACATGGTAACACAAATGCTAATGCCTGTTTCAGTACCTCAGGGAGTTGTCTCGGTGTCGGTTTTAAAACCTCAAATACCTAAAGCACAAATTCTACATCAAGACAGGATTGTATAGGGAGAAAATAAGGCATATTTTGATATGTCAACCTTTTCCTTGATTCCTTCTAAGAGCTTTTAATCTTCTTAAGAAGAACGTTATAGTTTCCATGATTATTACGATAATTTATTTCCTACGTAACATACACAATTTTATTCTGTTGTACATAATCAACAGGTCGCCTATTTCAATATCATGTTAAAGATTATGTCATGTGGCTTGAGCATTTCCTCTTGTCTGTAAGACATCTAAGATATAAGTTAAAACTAGTTCCGGAGAAGTTTTCTTCTATTTCCAGATTCTCAGTTAATACCATAGTTTTGCATGTTAATACTATAGTTTTCAAAGTTTATATCATAATCTTGGAAGTTAATACCATAGTTTTCTAAGTAACTAACAAAGTTTTTGAAGTAAATACCATAGTTTTGCATGTTAATACCATAGTTTTGTAAGTTAATATCATAATCTTGGAAGTTAATACCATAGTTTTCTAAATAAATATCATAGTTTATCAGCTGAAACCATCGTTTCTAGGTTGTCTCCTTAGTTTCTAAGTTATTACCATAGTTTCAAGAATTTCCCGTTTTGAATCAGTTAAAATTTAATTTTTATTTGAAGTTATCTATGTAATTTTCGTATAAAAGTTCTTAAATTAGCTCTTAAATAATGGTTTCTAGAAATTAGAAATGAGTAACTCCGGGCTCGTTGCTTTAAAATGGACTGGGTTGGTGAATTCTAACAATTTGGTTCTTGAAAATAAATTAAAACTAATAACTTTGCGGTGTGTTGTTTTTAAAATATACTGGTTTGGTAGATTTCTCATTTCTGTGTAAAACATTGAAGGACGTTCTTTTCATGTTGTAAGCTGAATTATTTCTTTGGTTAAAATTTATGAAAACTTCACATCAAAATCTAGCCAAATGTGTCCCTGAACATATTTAAAAGTTGTAACTTAAAAATCCAATAGTTAATTTAAATATTAAATAGTTTACGTAAACATCTAAGATCTATATTGTTTTTGTTAGGCATAAGAAATCTACTGAAAAGATTTTAGCGAAATAAACGTGTAATTTAGAATTAGTACTTTCAATTCATCATTAATCCTTTTAAATCAAATTAATTTTGATCAAATAGATACAATTAAGTAGAATGTTCAAGAAATATATTAGTATTTTTTACATATTACCCCTTTTATCTTGTACTTACGACATATTTTTTGCATTCTGTCATCCCTGTGATAGAATGGAATGAAAATAAAGAGGATAGTTAATATTTTTACTATAGTAGGAATTGAGATACAACAGAGTTTTTCCTTTGATTTCCACCATATAACAAAGGTTTTTATTTTGTTTTGAAGAATTTCAATTTATTTCAGTTTTAAAAAGTATTATATGTTATTGAGCTGACTGTATCTGAGAATCATACCTTTAGAACTGAATAGGTTTAGATGTAGTTGACGTTTAGCTTTAGGAGAAAGTATTGCACAATCCTAATTTAATTACAATAAAAAAAAACAAAGTTTTGCAACAAATTTAAAAACAATGAAAGCTGAGCTACTTCAAATCCTAGTTGACCCCATCTAATCCCTCTGTATTCGTGTTCGAAATGAAAATTACAATCACCAAGTTGTTATTAGAAGTTCAGAATGAAATAGACAGGACTAGCAACTTGGTTTATATCTTGAATGTCTTCTCTTCATTTGGTTACACATTATCTTTTAAAAATGTATCATTTAGTTTGGCGATTTGAACAATAAATGCTGTTACTGTATTAAAAAAGGTTTTGTGCAATGCTTCATGAAATTATACAAGTCACTACACTTGATCATCTGGTACTTTAAAGGGTGTTTCTCAGAGAAATCTAGTCTCAGACACAGAAAATCCTTCATTAAGAATTTAAATTGATTCCATATTACAAGACAAAGTAAAAATATATTAAAAAATAAAATATTTATCTTTATCGTTGTTGTATAAAGGAACATCTGAGGACTGATTCTAGTCTGTCACAATTTCTAGCGTAAAGATATTGTCTTTCTCCATATTATTAACTTTCATTTCATTCAAACACAGGTAGAAGATAGAAAGGTTAAAGAATTTTGTAAGCCAAATTATTTCTTTGGTTCAAATTTATGAAAACTTCATATCAAAATCTAGCCAAATGTGTCCCTGAACATAATACTTAAAAGTTGTAGCTAAAAAATCCAATAGTTAATTTAATTCTTAAAAAGTTTACGTAAACATCTAAGATCTATATCGTTTTTGTTAGGCATAAGAAATCTACTGAACATATTTAAGCGAAATAAACGTGTAATTAAGAATTAGTACTTTCAATTCATCATTAATCCTTTTAAATCAAATTAATTTTGATCAAATAGATACAATTAAGTAGAATGTTCAAGAAATATATTAGTATTTTTTACATATTACCCCTTTTATCTTGTACTTACGACATATTTTTTTGCATTCTGTCATCCCAGTGATAGAATGAAATGAAAATAAAGAGGATAGTTAATATTTTACTATAGTAGAAATTGAGATACAACAGAGTTTTTCCCCTGATTTCCAACATATAACAAATGTTTTTATTTTGTCTTGAAGAATTTCAATTTATTTTAGGTTTAAAAAGATATTCTATGTTATTGAGCTGACTGTATCTGAGAATCATACCTTTAGAACTGAATAGGTTTAGATGTAGTTGACGTTTAGCTTTAGGAGAAAGTATTGCACAATCCTAGTTAAATCACAATAAAAAAAAACTTTATTTATTAGCATCATTGCTTATAAACAAATTTTTGAAAATAAATGTAACCAAAAATATACCTTTGATCATTGATCACGAAGGGAAGAAAGTAGATTCTGGTTGAGATTAAACCAGGCAGGTGTGTGGACTAGGTCTTAGTCTACGATATCTAGGACAGTCTATAAGGATCATAAAATAACAATACAGAAGCCCAACGAGGCATAGGAGCTGAGTCAACAAGCTCCGGATCTTGGTATCTAGAGAGGTCAATAAGACCCCCTGGCCTTGATCTTTGAAGTTAGCAACATCAGCTATTGCTAGTAAGCAATTGGTTCTACTACCAAGGACTTGGTCCTAAAAGCTGTACATCACCCTAAAAGTTCTGCCTTTAACGCAGTCCTGCATGAAAGCTGAGCTACTTCAAATCCTAGTTGACCCCATCTAATCCCTCTGTATTCGTGTTCGAAATGAAAATTACAATCACCAAGTTGTTATTAGAAGTTCAGAATGAAATAGACAGGACTAGCAACTTGGTTTATATCTTGAATGTCTTCTCTTCATTTGGTTACAAATTATCTTTTAAAAATGTATCATTTAGTTTGGCGATTTGAACAATAAATGCTGTTACTGTATTAAAAAAGGTTCTGTGCAATGCTTCATGAAATTATACAAGTCACTACACTTGATCATCTGGTACTTTAAAGGGTGTTTCTCAGAGAAATCTAGTCTCAGACACAGAAAATCCTTCATTAAGAATTTAAATTGATTCCATATTACAAGACAAAGTAAAAATATATTAAAAAATAAAATATTTATCTTTATCGTTGTTGTATAAAGAAACATCTGAGGACTGATTTTAGTCTGTCACAATTTCTAGCGTAAAGATACTGTCTTTCTCCTTATTATTAACTTTCATTTCATTCAAACACAGGTAGAAGATAGAAAAGTTAAAGAATGAATAGGAATCCAGGTTTTTTTTTCTTTACATGTATTATATTTTGCAACAAAAGAAATTACAATATATAGTTAAAATTTAGTTCCCCTCCTCATTTATTGAGAGTATTGATAAAAAATAATCACACATTCAAACAAATGTCTAAAATCAAGGCAATAACTCAATTTATTTGTATATTTTTAGGTAATATATTTTTTATAAAAATACCAAATAATCTAATGACAGGTTTATTTTGGAAAAACTTGAAAGTAACATTTGATCACTGATCACAAAGGGAAGAAAGTAGCTTCTGGTTGAGATTAAACCAGGCAGGTGTGTGGACTAGGTCTTAGTCTACGATATCTAGGACAGTCTATAAGGATCATAAAAATAACAATACAGAAGCCCAAACGAGGCATAGGAGCTAAGTCAACTAGCTCCGGGTCTTGGTATCTAAAGTTATCTAGGAAGTCAATAATGACAATTTATTATCATCATATAGTTTTTAGAGGTCTTTTTATAAAATTTTAAGAATGAAATAAACAGGACTGGCATCTTAGTTAATATCTTGAATTTCCTCCCTTCTAAAAATATATATCATTTAAATTGGCGATTAGAATAATAAAAGTTTTTTAAAATAGTTTTGGCGTATAATATTTAATGGTAGGATGTTTAAGGTTAAAAGATTCAGATAAGTCCAGGGACGCATTTCTGTAGGTTTTGGTACATGGTATTTATAAATTGAATGAAAAAAATATTGTTCGACCTACGAAAAAAAATAATATTTCTGAATATTGAGATTTTTACCACCTTATGATGATGAATTTACAATAATCGATCTTTGCTAAATACCATTAATTCGGCCAAGGTTTTGAACAATGTAAGCACTAAACCAGTTATTCCTTGTTTATTCAAAGCTTAGTGAGCACCACAAAGTGAGCAAGAAACCCAAGAATCCATTGATTCAGCAATGTTCTAAAATTCTAGTAAACCATTTCTAAGATCAATGTGACAAGTGGTCTATATCAGTTATGAAGTATTAGGTAAAGGAGTTCCAGTAAATCGACTTTTATATCTCAAGGCTGGATGTAAATTGAGTAGGTGGTGTAACAAATTACACATGTGCACATTAGGGTACAATAATTTATAAATTATGGTTAATTTACAGTCAGGTACATTAATTCCTAATTTAAAACATTTAGATGAGGGATTTACTGTTATGATATAGACAGATACTTTCAGTTTAGTCCGAAATGCTAATACTCTGTAGACTGTTTGTGCACGTTTGGGTTCGATTCATAATTATATCCGACAAATAAATTCTTTTGATTTTTATTTTGTCTGCTTAAAATTTCTCTATAAAATAGAAATGTGAATGGACAACAAACCATGATTTGAAGTGAAAATCAAAGCTGCTGGTGGGCGTATTTCCCCTTGCTTCGCAGGGCTGTCTTAAATTTTGGCATATAAAACACGCATTCGATTATTCCATAATACTTAAAAACTTTGTCTTAATAAACATACCATTGTATACATCATTCGTAATTGCATGTATTAGGAAAACTGACAATAAATTTCATCAAAATCCATCAAGAAAACCAGCTCTCTATCGTGTCCACAACGATTGTGAGCGGACCGACCGACGGATTTTAAAAAGATGGAACAATTCTAAATGAAATTTGACGAGTATTTGTTTTCTATAGTGTATATGAGCTTAATTGAACGCGTTTCAACAAGGGCAATCACTCATACCGGTACTCAATATTTCTCTATGTTGCTGATTTTCAAAAAGGTTCATCGATCAAGAATTGAACATTGTGGAGTGTTTACGAGCCTTTCAAGAACAAGGTCAATAACTCATACCAAATCTTTATCGATTTCGCTGATTTTCAATAGGGTTCATATATGGGTGATTACAAACATTCGTACTAACGTAACGTAACGTTGCCTTCTACGAGCAAATGTGGACGGACAGACGGACGGACAAGGGTGACGACAATTTACGACCACATTATAATGAGGGCATAAAAAACAATGTTGAGTTTGAGTAAATTGATAGTTTACTAGGGTGTGTTCCCAGTACTCATAATATCCACTACTCATAATCCCAGTTCTCATAAATTAAATCAAATTCTGTAAATAGCTATAGTATAAATGGAATTGTCCAAGCATTTCAGTAGATGGATTAACAACTAATGAACACAATTAATCATTCATTTTCTACAGTTTCTTTAGGGTTTGTTTGATATATTCATGTATTTGCTATTCCAAATTCGTTTGATGTTAACTGGCTCCATTCAACTTTTGGGTTAAATACTTGTAACTTTATCAAATGATATCAGTTAAGAAACGTGTATCGACATTATGGAGAATGCGCCAGATGTAGAGAAGAAGGTTGCCTTCCATGACTATATCACAACTACCTGGGTAGATAATGATGCCTGATTTCCCATCCATATTTGGAACCATTACAACACAGTCGCACCAACAACAATTTAGAGGGATTTCACGGGCACTTAGACAAAATGTTCACCCATAATCATCCAACTATTTTAGATTTTAAGGGGGTTGACAACCCTAAACCTATGTATACAAAATAGACGATTTAAACCACTTCTTTTCCACCTATCTGAAATATTTAAATATTAATGGAAAGAGGGGACTTTCAGCTATCCAAAAATTTAAAATTTATTTCTTTATGACAAAGATGAACGAAAAAAAAACGTCAATTATTCCCTTAAAATTAGCATATCTACTAGGCTATTTAATATAGAAGGTTGAAATTATGCACAACACAAGTCTACATGTATCTCTACAACTTTACGTTGGCTTTTTGGACAATTTTGTTTTGTTTTGAAGATACGTGTATTGATAGAAATCAAAATTTTGCGAGTGCATTTACGAAAAATTGAATTTTTAAAAAACTATTCATTTTATAAAAAAAAAAGCCAACGTAAAGTTATAGAGGACATCGTAAGCTTTAGCTGAAACCAAAGTTTGTAAAAATCGGATAAATTGTAAGCGAGATATGCTTTTGGAAAAATGGCAGTTTTTTTTTCAACATTTTGCAAACACATGTAAACCTTACATAATTAACGATCATGTTGTTAAAAGATTGTCTTTCATGCTGTAGAAATCTTTAAGCACCTTTTAGGCATCGATAACCACATAATTGGAGTACTAAAACAATGGATTAGCACATGTCAAAACACCCCTACCCACCAATCATAAAATTTCTCTGTTTACATGTGACGTAAAGCTTTATGGGAAATCACGTGACTTCTGGATTCCCCCAATGCAAATCTGATCGACAAACGCAATGTCATTGGACGAACGTAGAAAATATGGAACGCCGTAGCTGTCTTATGCGGTATTAGTATCATTATATGGGGTCCTAACTTCATTATATGGTGTCCTAACATCGTTATATGGTGTCCTAACTTCATTATATGGTGTCCTAACTTCATTATATGGTGCCCTAACTTCGTTATATGGTGTCCTAACTTCATTATTTGGTGTCCTACCTTCATTATATGGTGTCCTAACTTCATTATATGGGGCCCTAACTTCATTATATGGGGTTCTAACTTCATTATATGGTGTCCTAACTTCATTATATGGGGTCCTAACTTCATTATATGCTGTCCTAACTTCATTATATGGTGTCATAACTTCATTATATGGTGTCCTAACTTCATTATGTGATGTGGTCAGTCGTCTTGATTAGTCCGTTTAATTAGGGCTTTTTAAGGAGGAGACTACTCTTTATGCCAGGACACTGGACGATGTATCTTACGTTATTAGCAAGATCTCCCCTTGAAATTTTATATTAATTTTCAAACCAACAAAATACGTGATTTCAAAACGTGTGGATTGTCTGACCAGCTAACTACTAGTAGACCTATAGGGGATAGAATCAGAATTGAACAAGATGGGGACGTCAAAGCATTGATTTCTCTAAAACATTAACAGCTAATAAATATTCTATAACTGTGTGAAAAAACCGTCGAAACTAAGAATTAGGCTCATAGATCATTGAATATGCATGTTACTGAATTTATGTTGCCAGCAAGAACATTGACACGGAAATTATGCTGCATAGCAGTTTGTGAATAAAAAATTTATCAATCAACGTCATAATCAAACATTTATTCATTAATTGACAGTTCAGGAATTCAAAATAAAACGTCATTGACACGGGAGCTTCCCAATCAACACATAAAAATTATTGGAACGAAATTGAACACATTGTATTTCATCTTCGTTTGAGAGCCAAAGTCTTTAGCTTTTAAACAAGCTTTAAATTTAACTTGACTTCATACTTGTGCTTACGGTAAGATTCTAAAAATGGAACAGAAACGTCATCTCTTACGTCATTTGACAGTCATCAAGGGACATAACTAAATACAACTTTGACTCTCAGACCACATTACCTAAATACATTAATACCTGCACAGTAAAACCTACATCCAGTACGACTTCTAAGCAGATTTTTTTTATGTAAATAAGAAATAGGCTACTGTTAAACAAGGGAGATCTTTAGAATTTAAGACGTGTCTTCCATTTAAAAATTAAACAGTTCCCTGGATAATGAAGTTAGGACACCATATAATGAAGTCAGGACACAATATAATGATACTTATGCCACATAAGACAGCTACGGCGTTCCATAAGAAAAGGTTTATTTAGCTGATGATGTAGTACTCAAAAATGTCAACTGACAACGTAATTTGTACGTCAACATAGAGGATTACCCCATGTTGTTCTATAAATAGATTATCTTTATGGACCGATATCTGACAAACTACTGAAGCGATTGAGCTTAGGTTGTGGATCGTGGTCCTTTTTGCTTCTATTTGAAGCGCTACCATTTCTCTCCCGATCCCCGTGGATCCTGTAATTTGGCCAATAGGCATTCTATTTTTCAATGGTGCCACAGCCGCGGATTTATATATTTGAAACCAGCACTCCAACTTACATGTAATAAAAAAGAGTTTTATCTTAACCGATAAGGACTCGATTGAATTGTTTTGGTTGTTTGCTGATGACGATATAAGGGACACAACTCGTGTCTTCAAGACCGGGTCATTTGTACTATCATTTGCTATCTCTTTCCATGTTATATCACGACATTTACCCTTCTATAACTTTTTCCAGGAATCTGGTTGAAAACTTTCCAACTTTCTCACTGCTTGACCATTAACATTTTGAACTGGTCTAAATGAAAGTAAACCAATACATAACTAGTGCGAGTCCATTTGGAACCCACTTAATTTTAGACTTTGGCTTACCTTTGTTCAATGAATCGCGATTTTACACCAGAAATTTATGAGAATATAGAAGAGACGTAATATATATTTATCCATAACGAGAACCTTTAAACAGTCTTTGATTGATATAAATTATTTAAATATTGATACTTCACTGACTGTGAAGAAAAGGTTGAGAATATCCCGAATCACTAGCGCTATTATTATAGTATTTTGTAGTTTTGTAATCGATATTCAGCTCCACCTAAGAAATGGCTAAGGGGAAGGTCTATTTCACCAGAAGACTTAGGGTATCTTCCGATATTTTCGCACTTGGTTTGCAGCTATAACACCCGCAAATGGTTTAGTTCTGCAACATTATGAAAGGCTGTAGTAACAGACGTTCCACATTCTGAAAATAAAGGTTGGGACAATTAACCGAGGCCCAGTATGATATATTCATATATATGCAATAGCACACTTCTTAAACACATGGGTAACTAATGTTTTAACACAAGTTCCACTTATGGTGATAGATTCCTTTTTTGTATCATACTTCTTTTAGATCATACTATTTTATATACTATATTTTATATAATACTATTGTTATAAAAGGAGTTTGATATAGAAAATTATTATATATCATAATAATATCATACTCTATTTATAGCATACTATTTAAATAATTAAAATTTTAACAATGTACTTACAATATAACTAAAAAGTATTATGTTTTGGATATGATCTCTATACAATATTAGTTATATGCTGTCCTTATGAAGTACAATAAAACTAAAACAAGTAACAAGTTTTGTCTAAAAGTGTATTTAGAAATAAAATCAATTATGTTTTGCGACCTATTGGTCCTTTACCAATTGTGCAGTAAGGGATATTTTGCCAAAACAGCGGCCTTTCCAGGCACACATAATCATGTCACATAGTTTTCTCGCCTCTTTTACCTTCACTTTTTTGCATTTAGCCTGGTGTATCGCCACTGGACTTCTCGTCCTTTTCCTTGCTTACTTGTGACCTTAAAGTCGAGGATATGGCCACATTCGTCCTCGCTTTTGGCATTTTTGACCAAGCTCTTTCATAACTCTCCGGTGGATCATTACAGAGTTATTTACCTTTAATTATTGTTTTCTATTAACCCTTTGAAGGCAACATTATGAAATACCGATATGAAAAATTATTCTGTTGTATGAAACTGTTGAAACGGTATAAAATATCATTTTGAATATTTTTTTAAATTTCGTGGTTTCCATAGAAACTGTGTAATGTTGTTCCTGAACAACATTGGTCAGATGTGGTATTATATTTCAAAAGGACATAGCCTTAACAGAGGTCAACATTAAACTAGTTTCCTTTCATGGATTACATATTGTTTTTGCCCAATTTGGCCGTTTTTTGGACAACATATTCGGCTGATAGATATTATACTATACGTTTGTATGAGTTTTACAAGCGAGTGACATGAATTGATATTCTTTCAAATACAACAACATTTAGACAAAAAGCTTAAACATCATTTTAGTTTATTAAATTTCGAAGGAGTTATATGAGCATTATTTTTACAATGAAAATATGTTCACTAAGAAATATCGATTGATACAGGAAATATGAATGGTTCAGGTTTGATTTCATGTTTCTCTTCTCTATTTTGAAATTAAGATATATTTATGGCCGATTATGGAATAAGAAATACAATTTCGGTTGTTGACCAAACAGAGACCCAAATTACATTTGCTACAAATAAAGTGTGTGTATCCTTTTGGACAGTACTTGCAGCGTCGCTGTGCTTGATTATACTGGGGCCAATGACTGATCGTATCTGACATCATACACTGGACGTACTGCTGACTTCGATTTCTTGGTGGGCAGCAGAGGTGAAAGTGGGCGGCCTGGTCCTCGCTTCTTGGACTTTCCAGCCAGCATAAGAGCATCAGCAATTTGACTACGGAAAGGCAATAATATCATGTGAGGTTGGTTAAGTTGATCACAGTGGCGCCTGTACAATAGCCAGCCATTATTCACTGCTGTATCAAATACAATAATAGAACAGGCGAAGGTACCAACGATTGCTTCTCATATTGATCCTGTACAATTCAATCAACATATCCGACAAATCCACACCACCCATATATTTTACATATTCAGCAACAATAGCAGGTCTTTGAACTGTATCATGTTGCTTTGTTGCATCGCCTACATTCAGACATTGGTTCAACACCACAAAATGAAGAAAGAAGATGAACAACTTTGTTGTCAGCCCATTCAACAGCTATAAAACGACCCTCTCGTTCACTTCGATAATCAATTGAACCCCTGCCAGTGTTCATAAGTCCTTTGTCAGTCATCATTATGCATCCCTTGAGCCTGTTTCTTCGAACAGTACCAATTGCCCAAATCCCAATATCTTGTAATCGAACCATGAGATCCATCGAAGTAAACCAGTTATCAAAATACACTTTATGGTTTAAAGTTGGATCCAGACCTTCAACCAGACGGACAACAACATCACCAGATACACCTAGACCTTTATGTTGGTCAAGGTTCGGTTCCTGATAAACTTCAATGAGAGGGCGGATCTTGAAAAGACGGTCATACTCTACATCACCACGGGGCTTCATCTGTGTATTGTCATTAAAATGAATTGAGGTTCGTAGCCGATCGATTACAGTTCTGGACATAATATCAGCTATAGGTGCAAATCTTGTTGGATTTTCCCAAAATATTCTGTACTGAGGAACGTTGAATATACCCATTAATATATGTATCCCTATAAATTGTTAAATTTGATTAGAACTTGTTCCAAGTTCTTTTCCGTACCGTTGCATACTGTACATGTTGGTTTGATTGGCAATATTAGACATCATCTTATCGTCAAGTAACCTTTTGAAATATGTATATGCGGTCCATGGTTCTTCGGGAGGGTCTGAAAATTTACCAGTCCATGTAGTATCTTTGTTCTGCAGTGGTTGCTTGATCCATCTGTATCGTTGCTTTAGCTTTTTGCATGATGTGGAAGGTTGGTCGTCAAGCTCCACAGATAGTTTCTGTGGTTCTAAATCGACAGAGGACTCATCAGAATTGACCGAAAGCCACCCATCAGCTTCATCATCAGATGGTTCGCCAATATCAGAAACATCACCTTCGGGTAGGTATATGATTTTAACAACTTCGTCCCTAGACAGTTTCCGTTTCTGTAGCATCTGAAATCAAAACTTTTAACCCTTTTAAATACAAATAATTCTAAGACTAAGCTTGCACCCAATCTTAGTAAAAGTGCATGAAATACTTGCAATGCATGCACATAAGAGTATTAATTTTTTACCACATTTGACGGATGTTGTTCACAAACAACACGAACATTGATGTGGTTATTTCTCCATGGTAACATTCTTAGAAAGAATGTGTTTTATATACATAGAAGCACAAAATCTTAATCTTCAATAATATATAATTTTCATTAGAAAAAGTTAAAATTTAGATTAACTGTACCTTTATTTGTTGATATCAGGACCGTGGAGAAAATGTCATTTGACCTAGGCTTCTGGACAATGTCAAGTGACACGTGACTTTTCGAACCCAGTAACCTTTTGGGGCTATATTTAACTGGTAAATACTATGCATATATGGTACAAAATAATAAAATGTATAACATTGTAATTTTATGTCTGGTTTAGAATAGTGTTGTTTTAGAACAACACCAGTCTTCAAAGGGTTAAATGTACCTTTGTATTTTTGGCCGGGTTGTATTTTTGGCCGGGGTTTGTGTCCAATTTGCTGGTTATATTGCAAACAAGCATTTCTTTTAGTTCCACGCGACGGTTAAGTAAAATATTCTATTTGTGTAGGGCTTGATTAATTTTGGTTTAATGGTAGGATTAGTGCCGAGGGTTTTTTGATTATATTGCACTGTTATACTTATAAAATATGATGCCACATAATTATATTCTTCGGACTGTCGATAATAAAAAAAAAATTGGCCAAAACACGTATACCACATGGCATGCTGTACAGATTTCTCAAAGTAGCAGTGGATTACGCACATTAGACAAAAATGGGAACATAGTTGGTGGAAAAATCTCAGGGAATACACTAAACGTTCGTTTCTTCACAGAACAGCGCAAGTTAAGGATTTTGGAGAAGATGAGCATATCGTCGACTTTGTGTAGCAATAAGCTTCACAGCGGTTAATATAGCCAACCAGCCTTCCCTCTCCATTTGGATTATGTAATAATATGACGGAGGACTGAGGAATAACAGCCGACTTACTCGGGACAAAGGTTTAAAAATGCGACGTAAAAGACGGAATCCATAGCATTAGACTAGTTTAAATTGTGTCGAAACTTGTTAAACAGTTTTAAATTAGCTGTTCTGATTTGCACTTTTGTAATTCGATTGGTTAAAGATGTCACCAGGCAGTTGTTATATCTTAAGGTGATTTATACTTTTAACACTTTTACCGGTATTTCAAGATATCAATTGTATTGAACTTCAAGAATTTGCTTAATTACAAAATTACTAAAATATTTTTCACTTTGAAAAACAATTTTTTATGGCCCTGTCCTCTATGTTAAGCTTAGCCATGGAAATTAGTCGGCGCATGTGTGAGCTTAAGACCAGCGTTGTTACGTTGAAGTAACATATATCATTTTCACGATATTTCGTTTTGTTTTGCGTACCTATTTTGAAGGCAAATTGGCCATATTTTCTGGAGCTTTCGGGACTTTATTTTTTGCTGTTAATCTCACAGGAATACAAAGCCAGATATGCTTTGACAGAAAGTATGGGCGTATAAGTTGACAGCATGGTAGATACCGATTTGAAAATTTAAAAGCCATTCACATGAGTGAAAACAAAAGATTTATTTCGTGTATAACATCATTTGATTCATATTGAATTCAATTTACGGGTAAACACAATTCAAAATATATTTAAAGCACAATACAATGGACGGAATAATGAAAGAATAATAGAAAATAACAAATATAAGGCAGAGTGCAAAAGACAAATTACGTCCAAACGTACCTCTGTATACTACTATATTTGATATTCTGCTAATTGTTCGTAATGATTTGTTTACATGGATCACCCCTTACATAGGTTTGTCACTGAAAATTCGTCGTATATTCTACTGTTCCTAATATAAACAGTCATTAATGTTGCCTGTTCTAAACGAATACTCGTTAGCAATCGAAGAAAATGTATTTGGTTTCTTCCTCGGATATACAGCGTTGCTAAAGATATCAAAGGTAGCTTATCAATTTCAGTTTTAATTTAAAAGCAGCAATTTTCACTAAACCATTTATTTAGTGTTTACCAGACATTTCTCCGTCATAAACAAATCCAGAGTTATCTTTATAATTTGGTGCATATCCCTGTTGGCCTTTCCGTTCATATTGATCAACGTCTTCAATTCCAGCAGTAGATTTAGATTGTTCTTTTTTACTTCTGAAATAAATAATTGATGCGCATTCGTATTCCATGCAGGCTTTATATTTCATGCACGAATTGACAAAATATATGAAATAATTTTAATGGAATGAGAATAATAATAGGGGAGAATTTATGAAAAATATAACTTCGAATTGTTCGTAATTCTTAATATAATATAATAGGGTGAGAATACTAGTGCATTTTTATTTTTTGCGTGACTCTCAGAACAGTGTGCTACGAGCGTATTTTGCAAGCGATTTTAACATTTTCAATGTCAATTTTTACGCCCTTGTGGTATCAAAAATGTTAGATATTTTCGTCCCATTATTTTAGATATACATGTAACATGGATTATATTCATTCTGCTTTCAACCTAAAAAACGTAATGTTTACAGAAAGCAAGGAACGGCAACTCTGTATGAAAGAATGCAAAATCTTGTCTTAGGCAGTCAGACATTTTGATCTTATCTCATGTCAAAATCAAGTGAAAGATTCATCGATCGATCGCAAAAATACACTCGTTTGCCTTTAGCATTAGATAGGCCTAAATGCTCAAGCCTAAGTTTAAATTCATGTAGGCTTAATCCCCTTCCGATCTAGGCTCTACATCACTAATGTTGAATCATTGAATGGTACAAGAAACAAAGTTCTCGTGTTCTACAGGCTGCGGAAAGACCCCCCCCCCCCCCGAAAAAAGCAGGCAAATGCCACTGTTCTGGCATAAATAAATCCCTTATGACACACAGCATGGCGTTTCCTTTACCCGATAGCCCTAATCTAGTGGAGAATGTTTTTTATTCCATTAACATTTCAAATTGATAATCAATGCATTCCATGTAAAAATGTAGCCGACGATGTCAAAGTAACCTATAACATCAGTATTGAATTTGAATCGATCACAGTTTTAATACCATTCAAAAAGTATAACTCATCAATTATATGAAAAGTGTTTCGGAGAATTCATGTATGATTGACCATTTGAATATCTCAAAAGCCACGACGTGACTGATTAAACTTTCTGTATTTAATGACAGAACCGATATGTTATCAATAACCGGTTATATCATTTATGTCTATAAACTTGGACGAATGCAATCATATTCTAAACATTATGATTCATCAGTTTAAAGGATAGGCTACCATAGCGAACTTACCCAATTAACAAGTTTTGATGGCCAAATTGTATTAATTGCCAAATTTAATTCAAAACACATATCTCACACTAGGAAAGGATGCTTGAAAATATATAATGAACTGTGTTTGCACCCAATTGAATACCTGAATAGAAAATGAAATGCTTACTTTGAAGTCAATTTGTAGAAGATCCATCTATCTGATTTACAACAGTTGATATCTTTCTTTACACAGATACCAATACTAATCATCAACACTACAACGCCAGCTATTGTTCCCCATAACATCAGCTGTTCAGATCTGTAGAAATAGAATTAAAACACGCATGCAGTTTGTAGAGAGGAACATTATCAACCCCGAATAATGTAGATTAAAAATAAAACATGGCCGTTAACACAATAATTACGAACGCGAATTGATAAAAACTTACCAACTAGTTCAATAGAAATTACCCCCCCCCCCCCACCTTCAAATTTCGTATCATATAGAAATAACTGTCTATGAGCCCACCTTAACAATTGTGTGGTCAATACACGCCCCTCCCTCCCACAGCCAATGCTAAGGTTACAAATTTAGACTAAGACAAAACGAAGGAAACTTCTTTCAACTAGTGTATGACACCAGCTTATAATTTTTTTTAACATCCGATCTATAATCCCTTTACATCATTTATAATTAAAACGTTATAGACTCAACAAATAAAACCATCATTATTTCGTTTCCTACAAACTGAAATCCAATCGTCATATCGACTAATTTTGTTATTTTGTATGGTTTTCACTGTTTTTCTACCATTAATGATGTTTTCATGATGTTAAATCAATTTTTACCTATAGAAATTATCAATCGATTCAAAACATTCACGTCTTTGTGAAAGAAATTAATAGAACAAGCGTTTAAAACACTGTTAATCACAAACCTAAACACTGTAATAGCTCTGAGCTGTTCAAAACAATTCAAACTGGCCTAAGGGTCAATAGGTAAGAATATTTGCAATGTTGTCAATGGAAACACTTATTTAATCTTTCTCTCAACTTTCGATAAGCCCTTCGAAACCAAAAGAGGCCGTCATATTTTGGGTTTCAGAATCCCACAATTCATTATGTAAACAACACGCCTTTAACGAACCATTTCAAAAAAGAAAAACAAAAACAAAATTGGAATGTATTTGGAATTTAGATTAAATGAAATAAACTACACAATTCCCTAAACATTTCTTTCCGTCAGAAAAGCGACGGTGCAAAACAGAATAAGAAAAGCGTTACAGATTACTTTATATATAAAGCGATCCGAGTGTAAAATGTTTAATATTTAATAATATCCATTATCTGTACGAAAGTGTTTTAAATTCTATTGTTGAACCTTGAACCGAACACATCTATTAGTTCTCTTGGTAAACTGAAAAAATACTCACAAATTTTTCTCTGAATTTTTCTGACAGCAGGTAAATTCCTTGTCCTTCTCACAGCATTCTGTATATTCATTTTCTGAATTGGGGCAATAATAAACATTACCATCTCTGTCACCAAATACTTCATTTCTAAAACATTTATTCTCTTCACTATAAACATCTGAAATAATAGACGTTACATAAACATTAAACATCTGAAATTTACACGGTATGTAGAAATAAAGTATCTGAAGTTAAAAACCTAATAAAAACATACATCATCTAATTTTTAAGTAACCTTCATTATTCAAACATCTGAAATAAAGTATTTGAAATTAGAAACCTAAAAAACATAAAACATTTTTAACTGTAATAATACGTTACATGAACCTTAAACATCTACAATATTAAACGTTACATTCTAGTAAAACATATCAAATTGTAAACATTCCAGAATTTTAAACATCTGAATTAAATACGTAATGTAAACGTATATTATCTGAAATTCAAACGTTACATAGGGCCTATATTTATATCATCAAACAATAAAAATCTTAAATTTCTTATGTATCATAAATCTGAGAGTCTGAAACATAACCATGGTGATTGAAATAAAACCATAAATATCTTAAAAGTATGTAACGTCGATACATACTTTTAAGATATCTTAAACTATATGGAATCCAAATAAACAATATGGCTGTCAAGAAACTCAAACAGAAGAAAATCAACCAACAGAATCAGACCTTAATCTCAATTTCTTAATAAAATATTTGTTCCACAGGCCTGTATATCTGGGACAATCAATCCCAGCCGAAACCTGAAATTTCTCATCAGCTACCATAAAACATGAATTCTGTAAACACAAATACAGCGTAATAAATCAAAAATCAAAAACTGTGCATCTGAGAACTCGGATGAAATGATATCTGAAATTTTAGATCCGAATGAATACATTTCTAATCATAGATAAAGGATATTATCTAGAATTAAAACATACCACATGAATATATATAAATTTTCAGTCCCTATCAGGTTTGGTTATTTGTAAAAGCTTTTTGGCTTTCAAGAATTAAATGTGACGTTTCTTATATATTTCCTACTGTTTGTGTATCCTTGACAGGCAATGGTAATTCGTAGAAAGTGTTCAGTAAACTCCTTCCTTGAGGAATTCTCTGCATTTTTCATAACATTTTTCAATTTTATCATGATTTGTCTTACCTAAAAATTGTACATAAACACAGCAAACAAACAGCAAAAAGTACTTCATATTCATTTCGTAATTCCTTACGTATTAAAATTCAACAATTTGTTTTATGTATATCCGCCACTACATGTCTTCATGTTCTGGTTCTTTCTTGTTTCAAATTCCCTTTGATCAAGAACTTTATAAACTGAATAATGAATTACGCTCTTTCTTAATAGCAACTCGCATAGTATGAAGTGTGTGATAGAAATATTTATGGGAATGGATCTATTATAGTTATTAGTTGTCAACCTATAGTATAAAGAACAATTGTCTCTTTATTGATTATTGTCTAGAATTATTTCACAATAATCGATATATTTTAAGTTAAAATTTCAATACAGGAAATAAGATTAAGGGATAGACAAGAAAGGCAAATCACTCTTTAGGACATCATAAGGCACAATTCAGACTTAAGAAAAATAAGATTTTATCTGTATAACAATTGGGCTATCGGCAAATCATCGATTCTATCAAAACCACCTTTGGTCAAATTTTTTGTGAATTTTCATGGTTATTTTTGTATTTGATATTGATTAATCTTTCACCTTTTCATGTATCATGACATCACGAATTTTGTATTGCATTGTTCGACGCTCCATTTCATTTAGATTTCAGAAAGGCGGGTTTAAATCTCGAAGGTGTACAGGCTTTGGGTGGTACAAATACTTTATTGAGAAATTTGGATAAAGGCTCTGGATCTACAGGGTATTTTACTTCCGTTTAAATCTGAAATTAGAAACAATAATAAATCGCCGATCGTAATGTAAAATTTGTTTTCAGTTTGCCATAGAGAAAGATTATCATTTCACTATCATTTTCTGCTAAAATACATGAGAGAATTTCTCTTATAATATGCCTACTTTATGGTAGTATTGAGTCATATAGGTCTTGCTATGCAATGTCTCAATCCTATGAGCTTTCCATGATTAACGGACTTTGGTAGTTTCATCTTCCAGCAGCTCAATTTCTATGTGCTCAATCGGGAATTGTGGGTTGTATGTAACATTACGGTTAAGTGATGTAACGAAAGGATAGGCGCAGGTATGTAGGCGTAACCTTTTGTGAGAGAGTTGGTTTTTGAAGTTAGTTTGAAAAATATAAAATATTTAAAAAAAAGTTCACAAGCTTCTAAATCTGAAATATATAAGAGGAATACTGGTTCCCATAGGAACATTATTAACCATGGTAACAATAATAACATTTTTATTTGTGGAACTGAGGGATTTTAATGATAGACAAGCCTGATCATTGACGTTCTTTTATTTGATATCTGATCTATGAACATTAAACGAGCGCGTTAGTTATATTTTATATTTTAGTTAATGTTAGGAGCATTTGTTAAATGAAATTAAATATTACATTCGAGTTTTCACATTTTAGATGCTCCCGGATCGTTTATCCCTTATTCGTAGAGTCACTTAAAAATAATGTGTTTTTGATATTGAATGGTCCACTCATTGTAACTAGAATTTGTCTAAACGTTTTAAATGATGTTATATGATTTTGTATTGGTATTTTATTTGTATAAAAGAAAACTTTGGACATGTCAAAATAATAGTTAAACCTTTGATCTTAGTAGGCAAAACTATTTATTTTTTTCGTTTTTCTAATTATGATAGAAACATTCCAGAATTTAGGAGAAATCTTCATCTTCATCAACAAGTCTTTTTTTGATGCGAGTCGGCAAAGTTGGCCGAGTCGGAATTTTTACCCTCACCGCTGATAAGGTGTGTTTTGAAGAAAGAAACAACTGTATTTTACAAGGATAGGCCTAAGAACTTAGGTTCACAAGTCCGCCGTGACAGGGATCCTTTCTACCAGATGGACCTAGGCCAAACCTCTAGGCATTGATCTTTCCCGGATTATCCGTACCCATTTACAGCTGGGTGGATTGAAATTATGAGTGAAATGATCTCTTAAGATAGAGTTGATGAGCATCGATTTCTTTAAAATATACTTTAATATGTAGTTTATTTATTTCTGCTATGGAAACTGCGTTAAAGACAGTGGTATCGAGAAGATCCATGCTTTTGTGACGGATGGACAGGTGGTGGTTGTTGAAAATTTCCAAAAAATACCAAACAACTGTTCTATAGAGTACGCAAAAACAATGAAAATGTAATCCAAAAGCGTCCTAAAAAATTTGGTTCAATACCCCACGATCCCACTCTGTCATGAAAAGGGTGCATATTGCTCAATACCCATTTCAGTTGATAAGGATATGGTAACTCACTAATGGTTTGATAATGCATCATCTTAGAGAACCATGTTCGATTGAGTGATCTAATATTCTTCTCGACAGCTGATGTTTTCATTGCTTGATGGTAATTATCTAATTCAGAGACTTTACGCTTGCTGGTTGACCTTTCTGCTGAAGGTGAATGATTGCCACATAATGGAGACACTACAAAACTTGAAAGAACACCTTTACAACAAAGGGTTCTTCTTTCTTATGAGTTTTTGTTGTTAGGTCGGTGGTTGTCTCTAGGCCGTGTTGTAGGTAGGTCGATGATGGGGTGTTGGTTAGTGGTCGACAATTGATAAATGGTAGATGTCGATTTGGTACGATGTTCTTAGGTACTTGATGTTGGGGTGGGTTTCAAAAGCCTACCGCCAACCGCTGCCAACCGGCCTACCGGAAGGAAAAAAATGCGCCAAAATAGATATTGTAAAATTTAAGGATCGTAGATTTTCATACAATAAAACGAAACTATTCAATTTGACGAAACTTTTGTCGACGTCAAAATTATGGAATCAAAATTATTTTAAAAATGAAACGAAAAAAATAAATATTTTCTTTTCGTGTTCAGCGATGTTTTTCTTCACATTAACTGATACAATCCATGCCAAAAAAGCAATAATCTAATTTGTATTCAAATGGGACACACAATTAACCGTAAAAGTACCCTTAAATCTGTTTTAAATGATCACGACAGGAAGGTCGTTTGTTTCAGAGTTACTTCCCTTAATTTATTTATTTAACGTCGTCGGCATCATGGATGATCAACAAGACCAAGGGATCTTTCTTCCACCTTTTAGAATTTTTTCAAAGTTAATCCTTGACGTAGACTATAATAATTCTGCGAATGCTCCTCCTGTTAATCCAACCAAATCAGCAGTATATTTAGTTGATAAAACGCTTCACCAAGACTGGAAGCACACTTCCAGCACTTGGAAAAATCAGGTTTCCAGACACAGAACATTTAGGCCTAAAGAAAAAGATGGAACTGATGCCGATGGGATAAGATCGCATCATGATGATGATACGTAAACTCAAAATAAATTTTCAATCTTTCTAACATCAGAATACTTAGGATTACATGACAATCACCAATATCTTCACAATGTTTTGTCAAATCTTTAGCCGCAACTTTTTCAATCAACCAGTCATCATCACGATGAGGAGCATTCGCAGAATTATTATAGTCTACGTCAAGGATTAACTTTGAAAAAATTCTAAAATGTGGAAGATCCCTTGGCCTTGTTGATCATCCATGATGCCGACGGCG
Organism: Nipponacmea schrenckii; assembly: GCA_030562195.1. NCBI lineage: Eukaryota > Metazoa > Mollusca > Gastropoda > Lottiidae > Nipponacmea > Nipponacmea schrenckii. The sequence continues at coordinate 7,445,771 of CM060201.1, forward strand.
TTAAATAAATAAATTAAGGGAAGTAACTCTGAAACAAACGAGCTTCCTGTCGTGATCATTTAAAAAAGATTTAAGGGTACTTTTACGGTTAATTGTGTGTCCCATTTGAATACAAATTAGATTATTGCATTTTTGGCATGGATTGTATCAGTTAATGTGAAGAAAAACATCGCTGAACACGAAAAGAAAATATTTATTTTTTTCGTTTCAATTTTAAAATAATTTTGATTCCATAATTTTGACGTCAACAAAAGTTTCGTCAAATTGAATAGTTTCGTTTTATTGTATGAAAATCTACGATCCTTAAATTTAACAATATCTATTTTGGCGCATTTTTTTCCTTCTGGTAGGCCGGTTGGCAGCGGTTGGCGGTAGGCTTTTGAAACCCACCCCTTTATGTTGCGATGGTTGGCCATTAGTGTTGCAATGTCTGGCTTCTTGCCAATGGTTGTTGTGGTTACGGAGCATAATAAAACTGAATCGAGGTGTAGTTTGTGTTTAATTCATCTTGATCAACCAGATCGAAATCTTCGATTATTAACCATCTGAATGAGTTTTTAGAAATGTTTTAGTTATTTTCAAACTATTAGAAGTTCCGTGCTCCAGATCTCCGCCAATAATATGAACTGTTAATGTGATTCCCAGACTTTGATGTATTGAGAGAAACTTTCAAGAATGATAATTAATAAAAGAAATGAATTGTCTTTATCATTTCCTTTAAGCAGTTTTAGGAGTTACCTTTATATTTATATCATGATAAGAGCAGTCTAATATAAAAAGATAAGAGATTTACCATCAAACACAGAAAATGACTGACTTTTATTTAAGTCAATCTAATGGCTATTGATTTAGTTTCTCAGTTACATTCCATTATCTGACTTGTTAGTATAGATTTACAGGTAATGAATAGACGTAATTTCAATCCATAAAAGAGAGGTGTGCTCTATTTTGCAGAAAAATAAAACTCTTTTATACACGGGTATAAGCCATCACGAAACTCACTGCATCATTGCCACCTCATTTGTGTAACTTTAATTGCAGACAATATAGCAAAATACTGTATGGACTAGTGAAATCTGCTTTAGTTTTCTTTAGTTTAAACATATTTTTTTTGAGACTCAAATGGATTGGATACATGTTTCAAGAACTTAGTCTTCTAGTCCTACTTGCTGGTAATACAATAAAATGTCGATGGTCAGAAAAGAAAAGAATGCTATTGTTACAAAACATTTATTAGTTTCGCAGTAATGTATTTGTAATGTCTAATTTTGAGTTTGAAATCTTCACCTATACATTCAGCTATTTATATAGTATACAAAATACTTATACTAAATATCTGCTCCCCATTATTATACTATCTATTTTAAAGGCTATAAAATTCTACATATTTGCTCCTTGTAGATCGTGAAAATCTATGTCGAAGACAAAGAGTTTACGGCTAATGATTATCTTGACATGGGGCGGTATAAATCCAAGTCGATAGTAAACATCTTAGTTTAATTGTAAATGTTAATATTTTCCATAACAATAACAAACGCACTCCATAACTTTCCAATAATCAATACTATAATTAATTGGTTCCATTTATCTTGTAAACAACAGGCCTACATATATAAAAGATACTGCCCCCCCCCCCCATCTCGATAAAGGATTAACGTTTCGTGACCACGTGCGAGTGCGAACCACTCCTTGCAGTGCAAAACTTAATATCCCATCTCCCAATTTCTTCGCGAGGAAGACTTTCTTTCATAAATATTAGGTGGTGAAAGCCAATATCTGGCTTAACCCCGGAAGTACTGGCACAGGCATCATAAATTGTCTTACCTTGAGAAGGATTCGAACCTAGAGCACCAATCGCCTAGCAAACGACAATCCAACTCGCTGTCACTTGAGCTATTCCACTGCCACAAAAAGGCAGTGTTCCAACCCAGCGTTAAAGCGGGAAGAAATGACGTTAATGATAGGGTAAAACTTCCTATATCAGGCCCTTTTCTCGTAAGCATTCTTGTCATATTTGAAAGAAAAAAACACACGATAAAATACAGAAGGTATTTAAAAAGTAGATACAATTGGAGTAAAAATAGCAACGTTTGGGAAGGAGGAAGATTTAATGTCTCATGACCAAGACTCTCTCCTCTGTTTGATATACAATAGGAGTTTAGCGATTTGGTTGTAATCAGAAAGCAGAAATCAACAAACAGTGGACTTTCAGGGTTGTCGATTAAAAGAAAAACCAAGATATCTACCTTTAATGGGTAGTCATATAAAACTGAGTGATTCATTATAAACAATAATCAATGTAAGAGCTTTAAACTTAGAAAGCATTGCATTTAATAAAATTCATTCCCCTTTAAGAATATTCCTTGTCTAATAACGTTTTATCTGAGAGGTTATCAAGCTTATCTCATATCAATGGGGTATAAAATATAGAAACCAGCTGGTGTATTACACTAGCCTATCTTTTAAAGGTCCGTAGTAGGATTTGTGGACAATGTATTTGTTGATAAGTTTACTTATCTGTACTTATTACCTTTAATGGCCCCAATATGTCCAAGCTGCCTTACCTGAAATTATTTTGTTTAACTCAGGCCTGTGCAAAATACGGCAAAATAATGTCTTGATGAATTTGAGGGAAATGCGACCCGCGAGCAGATGCTTCGTTTGCTTTTGTCACTGTCGTTGCAGCCCGGAGATCGTTGCTGAAACGAAACATTGGTATAACAGCGCGGATATAAAAGTATGATACCAATGTGATTCTTACCAATCAAATAGTTAACTATAGTATGACTTTTAGAAGTTATATAACAAGGAATACAAGGGAATAAATTATGGTTTAACACACTTCTTTAATAACAAGGTGCATGCCGTTTCAACACAATTTACACGTGTTGTCATCAGATGAAGTGACGAAGGGATAGAAAACATGGGAATATATAGGTTGTTGCAGATTCGCACATATCATCAAAATAATGATAGCTGAGATAGGATTTGAACGACATTTAGAAATTCTCAGCAATCATTATGGTGATTTGACGCGCGATCTTGTGAATATTTTGAAGGAAGCAGATAGTAAACTTATGAGAACCTGCACCTAATTCGCCAATGAAGACGAACCGCACCAAGCAATGTTCAATATCGAAATATTGCCAGGACAGTGGCGTTTGTCTATCCTTTTTCCTATGTGATACAGGGTTTAAAAATCCTGAAGTCCATCGCTATCTTTGCAAATGCAATTTCAGACATCAAATTCCAAAAATGACCTACATAATATATCTTTTAAATAGATTCCATTCATCGTCGAATTGTATGGAGGGCAATTTATGTCAAAAGTCAATGCTCTGCTGATGTATCTAATTCAATAATTCAAACACAAATCTCAAAATTCATTTAACATAATACTTATAATTCAATATTTCAAACACAAATCTCAAAATTCATTTAACATAATACTTATAATTCTAAGAACATAATGACTATAATACCAAAAACAAATACCTATTTACAAATAACATTTATCAATTTTCAAAATCAATAATTCATTTAACATAATTTATTAATTCCAAACTGACAAAACTTCATCATTATTAATGTATAAACTAATGCGTAAAATACTATTTCACGATTGCACGAGGTCTACGGTACAATGTATAATGCAACTTGTTTTATGTATTATCTCACTTGTAAAATCTCAAATGTAATATCTTTTATTTAAATGAGCAAGGTCATGACCTTATTATATATTCAGTAGTTTATCTATTTTTCTATCACAAATGATTTCTCCCGTATGGAAAGATAACATCCGACAAATTTGTATTATGGTGTGTGTTGAATATTTTTATATTTAGTTTATGTAGATTATTTACTATGACTACTTCAGAAATTTTGTCGGAAATTAGTTGTAGAATCGGTAGGATTGCCTGTTGTTTAGAATCCGGACAATCGTTAGATGAATCCAAACATCAACTCGAGAGTGTTATAAATATTTTAACAACCCTTGACATGGATTTAAGTGAACTTAATCTTAATCTAAGAGGCTGTTGTTTACAACTTACTCAATGCATGGATTATATTGACCGGTCTATAGCAGCACAGTTGACAATGGATTCATTTCAAGTTGAGAGATCTTCTGGAAGTATGGGTGCACCGAAAATAATTATTCTTCCAGAACAATTAAATTTTTTATTATCGTGTAGTTTTACTGCACAAGAAATAGCAAATTTTTATAATGTAAGCCTAAGAACAATTATGAGGAGATTATCAGAATTTGGCATAAGAATTAGAGACAAATATAGCCTGATTTCAGATGAAGTGTTAAAAGAGCGGGTATCTGATATTCTAAGGAATCACCCCGACATTGGCTATAGAAGTGTTGTTGGACATTTAAAAAGTAAAGGTGATCATGTGCAACTTGATAGGGTTAGAAATCATTTTTAACACAAACTACTGAATATGTAATAAGGTCATGACCTTGCTCATTTAAATAAAAGATATTACATTTGAGATTTTACAAGTGAGATAATACATAAAACAAGTTGCATTATACATTGTACCGTAGACCTCGTGCAATCGTGAAATAGTATTTTACGCATTAGTTTATACATTAATAATGATGAAGATTTGTCAGTTTGGAATTAATAAATTATGTTAAATGAATTATTGATTTTGAAAATTGATAAATGTTATTTGTAAATAGGTATTTGTTTTTGGTATTATAGTCATTATGTTCTTAGAATTATAAGTATTATGTTAAATGAATTTTGAGATTTGTGTTTGAAATATTGAATTATAAGTATTATGTTACATGAATTTTGAGATTTGTGTTTGAAATATTGAATTATAAGTACTATGTTAAATGAATTTTGAGATTTGTGTTTGAATTATTGAATTAGATACATCAGCAGAGCATCGACTTTTGACATAAATCGCCCTCCATAGAATTGGGATATTTGAGATTAATGCAAATTATTTCTAGTATCATACGATCCCAAGGAAGAAGAAAATTTAAGCCATAAAAATTCTAATGACTTCTATGGGATTACAAAATATCTTTATGGTAGAGGTGTTATGTTATCAAAAAAACAAAAAAAAAACAATTTGTTAGTAGTCCGGATAGAAATTGTGACAGTGTAGAATGCAGGTTACCTCCCTTCCTTTAAGTTATTATGAAGAGTTTTCCATGTTTGTGTACTTGGTCTATTTGGTTCTCTGTCAGTGCATCAGTGCATTACTTGAAGCGCTGATATGGAAATAAGCGTCCAGTATTCAGACGAGAGAATAATAAAATGCAAACAAATGTTACAAGAATTTAAACAGTGGTGAAGCGTACCTACTAAGACTGCTTGTTGATATCGGACCGCCGGGACCGAAAATGTACTGTCATTACTTGAACTCGAACAGAAAGGTACTAAATTCAGACACGCCATTCAATGAGTACTTAATGTCAGCACTATCAGGTCGAAAAAGAAATATTTAGATGACCATTTCCTTTAAACGTTCAATTTGCCAATTGTATTAATTTCTTTTCTTTTTTATCACTAAAAAAGCGTCAGTCTTAAGATCTATCTTGAAAGAAAACCAAATAACGTCATTGAAATGTTTTCTGTTTTCACACATATATCTTATATTATGAATGAAAATGTGTTAAGTCTAAAAATCCCGAGATAATTCGTTTATTTGCAAATACAGTTTTAATTTCTAGTATAAATATACTTAAAACACACAAACGTGCTTTAAACAAACTTCACTGAATGAATGGTTGAAATTTGTCAATCTTGCAATAGACAGGGTTCAAGGTTTTCGTAAAAAGAAGGGCAATGTTTTGAAGAACTATTAACCTATTTGTGTCGTAGTAACAAGAGGTCTGAAACCACACTTTTACGACGATGTGAACTAGCCACAACGTGGTGTTCAAAATAAAGAATAACTTGAAAGTAAGAATAAGAGTGACAATACTTGACTAAATGGATCAAAGTTTCCAAGTTTATTTGAAGTCTGTTTAAGCCAACTCCTCCAGTATTTGAATAATTCTAGATAAATAATATGAAATTACAATTCATTAGATTCTGTCAGATTGTTTGGGTTTTACATCAAGGTTCTTTTATAACAGAAAGAGAAATAAACATCTTTACTTTCATGTTGTTATGTAGCAATGCAATGGTCGTGCTCTTAACACATATTGCATGCATACGATGTTTATGCATTAGTAAAGGGAACTATTCGTATCTACCTATATAAACGATTTGCAGGTCATAGAAATTAAATAATTCTAGCCACAAACATATTATTAAAGTTTAATGAAACTTTGTGGCCAGCACAAACTGTTTGTAAATGGAATATGAAATTTGAATGGAGAACTATTTGAAGAACTGAAGCTTAATGTCTTCAATCGGTCGGGCCCACAATTGCCCAGCCCACAACTATCAAAATAGAAACAGTGTCGGCATAGGGTGGGTTTCGGTAAGACACAATCCTAAGGATTTGTTATGGAGTGCTGAAGGTAATTGAAGGTGTGCTCTTATGAAGCAGGCAGATTGTACAAAAAGCTACTGAATTATCAAGGAAATTTCTTCTATTATGTAAAAAGAAATTTGAAAATGGCTTTCTTCAGTCGGACCAATATCTGTTGTTTTCAAAGAAATACAATTGTGTATAACCATTGCTCACTCTTGTAATGCTATAAATTGCAAAATTACATGAGTCGTTACCTTTAGGGTGAACTGCAGATGTATGCATTTCAGGTTAAGAAAATAAAAGAAACATTTTAGTTAGGTGTGGTAATATTATAGCACACTGAGGAATTAATGTAAAATATTTACTAGTTTCCTTAAAACATGTACATACGGCATGTTTCACACAGATTGAAGGTACATTTACAATAATATAAAACACTGCATAATACGAATTGAATTCGGATACAATTTTGTTTATTTCATTCCCACTTTGTATTAGTAGAAAAAGGTAATAACTTTCTAATTGTTTTTTAAAAGGATATAATTCTTAAATTAGTTCTTTAAAGGATGAAACTCTCCGCTTTTCTTTCCTGTTTTATGTTAAAGGGATAATAGGCGTTAGAACACACTCGTCCTACGGCTTATATTTGTGTTTAATATTGACTATTAGTTAAAGAGGCCCAGGCTTGAATTTTATGGTTCGTTTTGGGCCTTTGTTACATTTAAACAGTCCTCAGAAATACTCAAGCTCTAAGAAAATCGCAAAATACCTTGAAATATACCTCAAACAAAAACTGTCACTTTTCATTTTTTTTTTCGTGCTGTACGCGGCTGGTCTCCAGTCAGTCTGAAAATTGTGTGTCCTGTTGACAAAGTCTACAATTGAAAAATGCGTTGTAGTCTGTTTATATAGAGCCTATATATTACAAGCCTGGACCCCTTTAAGAACAGTTATTTGCTTTACTCACGGTAAAATATATAACTAAAAAGGGTTGTCACCAATTCTTGGTAAAATGAAAGCTTTTAAATCCATTAACGAGAGAACAATTTGTTATTTAATCCATATTCAATTCATATGAATACTATCTATGCATGCTTTCAGCTTATTAGCTTTTTCAGATATGTAACCTTAATTTGTCATTGGATTTGATATTTATCTGTAATATGGTTATAACAATGGAATTCTACACCTACTGTAGTTTGATTATTGATTGTTATACCAACGCCCAAGATATGAGGCTTGATTCCTAATTTGGCATTATGTCGGAACAATGTCCTTCAAAGTCCACCCATTTATAAAAACGTGTGAATATTCAGAAGAACAGTTCTAACGATATACATCTGTTATCGTTCGGAACAAAAAACTTTAGTCTCTAACACTTAATGCAAAGTATCGTGTAATATATTTACATTACAAATATTCCAAAGATTGGTCCATGGAAAATAATTCTTTTCTTATTATGAGGTGGGGAGATGATGGAGGAGTTGTGGAGGGGGTGTTGTTAGGAAGCGTTAAGGAGATTCACATCAGGCATTTAATCAATAGAAAGGAATTTCAAAGTGTAGAAGGGGCAGAGTCGGGCAAATCTCGTTTTTTTGAAACGCCAGTTATTCCAAGCAAACTGTTCAGCCTAGTATGGCAATTGTGGTTATATATTGCGTACTCCAAAAAAAAGGTCTGTCCCTTTTAACCAATCAAAGTGTGTCAATTTAAGCATTTTCACAAGATTGGTAATAAATAAAGATCGTTGAGGGAATATCGATTATTAATCTATCTTTAAACCATGGCAAAATATGGTATGTGGTACCTTGGTATCTAATATAATTTACACTGTGTTATTTCCAGGACTTTCATTGAAAACAATATGCACAACTATGTGTCTTGCACCCATATGACACATTAATATTCATGAGAATAATAAAATGCCTGCATGAAACAATTTAAAACAATTTGGAACTTCGTGTTTTCAATTTGACATTTTGGCACGAAAGGACTAAGGTTAACCTTCTAACGCCCACAAATGTGACTGATGTAACATTTAGACACCATTTCCTCGCAACTTGTGGTAATCATTTACGATATTGGTATCATATGGGTTAATGACGCAAAGTCTTTAACTAATAAAAGTAAATGTAGATTGTTTCTAATGTTATGACATTTTCTATAGTAGTATTGTAATACTCCCGGAAACCAATTTGATTGAAGATCGTTTTGTTTCGTATATCTCTATGAATGGTTATCTTCACTATTCCACTATCTAATCCTATTAGCTTACCCTAGTTTTTAGTAAAAATACGCAGTATGGTTCAACGTTTTTTGAATTTATCTACTGTTATGGACTTGATTTCTCTTGTTCAAAAATACACGGTCTAAAATGGAACATACAAAAATTTGGTTTCAAACTATCTATCAGTCGACTTACCTGTTGTCATACTCATAACTATACATTGCGTTTTTCACCATACGTATATGTTATCCGTAACATACGTATATGTTAAATTGGCGATCACTCTTTTTTAGCTAGAACCAGTCCGATTGCTCCTTGGGCAATTCAAAATGCACATGCATGGAATACGGATAGATGAAATTTTCAAGAAATCTGGAAATGACGCCAGAACATATCAAAGAAGGCTTCCTTGGTCTAATGAATTGTACTTCCGTTATGGTGGGTTGCTTTATTTCAGTCATTTTTTGTTTATATAATTTTGATAATTTCGTTAGTGATATGGATCGCAAAGGAAACACTCCTTAAAAACATCCCTACGAAGACTGTAGATCAAATGGAAAGGTTCGCTGATCTAGTAAGGCGTCTACCAGCAAGTAATACTAGTATGTAGTGTCATTTTAAAAGGAGAACTCAATACTTTTTAGATGGAAAAGCAAACATACGGTATCATATTTATACGCATTTATGGATTGTCAGAAGAAAAAAAAAGGGCTGATACACATTTTTAAAAAAACGCATACGGATAGCGAATACACATGAATGGGCATTGAACGTTATCCAATCAATCCACAAATAACTAATTGTAAAATCGCGTGGCTTGAAAATTATAAATGTTGTATACGCCGGAAAATGATTTCGATAGTGCGCTTGCACAGCATGGGATTTTGCTTGTGTGTAAGTGTTGATTACCCAGACGCCTTTTTTTCTCAAACTAAACGGATTCCGAATATAGTTTTACTGTCGCTTCTTTAAAATTAATAACGTGTGGGATGCATACTTATTAAACCATCAGTCACTATCAAACCCATATATTAGCCACAGGACGAATATATTTAAAGAAGGTGTATGCCTTTAACTTCCACAAACTTTCGGATGCTTCTGAGAAAAAAAATCTGTAATGGGTAGCGTCATTCTTGAAGGTGAGAATATCTTAATGGCAGAAGCCATCGTGTGACAAAGATATTTTGAAGATTTATAAGAAATACGACAGTGTCCATATTATATTGGTGCGATACTGACATAAGACCATGCTAGTCAAGCAATTGTAATTACCAAATATACCTGTTGATGAATAGAGAAATTCTTGAATTTTTGTGGTAGCAAAAAACACGTGTATTTGTTGGCAGATTTCAGATAGACTAGATGCAGAACAGAAAATACATGCCTCGGTTATTATCAAAATAAACAAAACAATAGACGAATTATTTAGTGTATTTTCTTATATCTATAACAGTTGCAGTACAATCAAAAACATGTTAGGAAATTAGTGAAATTAAAGAATTAGAAATTGGACCTCGTAGAGAGCATTGACGGACTTGGCGGAAAGTACCATCGTGAATTTACTGACGCTAACGTTTATATGTATGAGGTCTTTAGATACGGAAAATGGGATGACATCGTCCTCTCCTTATAGTGAATTCATAAACGCCCCCTAAGAAACCAGAAAGTCATGTTTTCACACTCATTTCTAATTTCTTATTCAAGACCGTACCATATCATTGTATTTCATGGCAATCCGATTAATGGTTGTCTTGAGGAAATTTAAGTGAACAAAATAATAATAAATAACTAATGCTTTATTCTCTTGCTACCCCTAAGAGCAAATATAAATATTACAATTAAATGTTGATGGCAAGATACATAGAACATTTAATTTTTCTAGCTAAATGTAAAAGCATGAAAAATCTTAGAGTTGTTCATTATTACAGTTACAAATTTAGCTAGAATTATTAATTTCGCAAAACACAGAAGTGACTTGTTCCAAGAGTACGATAACTCAACTACTGTTATCATATAGAAACGTAATCTCGACTCATAAGCAACCATTTAAAGCATATCATACTGTTTATTCTATTTAGTAAATGTATAATTAAGAGGCATATCATTTATTCAAAATTAAGTGACATAATAATAAATAACTAATACTTTATTAATTGACTACCCAGACCAGTATAAATATTACCTTAACCATGTGATGGCATAGTACATAGCCAAAATTTATTTTTCTAGCTAATTTAAAAGCATGAATAATTAGATTGTTCTTTAATTACAAATAATGAATCATTAATTTCGATAACCGAAGTATGTTCCAAGTGTCGATAACTCAACTTGCTTTCATAAGAACGTAAGTTCGATTGATAAGCATACCTTTGCATTCATACTTTCTTATCTTTTATTGCCGCTAAAATAATTACATATCATTTCTAGTTCATTATTTCGAATAACAAGGGTGTATTGTGTGTCTAGTTTTTTTATAGAATTATTACAAATAATTCTTTATAAAATAATAACCCTTGAAACTGATGTTTTAGTGGTAAAACTTGCCAATTCATACTATCAAGGTTGATTTAAGAATATGTTGCACTAACCCCCCCTTTCTACTCATTTCTATTGCTTTAACAAGCTAATTGATTGAAAATTAATGAATACGAATAAGAACTACAGGTTAACATAAATTTCTGATTTTTGGAAGATTTTATAAATTTTACAAATTTCTTTATAGACTTGGAAATAATACATAATCCCTCTTTCGTATATGACGTATGAAAATAATGAGGCCGTGATTGTCTTCCATAATATCATAATAAGGTTATGCTTAAAATATATTGCCTAAAAAATCCACCCCCTCATGTATACCAACATTATCATATGAACACAATGAACTGAGAATTTAATGAAATGACGAATATATAGAACTACTATGGTTAACAAAATGATTTTGCGGAAAGAAAAATAACTTTCAAACTTTCATAGTGATTGGAAGATAATAAATATCGAATTTGTCCGCAAGATATATGACGTATGAAAATAATGAGGCCGTGATTGTCTTCCATAATATCATCACAAGGCGCAATTCAACCATTTCCACATGTTAACAAAGCTAGTTATCATTTTATATAAATCAACTAAACATATAGATCAATTCTTGACCATAGTAGATATTGGGTACAGTTAACCTATACATATGTCATATATTATGTTATTTTCGTTAATCGTTTTGATGATCCCATTAAATTTCGCCGTCATACTGTTTTAATATCACCTTACCTCACGATTTCGGTGCTTCAGAGATGGTCAAATGACCCATGCCATGGTCTTGATATTTGTGAAGTAGATACTTTCAAGAACCTTGATGGTGAAACGCATTTGAAATTACATCGATAATTATGGCTATATCATTTCAAGTTAAAGGTTCGATTGCTTTATGTTTGTCTATAATTTTGTGATTGATTTTGTGTGAATGCAGCGGGTGTTGTTTATTATTAAAAAGCTGCAATAACAAATATTGAGGATATGTTTTTAAGGCTTTAGAAATAAATGAGACTTCTCTTGGTTAGTTCGATCGACTTGTATTTTGTACTTCTTTTGTTTGTATTTTGTACTTCTTTTGTTTCTTTTACATGTTAAATTACGTTAAACAAGCCACTTGTCATTCCGGAAGGTTTAGCCACCCAGTTTGACATTATGATTGCTGTCTTCCCATAACAAAAATTGGGGGTTTGGTCGAGACTTACATCATATCTGAAAATAACCAAATAGAATACGACTGTTTTTAATTCCAGAAATTCTTGTAGAACCATTCTAATAGTGTTACAAAATAAATAAAACAAACTATGGGAAAGGTACTCACTTGTAATATTTCATTCTTCTTATCTGCCCACGCAAACCTATAACCCATTAAGCTTTAGACCTCCATCTATAATGTCCAAGGGTCACCACCCAGATAAACCGGTCCAATTTCCTGTTCTATAATGCCACCCTTGGAGGAAAACTGCCATATTTTTGGGTTCGTTAGAGCATTTTATAACCTAGTTGAGGCTATATACTTGACTTATACAGTACGCCAAATTTTACTCCAATTTCTACTCCAAAGATTAATTGTCCTTATTAGCCATTGGTGCCACTCAGCATCTAGTAGCCTTTCGATGAGCTCATATTGCATGCATTGTTTATATTGTATATTGCAAACTATGACACATTTTTAATGCATTTTATCTGTCCCTGCCTTTTGTAATCAAATTATCTCATGCAAATTTGTTATATGGGCTTTGAATTTTAATCTGTGAATTTTGTAATGTAAAAAAAATCTACTTGACAATTTCACACGCTGTAAGTCTAAATTCATTTTTCTCCCTTACATAATTCATTTCATCAAAAATATTTTTTTACAAATGCAAGACTATTTATTTAGTCAAAATATATTTCATTTGAATACAGAGACTATTTGCTTAGATCGCACACATAGATTGTTGAAGAGGTGTGATTTTTTAATTTCATTTACAATTTAGTGACAAAATAATTATATAAGTCTTGATTCTATATTAGGCCAGTTAAAAAGTTGTCTTCTGATTTGATCGCTTGTACTCGAGAGTTGTAGACCTACACTCGACAAGTTTAAGATGGGTTCTCCTTAATTGTTCAAAATTAGGTGTGTGGTGAGGTTTTAAAAACCAGTTCCTTCTGTCGATTGCTGGATACTTAATTACTTAATCGTAAAAGTAACGTATTTGTTTACAAGTAATTTACTATATTTTGTCATATATTTGAATTATTTCTCAGCTAAAAGGACTCTCAACGTTTGTCTATTGTATATAGAAATGCCATATCAGTTGTTTAAAGATGTGTATTTAGCCAAAGAATCATAATGCTGGTAAAACATCCTTCTTTCTCTACCATATAGTTTCTGACTACCGGTATACCATCTTTAAATAAAAGCGCATTGATGTGAGAAATATTCAATGTACCACATCACCTTTATGTGAACAAGATTACTGCGGTAGGTTTTTGTATAGAAAGGTTACATTTAAATGTATTATATTCACGTTAACTTACTCAATCGCTTAATATTTTCATTCTTATAAAGTTTAACCAATGAAAATCGTATATTTTTGACCCATTGTTAAGTGGTTGTCTATTGGCCAAGACATAACCTCGTTTTCAATTTTCCTACCTCGGCAATTCATTCTCAACGCGAAGAAAATACAAAAATTATAAAAAAAAATGTTCGACCTTTCTCCCCATATCGGTGTAATTTGGTTTGACTCACCGACACACAGTCAAAATCTTATTCATTTTCAATCAACAAGGTTGGATAGAAAAAAGTGTACGACGCGTGCTCGGTAGATTTATTCTAAACAGACGGTTTGAAGCAGACGATCTTTCTCAATTTTCTTTACAACCTGTTAACAGAATATTGTCAATGTCGTTAAAATGTTTTATACCGTGTCGTTTGTGCCTTTTTTATTTCATCTATTAATAATTTTTTGTTGTGCTGAACATGCGAAAATTGCAAAGAATTTTGTGAGCGTGTCACTAAATAAGTACGGCCATAGAGAACTTAGGATAGCTTATCACCACGTGCTTGTCTTGGAGACTGCTGCCTTTTGGAATCAAGCGGATGATGTAATTCTACGGCAGGTGACAGATGGAAAAAGATTTGTGCAAAGTGTCTTTCAAAATGGAAAATTAGTTGATTGTGAATACACAAAAAATTCTCAGTCAATTTTATTTCTTATTGACGAATTTTTGAAAGAAAAACATGACTCTATGAAATTGAAAAATACTAATGTGTTTCATGCCTATGGATCCACAACTCTCTCTAATAAAACAGGCGCTTTTAAACCAATTTACAATAAAATGATGTTGGGAAAATTCCGCACCTATGTTGATGTGAAAAAACAAGCCAAGTTGTGTCATATTTTATATAAAGTGAATTTTAAACATGAAATTGAAACAATGGACAAAGAAAATGATATTTTTCGAAACACCTCAGTGAACAGTTCACCAGGTGTTCATAATGACTCACATGAGAGTAAATTTGTTGATAGTGATGAACAAAATGTTCATAGTGACCATGTTAATAGTGACAAAAGTAAAAATAATAATTTCGATGGCGTTTCAAATCGTAAAACATATTCTGAGTTGCCATCTTTACGATTTAAAAGGGATACCTCAACGTCTTCAGGGCGTTCTAAAAGAGGACTTTTCTCGGGCTGGTTGATATTTCCTGGAACTAAATGGTGTGGAACTGGGGATATTGCTGAAAATTACGATGACCTGGGTTATGATGAGAGTACAGATATGTGCTGCCGAAAACACGATCACTGCCCACACTTGATTAATCGATTTTCGTGGAAATATAACATATTTAACTACCATTTCCATACGATGAGTATGTGTGTTTGTGACAATAGGTATGTATATATAACTTATGTTTTTATTGTGTTTTTATGAGTGAAGATGATATATGTAGTAGTAGAAATGGCCAGGAGATAAGTTTTATGGACAGTTTTAAAACCCTCAAGACTTATTCTTATTACAACATTCTCAGCCTTATATTTATTCTCTACCTACAAAACGTGAGGTTAATAACATAACTTTCGGTATTCTTTCCATAATAGCTCATAATACAAAGTTCGTACACGAGTGGGTAAAATGAAAGAGCTTTTCCTATGAGGTACTACAATAAACTATGACTTGTCTTAACATCCAAATTAATTTCCCGTGAAGATAGCATTCTTCCAATAGAGGAACTGATCTTCCGTAAAGGAAGATCATCGTATATATGCTGAAATATACAATATTTCAATGGAAGTATATTTTTCAAATTGCATTAAAATACGAAATTTAATGACTATTTTCATTTTTTTGAGGACCACACTCACAAATTTAGATTAGACTAGGAAAAATTTCGAGTTGCTAAAGTATAAATTATGTTATTTTAATGCTTTACGACTTTGGGTTTTTTCTGATTTTTGTTAATCCTTCATCAATCAATGACAAGTCTAAATAAACGAAGAGACTTACTGAGCCAAAAGATCACCCATAACGCCCTCCTATATAACACCCCTCTTTACCCCTAGTATATGGTTGTAACACATATTTTGACTAATAAATCATTACAATGATGTCTCGTGAGCAGAAACAGCTCCAGAGCTGTCAGACACAATAAAACTTCGCATAAATTTCCCCGCATAGAGATATTTTCATTTCACATGGACGAAAGATCTAAGAAACAAGCTAACGAACGATCGGTATTTGTTCTAGCGGCGCTGTAATAGGTGTCATGGGTTCAATTTCTCCTTAATGTAAAAACTTTCAACAGTCAACCCAGGCTTTTATGCCTAGAATTAAGATTGGATGTAGCTTATCCGATTTGCCTAGTTGAAATCCGGTCATAGAGTGGCATCAAATTTCCAGTTGTGATAGAATGTCATGCACATAACATGTTCTTTTAAAGGTATTCACACATCACCCACGACACAAATAGACTGTTTGATGATATAAGATGTTTATTTTATAGTTTTTATCAAGTTAAAGTGACGATGTCAATTGCTAATTCAATATTCTTCAAATACTTTCCACAAATAATGAGATTTTCAAGTATTTTGGCGAATGAATAGTGAATGGCTATGAAAAAAGTGGAATAAGCCGCAAAGTTTAAATCTGAAACTAAAGATACAATGTCACAGTTACGGGTGTTTGAGCATTATTTATGTTACACCTATGTTAAGCTCGTGCCAATCTCTGTCATAGATTTAAGACCGTGATTTTGCTCCCGTAAATCGTAGTGGCATTGCTCCAGAAATAGACAAAAAGTAGATGCAATACAGACGGATTATATCCACACTTCCTCCTTGTTTCTGTCATGACATTATTACTATTTCAAACAATCAGCAGTTATACAAACTGATAAGCGTTCATTACAACACGTTGTGCTTCCGTTAAAAAAATCCTTACCAAAACAACTGTTTGTATAGCTGCTCTATGAAACCTTCCAAATGCAGAAAATCTTACCGATTCCTGTTGATAAGCGGAAGCGATTTTATAATGTTAATAATGACCTGGATTAACGATGTAAAAGCGTAATAACAAAGGCTGAATTTGATTAACTACAGAAATTTCGGATTATTAATTCCACCTCTTGAGAAAGTCTAGACGAAGTAATGTCCAATAAGTAAAGTGTTGGAATGTAAACTTTGATTATATATTACCTAACGGATTATCAGCTATTGATATAGACTGAAGTCTAGTTTGAAGATGACATTACCATAATTTATGATAGTCTTATTACAAATACTGTTTGACCATGGATTAAACTTTACTCATAAATCTCCTCTCTGGCTTAATCTTTACTCTTAGTTTGACCACTAGATTTACGTAGAAAATTTACTGTAATCCTTTCAAATGTGGACACCCAGACAGTCTGAGTACTTGTATCATTAAATCACTTCCGACTCAAGTACCAGAACAGTACAGTAACTGTCCTACAAAAGTTACCATAAAGACCAAATGTTTTGTTTTCAAAATCGCATTTGCCAGTTACTTTTATGTGAATTGATATGCCATACTTGAAATGATACAGACGGTGTAAGGTCAATTATAGTTTGATCAAATTCCAACCAAAGATAAAATCAAAACGTGGGCCACTTTAAAGTAGAACTTGTTACAAATCTAAATGTTACAAAAAAATACATATTGAATATTTTCGAAATTATATACATTTCAGAGATCACTTTGATCGAAAATGGTCCTCTATCAAATATGATTTTCGAATAGCCAGCGCTCGATTTCTCAGTCATCTACTCGCTTTTATCAATGTTTTAAATTCCAATGACGAATATGAGCGTTTGGACTACGAATATGAATGACTGATATTCAGTTTGTTGAACAAACTATCTTTCAAATATACTTTGTATTTTCGACTAAACCTTTACGATTACAGATACAGTTTTGTTGTCCAAACTTGAAGAAGTTATCAATTTAATATTTGGTCTTACTTTTTTTTTCTGAAACCACCCGTCGCATTGAAAATGTCAGAAAAATGAACACTAAGTCAACTTTCACATTTGATAAGGTCTTTGGTTATCTGAACTAGAGTCAGATTTCTTTATTCTGGGGTGGGAAGTCAGTAGCTTATCCCTGACTTTTGATATTTACTTCTGGTATTTTTATAACAGTTGATACTTACACAATTTACGTTCAGACGTTACGAATGTGGCTTCGGTGGTGTTAAAGGAATACCACCTCTTAGAATGTCAAACTTGGTCAAGAAAAGTATGTATGCATCATGTTTAAAGAATAGAATCTATATATAAGGCGATATATTCATTAAATTATGCATTTGTTGAAACGCGCTTCTGTGCGTGTTGCAAAATTACTTAGTTTATTCCATTCGAGGGATTCCGTCGTATAGTAACGACACCAGGTTAGTCCATTAATGAACAATGTTATGCTTATACATTTCAATTCTTTGGTCATACTGAGCTGTAGTATATCTTTACATAAGCTGCAGTGGTATATACTTCGAAAAACACTACTATGAAAGTTTTCCATCAAAACCGTGGCAAGAGAAAGCCTTAAAAGCAAGATTACAATGGAGATGTGGAAGTGAACATTTTTAGAGTCCTCATGAGTTTTTAAATACGGAGGGCGTCAAAGCGTTTAGTGAGTTTAACTTTTCGATTGACATTAGTGTATTTCTTGATCATAGACGACGGAACGTTGAGATTGTAAATTGTAAATATTCTTTAGAGGACCACAATAATCTGGGATAACTCCTCGAAATAAACCACTGAATGGATATGTTGGGAGATTGCCTCTCACTTTAGGTAAATGATGTGCCTTTGTAGTGTTGCAATTTTCCATCGTACAAGCGATTGAATGTACATACTTGAACAGAAATATTTACAAATATCACACAAAATGATAATAACAATGCTAGTAAAAAGTCGTAATATAGAATGTTAGGAATCATCAGCAGATAAACGCAACTAATTATAAAACCTGACCTGCTAAATATTATAGTATCTCTATATGAATGTGATTATTGTATTATTTAAATTACTTCCACCTTGGCATATGATTAAGGATGAACATAGTTCAAACAGATCAAAAATATCTTCAGAGGATCCATTGGATGGGAAGGTCTGGCAATTTGATGTTAGATGATCCAGAGGGACTTTCATAGATTGGTGAGTCTTATACATGGAATCAAGCCTTGGTTCCATTGGGAGAAACCTTTAGTGTTGAATGTATACAAGGTTTCCAAAATATCTCGATATGTCTGGCAAAAATATGTCATTTGTTTCAACATACTGCAATGTTTCTGAAAGTTAGTCAACTCTATATGCGATTTTAACACATTTTTACTGTTTTCAATTAGGTTAGATTTACGTACGTTGATTGGGTTGTAATAATAAGGTTCAGGTTACGTCGTACTCAGATTCAATAGAATCATCTGAAGGGATTGCATTGTGGAGACAACAGAGTAATCAAAGATGATGCATTTATATACTTGGAGAATAGGGCTATCTATCGTCCACCTCATATAAATAAAGTTTCCAGTCAAACAGTGATATTCAGCGGTAGACAGTTGTGTATTAAAAAGTGAAAATTAATGATCGAAATTCATTTCAGGCCATCTGAAATCTGATTTTTCTGGGGGGAGGGGGGCAGAAGTACGGATTCAATACACATTCGGGTCTCGTTCCTGAGAAACAGAGATACCTCTCGGATTTATGTCGGAAATGCCTTTCTGCAATTGGATGTTGATTGTCTCCTCTTGATAAGTGACGCCATTGAACCGATATCACCCACTTTCCTTTGCACAATCAACTGTATAGGACGTAAAACTCCATTTAATTTGCAATAATAAAATATAAGGTGTAAAATTGACTAAGTAATAGTTTTCATTACAAGGTAACTATTCATTACAAGGTAACTATTCATTACAAGGTAACTATACTTCAGCTTAAAGTGAAGTAGCTTTTTAAATTTAACATACTATTTCATAAAAGACGTAAAAAATAAACTTAAAAGAGGGTATTTGATCCTTGAGAATAAATGGGATTTGTACCTAACTCTTTAATCCACGAGAAGTTTTTTTAATGTAGCCTTTTGACACGACATTTTTTACACTCAAGTGCCTTCTGATAAAGAAACGTCTTATTAAGTGGTTGTCGACTTGAAAAGGGTTGCACAATTTTTGATTAAAGAGGACAGAATAGTTTGTGTAGTGTTAAGAGTTGTTATTACCACACCTAAACAAGGGCAAACATATCACATTTGAAACTAAGAAATTACAGGCAATCGCGAGGGGAATTGATGTTTTTGCTAAAACTGTTCTTTCAGCTAATGACCCATATAACTTCTTCAAGAACATCAAACGCCATAGTTCAAAGTATTTATTTCCAGAACTAAGTAGTAATATTCTCAATTGCAAAAGTGGTCGTTTAAATTATAAGTTGTTGCGAATAGAAAAAAATATTGTTTTTAAAGCGTTCTTTCCAAGAGAAATGGTGTCGAACCTCTATAAAAATTAAACGAAAAGTCGAAATCCATAATATACTAAATATACATATTTCATTTCGGGAAGGAAAAAGGCACAGTTCGACCTTTAGTGCACCTATTCACCACTTCCATACTTTTCAATCAACGGAAATAGTCTATTGTTAATGCAACTTATGAATTTTCCGCCTTGATTCTTTGATCTATGATGTTTAATCTGGGAGTGAAATGATGTATAATAAAAAGCTACAAGATGGGATGTATATCTGTATATAAGGATGATCAAATTGTAAATAAGACACTAATACTAATTTCTGTAAATAAAGTACTAGAGTGAACAAAGGAATGATACTTTCAGTAAAGTGGTAACTTAAAAACTAGAATGATACGTTCAGTAAATTTAACACCAGTATAATGATTTCTTTTACTTGAATAAAGTATGATACGTTAGGTAAATTTAACTCTAGTATAATGATTCAGTAATGTAAACATCAGAATTATACGTTCAGTAAATTTAACACCAGTATAATGATTTCTTTTACTTGAATAAAGTATGATACGTTAGGTAAATTTAACTCTAGTATAATGATTCAGTAATGTAAACATCAGAATAATACGTTCAGTAAATTTAACACCAGTATAATGATTTCTTTTACTTGAATAAAGTATGATACGTTAGGTAAATTTAACTCTAGTATAATGATTCAGTAATGTAAACATCAGAATAATACGTTCAGTAAATTTAACACCAGTATAATGATTTCTTTTACTTGAATATAGAATGATACGTTCAGTAAATTTAACTCTAGTATAATGATTCAGTAATGTAAACATCAGAATAATACGTTCAGTAAATTTAACACCAGTATAATGATTTCTTTTACTTGAATATAGAATGATACGTTTAGTAAATTTAACTCTAGTATAATGATTCAGTAATGTAAACATCAGAATAATGCGTTCAGTAAATTTAACACCAGTATAATGATTTCTTTTACTTGAATATAGAATGATACGTTCAGTAAATTTAACGAATCGCTAACAATAACAGTGATGTAAACACCAGAATTTCAGAGTTTCAGAAATAGAATAGCACTTGCAACGAACTTAACACTATAATGATAGAGTATATATCTAATACGAGGATTAAAGTATCAGTCTGTTTAACAGAAATTTTGATTGCAGTAAGAGAGCAACAAAAAATGTATCCTTAATTGAAATTCTTAAGATCAAAAAGATTCATTTGTTACAAAAGTGTTATCGACATATCGACTTCAATTGTTCATTTACATTTGAAAGATGTCTTCAAAGATCTCATTATACTCTCTCAAAAAAGACTGTAAAATATTGAAACTTGTTAACTTAGTTGAGTACAAACTAAACCTGAAATTAGATGTTTTAAGGGTATATGACTCTCCCTGATCAAAAGTCTTCATACTCTTTCACGAAACGTGGTTTGATTATATTAAAGTTATCTCTATGTAGGCTTAAATATAAGTCAAGCCAATTAAGAGGTTAATATGCCTTATGTTCGTTTGAACCTGTATTTAAAGTGGCCGTTTAGGAGTATTTGTGTATATAATCAATGGAAATGCCTCTCCTTGCAGTGAGCTTCTTTAAAGTTGTGTTCTCCTGAAAACAACTATATTGTCGACGATCCAAATTGGTCCCCGAGTGTGTTGCATTTACCTCTTTTTATACGCCCACACATTAATGTGTATAAAGAAGTCGCCTCTGTCTGTCTGTCTGTCTGTCCATCCGGACACGATAAATAGCTGTTTTTTTAGGGGTTTTTTTGTAGATTTTGATGAAACTTTGTGTGAGTGTTGTAACCAAAAAGTGAATCCTATTGAAAATCAGAAAAAAAACATATTTATTAGTTATTATTCTTGTTCTTAAATACTTTGTGGGCATGATAGAGAGCTGATTTCTTCGTGTATTTTGATTAAACTTGGTGTGAGAGTTTGTAATTAGGATTAACCGTTTTAAAAATCAGAAACATCTTTTATATACCGAAAACTCTAGCCAACCTCGCGGACAAATTGGCTGCCATTTCAAATGTGGGTGTATTACGATGTCCATCGCTATTTTTACTACAGTATGTATGAAATCGTTTCTCCTGTGTTAACCCTCAAACATACAACTAGTTTTTGATGATTTATAAACGATATTAAACCCTTTAATTCCTACGATCATACGATATGAATATCTCTCTAATATTTTTTATCATCGAATGTACATGCCGCAGTGAGAATATACTCAAGCTTAAACTTTTCAATGCAAATATTGATCATCGTAATGCTGATGGTTATTAAAAATACTTGGGACAATCCATTTTTAATTCCATTTTGTGGTTTACCAAATAATGTTGCCGAGTTTCTGTAAATATGTTAAAACATGATTCCACTGAACAATAAATCTGGGCGGAACATTTGTTCAAGTTAGACTGTACTGCCAAAATAAATAACATTTACCACATCTAGTGACTAAACAAACCAAAGTATAATATGCAACCATGACACAATTTTCAAAGAAAAGCCAATCTGGGTCATTGTGTAATAAAAAATGTTGTTGTGTTTGTTTTCTGGTAGACGTACAAGAATTATGTTGACTTTTAAACAGTCGTTAAATCAACTCTTAATTCTCATTAAACAACAAAGTAAACTATTCTACAGTACCAGTTAATAGTGAATAAAAAATACTTAACTTGTTTTAGTGAGAAGGTGTCGTGGTCTGAGGTGTAATCTTAAAAAGAATTTCGAACCTTTTGTTGAATCGAAACTCATTGAGATGCTCTGACATATTGTCGTAAAATGTCTCTGTTAATGTCGGGAGCATGCTATACTGATAGTTTGAATGTGTAAAAAATTCTTTTAAATATTGTACTTACTAGCTTCTATGATGATACATAGTAAGAATAGCACCCGAGTTGATACATAGGTTTAGTATTACTAGGTTTATAAATGTATTGTGTAAAGCTTCTAAGGTGATACATAGGTTAAGTATAGCTCCTGAGTTGATACATAGGTTAAGTATTAGTAGGTTTATAAATGTGTTGAGTAAAGCCTGTATGGAGTTACTGAAGTTACTGTTACTGTGTTGATACATAGGTTTAGCATAGCTGCTGATTTATAAATGTGTTCAGTAAAGCCTCTATGGTGATACATAGGTTAAGTATAGCCCCTGAGTTGATACATGGGTTTAGCATAACTGCTAGTTTTATAAATGTGTTGAGTAAAGTTTCTATGGTGATACATAGGTTGAGTATAACTCCTGAGTTGATACATAGGTTTAGTATAACTGCTAAGTTTATAAATGTGTTGAGTAAAGCTTCTATGGTGATACATAGGTTAAGTATAGCTCCTATATTGATACATAGGTTTCAGCATAACTGCTAGGTTTATAAATATGTTGAGTAAAGCTTCTATGGTGATACATAGGTTGAATATAGCTCCTGTGTTGATACATAGGTTTGGCATAACTGCTAGGTTTATAAATGTTTTGAGTAAAGCTTCTATGGTGATACATAGGTTGAGTATAGCTCCTGTGTGGATACATAGGTTTAGCATAACTGCTAGGTTTATCAATGTGTTGAGTAAAGCCTCTAACAGCTCCTGAGCTGATACATAGGTTTAGTACTACTACTAGGTTTTTACATGTGTTGAGTAAAGCTTCTATGATGATACATAGGTTGAGTATAGCTCCTGAGTTGATACATAGGTTTGGCATAACTGCTAGGTTTATAAATGTTTTGAGTAAAGCTTCTATGGTGATACATAGGTTGAGTATAGCTCCTGTGTTGATACATAGGTTTAGCATAACTGCTAGGTTTATCAATGTGTTGAGTAAAGCCTCTAACAGCTCCTGAGTTGATACATAGGTTTAGTACTACTACTAGGTTTTTACATGTGTTGAGTAAAGCTTCTATGATGATACATAGGTTGAGTATAGCTCCTGAGTTGATACATAGATTTAGTATTACTAGGTTTTTAAATGTGTTGAGTAAAGCTTCTATGGTAATACATAGGTTGAATAACAGCTCTTGAGTTGATACATAGGTTGAGTACTTTATACAAAGATTAAGTGTATCCTTTTGATCCATACATAGTTTGAGTAAAGCTTCTAAGTTCATACGATGTGTGAGTCAGTGAGTACATGGTGTAGACAAAGAGCAATACTTTTAGAAACAATGTAAGTTGTGTTCTAAGTGAACTTTAAAAAATCATTAAAATAGTTTACTTTCTTTAATCTGATTTATTGAACTAATTTACATAATGGATTTCGCGACTGCTTATTGCACTTTATTTATACAACTGTTCACTGTCTGTGAATTTATACTGTTAATTGGACTTTATAGACATATGTCTAGAATTTCATACCTGAGCCAAATTTTATTTGCAATTGGAACAATTCTATTTATTTTAAGTTGTATCTTTAAAGAAGTTTTATGTGGGTCTATTCGAGCTTAGTCTTATTTAAGGTGGTTAACACTGCACAGAAAGCCAATGTCAAAATGACAAAAAATAAGTTGTAAATCGGCGAATAAAATATATGGGGTAGGGTATTTGTACGTACTAAGTAGGCCAAGGTGTATAGATTGATTTATACTCCTTGATGAAGGCTCTGTAAAAATCTTGGAACAATTTGTTACGACTAACTTCTGCCGTTAAAAATACTTCCTTGCTCTCTGAAGTGGATTCAACGGGAAATATTCGACCGTACACTACAGTAAGTAATCGGCATATTCTGTCAATTAGGAGTTTGAAAATAAATTTGACAATTTTTCCATTGCACATTTCATGTTATTAACCCGATATGGTGCAGACCAATAAAATGTAAATTTCCATTTCACTTCATTGAAAAGAATTGTATTGTTTCAGGTTGAATGAATTTCAACTTTTACTCTTCATTGAAGATTTGAACTGTTTAACCCCCTACATGATTTCTCTGTTCATTGAACAGCAGTCTGGAATAATGACCGAAACGATGGTCAAAGCATTCATTTCCTTTATATTTATTTGGTGTTAATCTTTTATTAATAAAGTTCTATTGCCGTCTCGTTGAAAACAATATCTAGTTTAACACGACTGAGAAGCGATAGTTCATTTCGAACTTACTGCCAATATTAAAAGTAATGTAGCCAATCTTGTTTGTAATTAGTGTATTGTTGCCAATTGCCTTTGAAGTTTGAACTCCAGGAGGAAATGTTTATTATATGATATGCTTGAATGCAAAAAATCACTAAATATACTTTATTTCGCTTCAGTTGTGATAGGCTTCAAGCATTGCATTTTTAATGAACACGTATGTTAGACATATTGAACGCGTACCGAGATTTTAATTAACTTTTACATATTTCAATGAGACACATTGAAGGTAAGCGAAATGTAAAAAAGAAATGTTAATCTTCATTAAAAGAACACCTGGTTTAAGAGGAGTGAATGAAAAGATATTTGCCTAGCCTAACGAAGAAATTAAATCTCAGGTGACAAGTTTATTGCATTAATTCTTAGGTTTGTTTTCATGCAGTAATTATTCATTCCTTTATTTGCATTACGTATCTCCAAGACAGTACTGCGCTTGCTACGTCGCACTCCAGACAGGGAAGCCTTTCAGTTAAATTAAAATAAAATTGGAAAGTCTACTTTTTTTATAATGACTAATAACAATTGTCGAGAGATCTTAAACGTTTGAAGACAATGGTATATGGAATCTCGATTTAGTGTCCAATCGTTTTGTAATGCGAAAGGTTTAGCAAATAAAGCATTTTGGAAGTCTTTCAGGTATATAGCCTCTCAACACTAGTAATATGAATGGTAGTGAAATAGTATCGCCATCTTGTGGTAATAAAAGAGAAATACTAATGATTGTTTCGCTGTCTGAGAACGTCTAATAATAACATTACCATATTGTTATACATGACTTCATAGATGTACGTATTATTTCATTGGGAATTCTGAATGATAAGTTCAAGCTATAATCTATTTTTTGTAAGGTGATATTGAAGCGAAAGATCAACCTGGACCTCCAACGTAATGGAGCATTGTTTGATAATAGTCCTCGTCCAAGCTGTTACAATACAGTCCAATTGTTAATGTTACAATACTCTATGTTTTTCCCCGCGGAAATGGAAAATAACAGCTTAATACCTCATTAAATAGCCTTTCAAAACTTCTGAAACTTCGCGTAGCTAACTTGTTCAATTACCAATGTCGCTAATCCCGAATCCCGGCTCGTGTCTTAAAAATAATAAGATCTAATATACGAATGAAAATCCTACTAGACCTCTATTGTCGCTAATCTGTATTATCAGCTTCATGACTTTTCATATATTTAAACATTATTAGGACATACATGAATATCAAAGGCGTTAAGCCCTTTATTATTGGAGTACAAAAACTGAAAGACGGTACATAATGGTCACCTTGTGTTCTGTACTAAGAAAGAAGCTCGGCTTAGAGAGAGTCATCTTGGGTTACATTTATAGTCGAGTCTTAGTTAAATAAGGGAGAAATTCCCCCTGCTCTCCCCAGGACGTCCCCATATAAAGGTCATTTAAGGTGAGCTATTAAATTCATCGGTCTGTTGCATTTACTCTAATATATGTTTGAGGCAGACTAAACGTGACTCGGCTGAGATAGCCCGAGATTGAAACGTTTAGCGAGTTACTGTGAAGACCTCGTCCAGTAAGTCGTTTTGGCTCGGATTTTGTATAAGGTTCATTCATTAAAACCTGACAAAACTCAACTGTAACGGTATATAACACGGTGTCTCTTTTATTTTTGTCTTCAATTTTAAAGTCTGATATAAAAACACCATACATATCACCTTGTATTCACCAACAAGAGTTTTGCAACATAGTTCCGAAGTGAAATAGTGGCGTTTGAAGTTAGATTTACTCAAATTTTATCCTAAGGCCAAAGACTTTTTTCTCGTGATTCCATTGTAGTGACTTGAGTCTTTCCATTGAAAGTGACACCAACCAAAATTATATTCAAGGTTATTGTTATTTTGCATGACGACCGGCATCAGATCTCTTTCCACTTACCACACGCAAAACCTATGACGTCTCGATTGCAATACTAGAAAATTTACAGAGATGCATCAGCATCCTATAAATCAATTGAATTTGAAATTGTGTAATTTACATATTATCAGCAATTTCACAGTTGACAAGCTTTTGTTTGTGTCGTCACTTAAATCTTTACATCTGCGATAGAACGTATGTCGGAGACTTTCAAAAAAGTGTTTAAATTTTGACAGATAAAACAGACCTTGCCCAAGGCGTTTCAACGTCTATTGATCTCAAATAACCATCATCATACATTTAGACTGAAAAACTCTCGAAACTTGTATAAAATGACACATAGTTGTCAATTGAAATAGCTTGAAACCTTTTGAGACTGACAAGCAAAACGATAAAATATTGTAAAGATGTGTGGTATCTTGTAAGATTGGTAACATACAAGTATAGTACTTGGTTACATCAGCGTTTCAATGACCTTACTGATTCACGAAATGTGACTCTTCCACTAATTTATTAGTTAGTATTTAAGAGAGAAAATGGAACTTCGGGGCATGTAGGCAATAATTTTAATGAGTCCCAGATCACTTTTTCTTATATTAAGAGAAATAATTATCCGCGGGTTTTTCAATTAGTTAGCGGTCAAACTTTTCAAGAAGAATGCAGTCCAAATGAAGTACTATATATTGGCTAAATATCCCAAAGTCATGTGGTAACTTGACAAGATGCAAGGGTAAAGAAATGAGCCCTGCTTTACACCAATTTGGAAAAAAGTGTGCAATTATGTACACGGTCTCTGGGCCTTTTAGCTTTTAAGTGTACCTTACAAAACTGTGCTGATTTGAGTTAGCTATTTATTCGATGAAATGACCAAACCTTTAATTAGCGTGTTTCTTGATGTTCCTGACCTCCTGGTACAGATCTAACGTGAATGAAATGTTTTTGGCCATAACAACAGCCTATCTCTATTCTTTACGAAAGATTCGTCGTTATATCGTACAGAAAATATTTCAGGTTGTCGCTCAACGTATACTATTGATTCAAGTGTATTTTTGTAAAAAGAATATGGATTTAATTATAAGATCAAAGTTGGCAAGAATATCATTCATATAGACTCTTATCTTATTTCAACTGTCTCGCCATACAATTTTCCCTTTTATTCAAAGAGGAGATATATTCTAAAATAATGTTTAGATTTCTGTCTCTACCCCGCAGCAGTTTTACGTTTTTTATCAAAAATCACAAAACTTTCAATTTAAACAAATAAAACATACAAAGAGATGTGACTGCTATGTACATAGAAACCCTAAATTAGACGATAGGCGGAAAAAAGGTTTTTGATTTTTTGTCAAACAAATTGTGTATTGGGGACTGCTAGTGCATGGTAGATAGAAGACCTCCGATATTAAAATGTAGGGTAACACAGATTTGACAGTTCATAGGTTAACGTTAAAAAATATTGATGTATATCTTAAAATTCTTATCTTCACCTTTCCAATTTCAAAATGTACTTATTAATATACTAATTTTGATTTTGTAGGATAATAAATTTTCCTTGCAAATGTTATCTATTATTAAATCAAGCAATTATATTTATTATAATATAGATTGCTACAGTTTTTGAACCTTATAGACTTAATACCGTTTGTAATCAAAGGCTAAGAATTTAGACCAAATATTGGTGAGAACAAATATCCATTGTTGATTGTGCACTTTCTAGAGCTTTGGCCAAGATATCAGAAATTGTATTTAATTTGAAAATTTGCTCAACACACCATGATCGCAAAGGGCTTTAAAAAGAAAGGAAGATATAGCCCAAGTTTAAACGATTGCCCCACCATTTCACCACCTACACTCTTTCTTTTTAAAACCTTATCTGTACAATTATGAAAGTTTTACATATTTTTATATGATTAACATGAGAAGTTTTTAAAGCAAGCCAATTATTCTGTTATGAATTATTCTAAATATTGGAAGGTGTGGGTGTAGAAATTTAAGTAGGTCTAATTAATCTAGGTTTATGTGATAAATACATATTTTTAAAGCGCTCCACCACTTAAATATTATAAAGAATCCATTTAAATGTTTTGTCATGAAGTTCTACGTGTAGCCTACTTAACTCTCATTTTTGTCAACTAAGGCACATTTATAAAGTACATGGATAATGTGTACTGGATAGAGACGAGGGTCCTTGTGGCTCCCTTGTTTTGAAGAAGGACCTATAAGGCCCATGGTCAGAATCAATGGAGGTCAAGTGGTTCAGTGTTCCGTGGTTCAGTGGGAAAAACGAACTAGAAAGTCATGTAGTTAGCGATCACCTGCCCACTCATCAGAAACTGCTTGCTCATCTAATTATTTATACGGTTAATGTGCGTTCACAATTTCATAAATCTCTAATAACATGAAAACTAGAGCTTATGGAGAAAAAAACTTTGAAATCAGCGCACAAAAAGCCTTAAGAATCAGTTAAAACATCCAATGCAACCGAAAGTTTAAACAATAGTGTTCCTCAGTGTAATCAACGTCCATTGTAATTGTACAATGTAAACTCTTCTGGATTGGTCTCTACTGTTCAAGGATAAACTAATCTTTCGGAACACTTGGCTCCTGCGACTTAGTTTGTTAACTCGGCATTCATTAAGGGACCACATCGCTGATATATTTTATATAAGAATGTTCTTCTGGGAATGCTGACAACTTTCTGTCCATCTTATAATTCAATGTTACTTTTTGTCCTTATGTTCACATGATATAAGAACACTTTCTCCACTAGTATATACTCTGAATTGATTGTTTACAATATAGCCCATAATTTCATCAAATTTTATCCAAAAATAACAGATATGGTTTAATAACTTTAGATATAAAAGGAGTTATTAAACTGTAGCCTTTACTTTTTAAATATCTTTCGGCGATACATTGTATCGTTAAAAAACATCTCATCGATGAAAGGCTAGGGGTCGCTTAGTACATTGGTAAAAATTTGTAAATTATAGGCCATATATGAGAGGGGAACAAAGTCGTGAGAAATTGACTTTGAGTGTCCATACTAAGTCCTTTTATAAAAGGTAGGGTTAGAACATGACTCACTCGATGTCATGACTAAATTATATCTAAACTTTGTATTATTAGAGATATGAATAATGAGAATCATAGCTACGAACAATGAGGAAGTTGGTATATATATAATTCATTATACGTGAACATGGCTCCTTATATTTATACTTTTAGTTCCTGCACTACAACTCGAAAAAATGTTCCGACTTTTTTTTTTCAATGCTTTCACAACCGTACATGTGTTCAGTTATCTTCTAATGGTTTGTCAACTCGAGGAAGTTGCATAATTACCTTGCACACCAACCCTTTTTCTTTCAACATTGTTGCAACCAGACAAATTAAAATGTGTTTGAAACGTTTAAAATATTATAAGTGTAAAATCAAAGCAATCATTTCTCTTTGATGAAAGATTTATTTCAAACCACTGAAACACACGTTAATGTTGATGAATAATAGATAGCCTATAAATATCTCATCATTATCTAAAATTAGTCTACTTAAAATTCATTCATTAACACGGGAAGTATTACATTAACGAGTATGAACTCAATATTCACCTATACATTTAATAGAGAACTTTTTCAACTACTGTATCTCTTTGTAGAATGAGGATCAAGGTTCTTCTGCAATAGTGAAAATAATCGAATGGGTATGCAAGATATTGAGCAATGAGTAACATGCAATCGTTAAATGCATTTCAATTTTTCAGTCCTAATATGATGCCCGTGCGGAGCTTTTGACCTGCATGAAACTCATTGATAAACTACTTGAATTAAATAGGTTATAATATGCAACCTTGGACAATTCTAAAAATTGAGGGATTTGCCAATTTTGTTATTTTTGCCAAACTTAACAGCCTCCAAACGTGACAGTTATCTATTCAAACACATTTCCACTTATAGTTCAGTTTCTTGTTTGGTTTGAATGAAAAAAAGGCGAGATTTTTATATTTTGAAGATCGGATTTAATTGACAATTATCCTTGAAATAGGCATGTCTAGTTTTTCATTTCATTCATTCATAATCTTTTGGTTTTAAATAAATATATATCATATTTAAGCTGTATGTGACTAAATCTGTCTAGTTTAAAAGTCGAATTTCTGAGTATTCAGATCTGATTTTGGACCAGACAGAGTGGAACTCGAGAACAGCTTCGTAACATGCAAGTTATATGGTTACTGAGAAAAAGGATCATCCAAAATCTTTTATTTCTTATATTTCATAAAAGAATGTTATTCAAACATGTTTCTAACCACTTTCACCTTTTCTCGAAAGCATATACTACAATAATGGACATATCAATTACTATGTGTGTATTGTACACGAGTGTATAACAGTAAACATTTTTAGAAAGCTGTATTGAGCTCCATATTGTGTCGGTTTATGGAATGACATGTACAAAAATATTACATTTTGACTAAAGCGCCATTGAGACTTATTGTTCGGCCGTATTCGTATACGATGGTCTTCTTAACTAGACATATATATGTGAAAGAAATAAAGGACCCGTGTGGTATTTGTACATCAATAAGATACAATGCTAACGCAGACTTTGATTATAAATAAGCGAAACACTGTGGCCACCCATACAACATCCGCTCTTCCTTGGGTGTTTCATTGTCGGTAAAATTTCTGGGATTTGTTTCCCAGAGGGTTGTGTTAGAATGGGTTTTAAATCGCAGGTGAAAGCATGATCCGAACAACAATTATCCGATTTCAACGCAAAAAAAAGACGAACGGATTTTTTTGAATGAACCTTTTTATACACCCACATGGAAATGTGGACGTATATTGCCGTCGCCCCTGTCCATCCGTCCGTCGGTCCGTCGGTCTGTCGGTCCGTCGGTCCGTCGGTCCGTCCACATTTGTTGTATCCACGATAGAGGCTACAGTTTTTATCCGATCTTAATGAAACTTGGTATACATGTATATATTGATGATATCTCGGTCAAGTTCGAAAATGGAAATTACTGCATGAACGGTTTTTGAGTTATTGCACTTGACTTAGTAAAAACGCGTCAAATTTGGGTTGTATCCACAATAGAGGCTACAGTTTTTAAACAATCTTAATGAAACTTGGTATACATGTATATATTGATGATATCTCGGTCAAGTTCGAAAATGGAAATTTTCGCATGAACGGTTTTTGAGTTATTGCCCTTGACTTAGTAAAAACGCGTCAAATTTGGGTTGTATCCACAATAGAGGCTACAGTTTATATCCGATCTTAATGAAACTTGGTATACATGTATATATTGATGATATCTCGGTCAAATTCGAAAATTGAAATTATCGCATGAGCGGTTTTTGAGTTATTGCCCTTGACTTAGTAAAAACACGTCAAATTTGGGTTGTATCCACAATAGAGGCTACAGTTTTTATCCGATCTTAATGAAACTTGGTATACATGTATATATTGATGATATCTCG
The DNA here is from genome assembly GCA_030562195.1 of Nipponacmea schrenckii. Taxonomy (NCBI): domain Eukaryota; kingdom Metazoa; phylum Mollusca; class Gastropoda; family Lottiidae; genus Nipponacmea; species Nipponacmea schrenckii. The sequence goes on from CM060201.1 coordinate 7,478,466, forward strand.
GTCAAGTTCGAAAATGGAAATTTTCGCATGAACGGTTTTTGAGTTATTGCCCTTGACTTAGTAAAAACGCGTCAAATTTGGGTTGTATCCACAATAGAGGCTATAGTTTTTATCCGATCTTAATGAAACTTGGTATACATGTATATATTGATGATATCTCGGTCAAGTTCGAAAATTGAAATTATCGAATGAACGGATTTTGAGTTATTGCCCTTGACTTAGTAAAAACGTGTCAAATTTGGGTTGTATTCACGATAGAAGCTACAGTTTTTATCCGATCTTAATGAAACTTGGTATACATGTATATATTGATGATATCTCGGTCAAGTTCGAAAATGGAAATTATCGCATGAACGGTTTTTGAGTTATTGCACTTGACTTAGTAAAAACGCGTCAAATTTGGGTTGTATCCACAATAGAGGCTACAGTTTTTATCCGATCTTAATGAGACTTGGTATACATGTATATATTGATGATATCTCAGTCAAGTTCGAAAATGGAAATTATCGCATGCACGTTTTTTGAGTTATTGCACTTGACTTAGTAAAAACGCGTCAAATTTGGTTTGTATTCACAATAGAGGCTACAGTTTTTATCTGATCTTAATGAAACTTGGTATACATGTATATATTGATGATATCTCTGTCAAGTTCAAAAATGGAAATCATTGCATGAACGGATTTTGAGTTATTGCCTTGACTTAGTAAAAATGCGTCAAATTAGGGTTGTATCCATGATAGAGGCTACAGTTTTTATCCGATCTTAATGAAACTTGGTATACATGTATATATTGATGATATCTCCGTCAAGTTCCAAAATAGAAATTATCGAATGAACAGATTTTGAGTTATTGCCCTTGACTTCGTAAAAACCCGTCAAATTTGGGTTATATCCACGATATAGGCTACAGTTTTTATCAGAAATTCAAATTTGACGATTTTTTGATGAATAGTTTATGAGTAATTGCCCTTGACTAAGTAAAATTGCGTAAAAATTCATTTTCTGTAGACACTATAGAAGCTACAATTATCGATGGATTTTAATGAAACTTGGTATGAGCATTGGAATTGATAAGAGGGCGGTCAAGTTCGATTTGGACAATTTTGCGATAAACAGTTTTGGAGTTATTGCCCCTGCCTCTATATTTGTTGTAGACAAAATAGAAGCTACAATTTTCAATGGATTTAAATGAAACTTGGTGTCAGCATTGGAATTGATAAGACACAGTCAAGTTCGAATTTGATGATTTTTCGATGAACAGTTTTTTAGTTATTGCCCTTGACTTAGTAAGATTGTGTCAAAATTTTTTTGTGGTTCAATAGAAGCTACAATTTTCAATGGATTTTGATGAAACTTGGTGTTTTTGAGTTTTTGCCCTTGACTTCAATATCCATTTAGTGAATGTTTTTGAGTCATTGCTCTATTTATTTTTCAAATTCGATGCTGCCAGTGGGCGTATGTTACCTTGCCTTGCAAGCTATCTTTAGATATTGTTAAAATATTTAGCATTCACGGTTTGTCGGTCGAAAAACTAAAAGTGAAGTACTTATTTTATACTCAACTACAATAACTTCAATTTGACTGATTTCTCACACAAAATCTCTATTGTTCATTTTACTCTTTTATTAAAATCAGACCCCTAGCTTATCATAATACTGGCCTTCATTAATTTTGACTTTGATGAATCGCATTATAAGTTATCTAAATAAAAAAATCTATTGAATATTGTTGGATAATATTGACTCTCAAGCTGAATTTTAATGGTTCAATATAGGTAACTTTATTTGATATCTTTGAAGAAAATCAGTTTCCCCAAATGAGTTCATTTATATACATCAATAACGATATCGAGAGCAAGAGCTGGGGATCACAAAGTGCCAAAACCTTATTCAACGATAAAGCAATTGTTAAATTTTTGACCTAGTTCTCCTATATCATAACATTCATTAAACTAGATGTTTCTTTCAGAGTTTTTTTCATCCAAAGTTTTTAACTCTGAATAATAGCAACGACCTTTGTGTAACCTTAACAGAGTAACGAAATAGTCTGATCATTTTATTTTAGTAAACGTTGGTTTCCAGGCATGGATTTCAGTAGAATTCAACTATTATAGTTCATATTAAAATGATTTGCCTTCTTCTGGTCAAGTAAATATTTTGAAATAGTAAATTATTGTGTACCATTAATCCCGTCGGTATATTGTTATGAAATATGTTAACAACTGTTTGGTCGTTGGCCAAGGTTGTATGTTTCCACCTACTCTTTTCTGATTCTTCATAAACATACTAGTAATTGACTTATTCATTCATAGTTATTTCTCGATCAATATACATCTACTACTACTAATCAATGAACAAATTTTTTGAAAAAGTTTTCGTGGAAATCTGACTGAAACCACCGTTTCCGGTGCTTAATTTTGTTCTATCTCAAGTGTAATTCAGACCTACGGCAACTAGTACACTTACAGACAGTAATAAAAGCTATATCCGATAATGCTATCTGGACTATGTTTATGTATTGTGTGACGGTTTATCTTCTTTCAAATTCTAGGCCATAAATATAGTCGCCAATTTTCTTAAATCTTAACGAAAATCCAATGCCACGCCTGACATTCAATATTAAAAGGAAGCAGGAACAATTTACCAATAATCACTTGTCGTCGATTCGAAACAAATCTAGACAAGAATGCGAAGTTTTCTGTAATCGAAAAAAAATCATATGAGAATCTCCTTATGGTAATTAAAAATTATTAAAACCATACTTGAACCACTTGATGAACATAAGTATAGTCAAGATTGACCTACTAATTTTACATTTCCTTTAGTATTTAATAATTACCACATCATCAATAATATACCCCGATACATTTCCTTTTTCATTCTGTTTGCCAATATTATAATTAATATACAAAGAAGGAACGTCAAGGTTAAATACGTTTAAATATATTATTCAGAAAATTGTCCTCTCTTTGGTCAGTCTGATCTGTTGCCACCTATCAATTTCGGTTGAGAATTGATTTTGACATTGAATAAGAAAACTGACCCTCTCTGACTGTATGTAGCGCACCGCCCACTGCCTGCTCTGATGTCAATTCTTAAAAGGGTGTTGAGCACACTACAATAATAGTTGAAATAAAAAATGATTTTTTTTTAGATTGACCACAATGAGACTTCATTAGTAGACCTGTACCAGTACAGTAGTTTATTTTGAAAGAACTCATACATTTAGATGGAGTGCGATTGTAATTGATGCCTTACATATTGGCCAAAATCACACGAGAACACATCAACTTTCTTTCTTCAATGAGGTTGAAAATAGAGGGGTCATTATTCGGACTAAATCACCCTCTGGCCTAAATACAATAATCTTTTCAATAATTATTTTATGAACGTATAATTAGCCTTAATTCATAGAAAACCACCTCAAACACCAGTCTATTCAAGGTCGAACTTGTTTTTATCGATCAATGTTTTCCAGATGTTAAGAAAATCAGATTTCGTTCGTTTAACATCAAACATGAATCAAATGCAGCTATAGGGTGCATGTTACCTGAACATAGCTCTTTTGAAAATAAGAATTTATTGGGTATCAGTCTTAAGAATGGAAACAACCCCTTTTTGACATGATTTCCTTCGAATATACTTCTTCTTCTGCATATTTGGCTAAAAGTATAGGTTGTACAGATGAAAATGGCTGTGGGAAAATGTTCACCACACAAAAAATCATCGAACACTCTGAACCTTGCCATTCGACTTCTCTGACTAAAGTCCTTAGTTGTGAACCTATAAATTATAGCTAACAAACACAACGACAATAATCTGAAAAGGGTGAAGAATGATCAAAGCTGATGAATAACATAAAAATGATGATACATTACAATAAGCTAGAAAACATGAAAATGAATAATTTACTTTCATTTCCAATATTTTCATATATTATTGTCAACAAAGAGATATACATGGTTTCGTATTGAACATTGTGTCCCTTATCATATACACAATGCACAACCAATAAGAAGGGGATCATTAATAAGGTACCCCTTCTCACTTTACTGTGTGCATCAGATTTTAAGGAGGAAATGTAGATTATCTGAGGATTTTCCATTAGCTGGGTTTAACAATTTATTAACTTTCTCATATTGGCTAGGTGGATAAAAGAGCTGGATTACTTTCGGGTCGTGCGTTCGAATGTAGTTTCCTGAATGCCAAATCAGTAAGCTTTGGCGATAATATTTTATAATCAGATATTTTGATACTTCCGTCAACCGCTTTCATTAAAAAAACAATAACTAAAAGGATCTACCTCTAGCTCTCCTGTGTATTAAACTAACAGTGTTATTGGTTCAGTGACTGTACACTTTCCTCAAAGTTCAGACCAAGGTGAATTCATCCACATGTTAATCGGATAGGGTGGTCGTCGGTTCTTTGTGAATAAGTTAGAAATCGAACGCGATTGTTGATCGTCTATTGAGGTGTCGATACCTGTCCATAGGAACACCGTGCTTCATTGTCCTTTTGTCACGTTCCCAACACCGTAAATAAATAAGATTTAAATTGGAAATAAACTTTCAATGTTATTTAAAAATATTGATCTTAGCTGGACATCATTAACAAATCTACGTTGACACAAGTTTCATTTATTCTTCACTGGCCTTGTCAAATTACCTTACCCCCGTGTCGACTCTTCAAATAGCCTAGCCCTGGTGTCTTGTTTCTGACAAATTTATAGTAGTATTCTCTTCATAAGAGAAGGAATGCAATGAAAATCTGAACCATAAAGTGTAGGTTTTTGGGTATTTGGTAATCAAAATATTATATACCACGTTCCCTTTCTGCGATTCGATGATACATAAGAGATCCGATGTGCTGTAATAAGTATTGATTACTGTAAATTAAACCTTGTGTCAGAACAAAACGTCGTTCCACTTATATAAGTTTTGCTTTATATTCTGATACACAATGTTCATGAAAATCCTGTTATACGTGTAGTGCAATACGAACTGAGTTTCAATGTTTATTCAAACACAAGTGCTACTTTATATAATATGTTTTAAACAACTCTAAACAACAGAAAGTCTATAAAGAAATTCTTGTGTAATTCCATCTATATATCCGTCCATTTAATGTAAGTGGTAGTTTGAAGTAGCTTATCTTTTTTTCCCGATGTTTTGGTGATAATAATTCACCTTTTACACCTTAATTTGACACTAAGTTTTCTATCAGGTGTTGTTAGGTAATTTGTCAAACGTCAAATCTTCAACAAGGTGGTCTACAAAGTTACTCTTTAACACCCTTATTCTTATATTTAAGGTATATGAGTTATATATCAACTTACGACTATACAGGCTTTTGATGTTGGGCGAAGATTTTAAGTAGCTAAATATAGGCTATTTACGTTATAAATCAATGTAATGTTTACTGTCCAAAAGACATCATAACTAGGTATGTTGGAGGATGTTGATTGGTAAATTCTGTGGTTTTATTAAATGAGTATAAGTCAAGCTATTCTTCATGGGGGGGGGGGGGCGGGTTGCAATGAAGCGAATGTTTGATGAGGCTTGATAAGTAATGTATGCTAATTATTTTAGTGGCACTCCGTATCACTGAGGCTGCAGTGCCCTAAATCAATGTTGCAGAGCGGTTTGTCATCAAGAGCAGCCGATAAGCTCCTCGGAACCTAAGCTGCGATCGGTATGAAATGTTTGTATCTTTTTAGTTCAATAGGTATGTGGTATGCTAAAAATTGATATTTTTCACATATTAACTTTCAGACTCGTCGACAAAACCCATTGTTCTTAAAATCGATTCGTGCATCTTAAAAACAGAAGTTTCGGATTAAGATCATTTTAGCGTGAAATGTATTCATCATATTGGTGCTTTAATATGTCGACAGTCAAATCACGAGGTCACATTCTTTTCTCATCTTAATCCTTTTAGTAGAAATTTTGATCTATAAAGAATTACCACTGCGGACTTTCATGTTTACATTTAATAATGTAGTAAAGGCTTTATTTTATGAAAATTCTCGATTGGCATATTTGTGTAAAAGCCACAAAGGCATGTTTTAAAAGATCAAATGTGAAGACGCTTGAGGCTAAATGGTTTATCTATTGCAGACCTACACTAAATACATTCTTCAGATGGCTTCCTAACAAGTACGGTGGTTTATATGGTCTGGCGTAACACAAGCACCCTGAAGGTACTAAAGAGTGCTTAGTTTAAGAATAGATATTTGTGAAGGCCGAGTGGAGTTTTACGGCCTCCGCTATTAAAGAGAATCATTGTCTATTCTATGTAAATAAATGACTGCTTCCTTTCAGATTGTTTTGATAAGTTGCCGGCAACAGAACATTTCGGGTGCAAAACGGCACAGTATGCAAGTGATACTGTTAACAGATACACACATACATTCTCATAGCCCTGGCGTGGAGGATTTAGTTGAATGATTGACTTTGAGCGTGAGCAATATGATTGCAGATAGCACAGTTCAATAGAAATTCTTGAAATGTTGGACAATTTGTAGGTTTCGGTTTTGTTATCAGAAACATATGACTATGTATAAATATAATTTAGAGAAATATAGTAATCATATCATCGTAATCAAATCGTAAACGTTTAGGGTTACGTTGATTGGTTGTGGACCAGGATTGTTTAAAGTAAACATTCTGACAACAGGCTCAAGATTTCTGATTTCACAATCTGAGCTTGATAATAAGAATTAGTATATAATTTGCTCTCTATTGAGAGTAACTTTTTATCGCTTCTGGAGTTAAAACTTAAATAAGATTTCGAGTGTTATGATAAGTATAACATTTAAACAAGAGATAACGATGTTAAGTGATCTCGTGTAGATATATTATACGTTTAGACTTTAGTGTTATCTGATCCCAGGACTTTTTTGGTGCAATCACCCTTGGTTGACTTAGCCATTCAATTTCCCTGTGAAGCACATGCAGGACTTATTTTGATCGACAAACTTGCCAATAAATTTATTTTATAGTATTGCTGATAGGTCTCTATAAACACTAAATCCACTTTAAAATGAAGAGTACTTGTACAAAGTTAATCATGTAGAATATTTATTGTTATTTTTCTTTTGATCCCCATACTTGAGGTGTTAAGTATGCACATCATATTAATATAATTCATAGCTTATGATATGAATTATGCAGTTATATACTGCAGTAAAATTTGTATTATTAACTTTTTTTTTCTTTGAGGGGGGGAGGGTCCTTCTTTTGATTTCGGGTTTTTATTGGTTATTGTTTTGTTTTTTTATAAAATAAGGCCGATTCCTAAATATTATTTGATTCGGTAGATTTCAATGGATAATCTAGATGGGGCCCTTTAAGTTTATAGGTATAAATAACAGCTTAAATATGTATTAAAATTTCTGTTTTCTTGACAAATGGTCAGAGAGCTTTCAACATCCAGTCATTAACACTGTATCAATATACAAATAAACATGTAAATAAAGGGACTGGACAACTCATTAAATTGATTACATTAGTTACCACGCTTGATACAAATATCGTTCTTCTGAACAAAAACAGGAAATTCTTTGACGTCATGGCAAGAGGAATATTTAGTTGTCTACAATAATGATGGATATACGTGCTCTTCGAAGTTTAGATGTTGAAAAAATAAAATTCGTTTGAAAAAAAAGTGCATGCTAATTTTCAAAAATAGGAATGAAAGATTAAACTCCAACAGTATTATAACATTTGTCAACATGTTTTGTGGCCTAAACTCAAGGAATTATTTTTAAAACACTCCAACTTAAAACACATTGAAAAATGCCTTCGTGCTAAACATTTCGCTTTTACATATAACATTTTATTATTAAAGGTTTAATTTCTATTTGGCTCAGAAAAGTTTTACGACGAAAGAAATTGGCATTTCGCTTGTTTTTAAGAACGACTTGTAGTTTTGTATGCAACGTGAAGCTGACATGACATACGAAACTGCGTATGGTTCTTACATGGAAATAATAACACATCTTGGATGACTTTAGCTAGATTCACCAAGTATTCAAATTAACACAATGTTGAGTATATGAAGGAAATAAAAAGTAGCAGATTAACTGGTTATACCATTGTAGTCATAATAACACCCCCACTAATCTATATAATATGATGTTTTATAATATTTATGACTTACAACTATCATCACTATTCTTTTGATTGCTATACCAGGGAATTCAATCACTGTAATGCCTCGTGGTTGTTGATTCTATATTGATAAGAGATGGGGTGGAGTTCTCTGTGCCTTGATTGAGATGGAGTTCTCTGTGCCTTGATTGAGATGGAGTTCTCTGTGCCTTGATTGAGATGGAGTTCTCTGTGCCTTGATTGAGATGGAGTTCTCTGTGTCTTGATTACTCTGTATTGATAAGAGATAGGATGGAGTTCTCTGTGCCTTGATTGCTCTGTATCGATAAGAGATGGGATGGAGTTCTCTGTGTCTTGATTGGGATGGAGTTCTCTGTGCCTAGATTGCCCTGTATCGATAAGAGATGGGATGGAGTTCTCTGTGTCTTGATTGGGATGGAGTTCTCTGTGCCTTGATTACTCGGTATTGATAAGAGATAGGAGTGAAGTTCTCTGTGCCCTGATTGCTTTGTATCGATAAGAGATGGGATGGAGTTCTCTGTGCCTTGATTACTCTGTATTGATAAGAGATGGGATGGAGTTCTCTTGCCTTGATTACTCTGTGTTGATAAGAGATGGGATGGAGTTCTCTGTGCCTTGATTGCTCTGTATCGATAAGAGATGGGATGGAGTTCTCTGTGCCTTGATTGCTCTGTATTGATAAGAGATAGGATGAGTTCTCTTGCTTGATTGCTCTGTATTGATAAGAGATAGGATTGAGTTCTCTGTGTCTTGATTGCTCTGTATTGATAAGAGATAGGATTGAGTTCTCTGTGTCTTGATTGCTCTGTATTGATAAGAGATAGGATGGAGTTCTCTGTGCCTTGATTACTCTGTATTGATAAGAGATAGGATTGAGTTCTCTGTGTCTTGATTGCTCTGTATTGATAAGAGATGAGATGGAGTTCTTTGTGCCGTGATTACTCTGTACTGATAAAAGAGGGGATGAAGTTCTATGTGTCCTGATTGGGAAGGAGTTCTCTGTGCCGTGATTGCTCTGTATTGATAAGAGATGGGATGGAGTTCTCTGTGTCTTGATTTCTCCGTATTGATAATAGATGGGATGGAGTTCTCTGTGTCTTGATAGGTAATACTAGTAGCGTGTCAGTTTGTAATAGCTTGTTAAAAGACCTATACTTAAATAATTATTAAATTCAAACGACCTTCATAAAGTATACTTTAGCCATATACAACATTTGTATAAACAATATTATGTATTTTTTCAAATTTTTGCTGGCTGTGAGACAGGCATGATATTCGAAACTCTTGTACAGTCTGTCTGTTTGTATTGGAAAATATCGAGGTCTTACTCATAATGTGTAATTAATACATTCAGAAAAGTAAACAGTACATGTATTGCACAATAAATGCAGGGAAAATGTCAATATCAGTGTTTATAATATACAGGTAATTTATATGTTGTTAAAGCTTTTAACAATCAACTTCCATTTTCGAAATTCATTCACACAATATTAAGCATGAATATGAACATATAAGTTAAATGAACAAGAATTCGACACAGCTTTATTTTAAAATAGGTTTAACAGCCAGTTACTTTTCAATTTACATCATTCTGATTTTGCGTACGACATTATGTGGTTTGCATTATTTCAGTGAAACTTTACCAATATAACACGAGGCAGTATATGACGCCATATGACATGTTTTATGACAATTTGGACTGATGAAAATAGAAACGATAAGAAATCCTGTCCAAAGACTTACACCTTAACTATAATAATACCTTTTAGTGTTTGATGAATTGGAACTAGATGTCGATCTATCCCGTCTCTATCTCGACTTAATGTACATATACATATCTCACTCCGATATTATTAAAAATGACCACACAATATTTTTTACTTGAACCGAGGCTGTGCTTGTGACTTTGAATTATGAGCAATACCCCAATCAACTAAAGCATTTTCAGTGGAAGAAATATAATGAATTGACATTAATGTATGAACTGATATTCAAAACCATGACGTGATGAAATCTTTCGAATATAAAATTCAGCTCTACCTCTGAAGACATCGATTTCTATGAGTTTCAGTTTGTAATGCAAAGTAGAGCAATATAACATTTTCGATAGCGTAATTACTCAAATGAGTGTTATCATCTTACACATCGAGTACTCAACTTAGTACCTTAGTACAATACTTTAAAAAACACTACACATTGTTCTAAATACTGCAACAATATCATAAACAAACTGCTAACTTGCAATAAAACCTGGCGTAGACAAATCTAAAGAATGCATTAAATATAAATATTTTGTGCATTTGTTATGTGCGCACGTGCCTGTATTTACGTGCATTGTGCATTAATGAGTGTTTATGTTTAGACAATTTAGTTCAAGTCAAGGACTACTTGGTTCAAGTACTAATGCATTGTGACTAATATACGAAAAGTTGCACTATAATAGACATTATTTGGCCAGTAAATTATGTGATGTAGTGATGGAGTTACTGTAGTACTAAATACACGGGGGTGGGTGACTTAAAATTTCTTTTGAAAAATAAATGATATTTGCAATCAGACATATATTGGTGCTTAAACTGGGATGCAAACTACTTATCTTAGAGAAAATATCCTCTGATATCCGCTGACACGAGTTCCTCGAAAATTGGACCAATTTGTTTTTATACAGTACGTCAATGAGAATTTTACAAACATAAAAATGAAATAAATGATATGCAGTTTTACTATTTAGATGAGGTAAATTATATCAGAATAGTTGGAGATAATTTTCACTTCCCAGGTGATCTTATACATAAAGTGACAAAATGACTTGGCCTTTCGCCTGTGATCAGCTATTGTAAAACTATAATATTTTGCTGATTGTAGTTCACAATAATATAAAGTTTTACACAAAGTGACAGTTCTTGTTCCATGTGATATTTCACTTCTACTTGATAATATTTAAAGTAAATTGACCAGGCCATTGTCATGTTGATTAAAGAGATTCCAATGAACATGTGATATTAGACTGTCTGGTTAACAAGACTATGTAAATTACCTCCCTTCATATTGAAGGCATTCACTATTGTCTGACAAAATTGGTGTCAAATTCGAAAATTTGAAAAATATTTGTTATGTATTTCCTTGTTCTTGGAAACGCTTGTCACTGTTTTTACCTGATAAAACAAGAGAAGGCAAAATTGTTGATGAAAATATTTTATACCTGTAATTATAACAGATCTGCCAAATACATGTTGTATTCGTAGTAAAGTAAAATATGCTACGCTTTGGAAATCAACCGATTATGTTATATGTTCGGGTAATCCTATGTTTAACTTCAATTCATTTTTTTTCTTTGTTCACAATTAATTGTTTTATGTGTTTGTCTATTTTCAGATTCAGAAGATGTTTAAGAAAATCTACATCACCAACAGCTAAAATGGTGGGCAAGATATATTTCAATGTTATCGGACCTCAATGTTTTAAACTACGCCGAGAAAAAACATGTAAAAAACGTAATTGGTGGGGAATGTGTAAAAAGTACAAAAAGGAACGTTATGCCAGTCTTAAAACTCAAAAGCCATTTTGAACAAGGCGCGTACGTAGGTCATAGGTTTTTTGGTCAGTAATTCTGTGAAAGATTTTAGATCTTCCACAGCGCACAGTCATAACTCAAGGCAATGGTAATAGGGTAATGGGATATATTCGTATGTTGATGGCATTTATCGATGCATTTGTAAAGTGAAAATAGATACGGAAAGAGACAGATCAAAATGGCAGTGTTTATATGGTGACTAGAGTGGATTTGTGGTTGGTGTTAAGGCGAGTCTGTTTGAAATGGCAAAAGTCTATTATAATTTTTTTTTTTTAAAGAATTTTGCAGAATTTGTGAACGCTTTTGAATTAGTTAATCAAGAGGACCTCCCTGACAGTTATTCTGACTGCGATTGTGTCATTATTGGTTCTACGTTTGTGCTCCAATAAACCGTTTATTATGCAATATTCAGGGCCTGTTTAGTTTAGTGATGATCAATCATCATAGTATCCCTGTCTGAACTAGCATGTACAAATGATTCCCCCTATACAGTTTGCTCTCAACCACACTAAATGTTATTTTTTTCTCTTTGCACTGCCTCCTTGTGATGTCATTTTTATTGCAGAAATTATATTAGGCCACACAGAAGGTTTTTCACTTATCCAAGTGAAGTCTTCACAAATTTTTGCAACAAACAATTAAAATGTATTATAATTGAATTAGATTTAGTCTCTCTTTATTTTTAACCTAAACGGTAATGGTTCGAAAATTTTGTACAAAATCGCTGATTGTGCATTTAGAAAATGTGAATAAAATTTAGATAATAAAAATCACTTGCCTTTATTTTTAGTTTTTATTCATTTATCCCATTATAAATGTGTGAGATAATCTGCAAAGGTTTTTCTGTTGCAAGCATACTGTTGCTTGATACTGAGCATAAAGAGGTTTTGTTGGTTTTTTTTGCAAAGATAAATCATATGAAATTTTCTTATCACTGCACACCACGAAGAATTCCTACAATCATAGTTGGAAAGTAACTTCAGTAAGCTTATAAAAAAATAAGGTTTTGTATTGACTTCTTCTCAGATTGCGCTTCTTCGGAGAAATGAATGTCGAATACTGAAATCCTTTACTGATTTCTATTACCATTTACTTTTTTTACATGGCGATGTGAATATCAACAAGTTCGGCCCGAGGACTGGATTATAGCAGTGAAATCATCAGACGCATTCGTAATTAATTGTAATTATTGTCCAATTCACTTTCATTGGCGAGAAGATCAAACTTGACATGCATTTCCTTGCCAATTACCAAACAAGTTATAGTGTGACAATAACTATTATATAGAGATAGCATGAAAGTTTCTGAAGGTATAAATTAATGATTTCAAATAGAAAACCAGTCAACTTCTACAAAACAGACAATTCCAGGTTTGCAATTTTTATTATTTCAAAGAAGGAATAACAATTAATAAAATAATATCTGAAGCTTTTTAACAAAAACAACAAGAAAATAATTTATATTTTATAGTTTGCCACGATATCCCGTCATAAGAAATTTTCTACTATTCATTAACCAAGGAGTTCAAATAATGCCCAATACAATACCATTTCAATGAAGTCAAGAGTTTATTTCAATACTGATGGTCAGTGATTCTGAGATTGAGGAATCAGTGTGTTTTACCACATGTAAAAGGAATCTTAAGGAATTCCAAATATATTTGAGGAAATCATAAATAATACATAAATTCTACATGAATATTCAAATAGAAAAAATACTTTTCACTTAGAACATTTGAAATGCTTATGTTCCTTTCATAATTTTGGCATTTGGCACAAATGAACGCAACAGTTCAATGTAATGAAAATATCTCATTATAACAATAATCGTATTAAAACAAAATTACAATGATCAAATAGCAGATCACAAATAAAACTAAGTGTATTTGTAACAAAACAATACTGGTTGTCAGTTGGATGTAAAATAAATAGAAACAAAAAGTGTATAAAGTTCAAAAAAAGTAACAGAGCAATGAAACATTGACAGGCGTTCTTTGGCTGTATCAATTTCATAGAATAGTCATCTAATGCACTTCAGAAGCTAAATATAAAAGGAGCAGGCTATTTTATTGAAATACAAATATATAAGTTGCTGTAGTCAGACTTGAATTTATTTCATTAATTCTTAAACTACCTTAATATACAACGCTTGTGTTAATGTTTAAAATCTCTCTGGATGTGCATTTATAACTTTGCAGTTACCAGAAAGAAAGATGGTATAAATAAACTAAGAAATACTGAAAAAGAAAATTTCGAAAATACTTGTGCTAGTCAAACCCAGTTAAATGAAAATTTGTATCTACATTCAATTTCTGCAGTTTTCAACTTGTGTTTCAATTTCTTCAAAGCAAAATGTACATAGAGCAATTCTCATTCGATTGACAGCATGATTAGCACATATTCACATATAAAGTCTATAAAAGGTTGTAAAAGATTAACCAGTCATCTAAAATACTGGAACCATCAAGATGTAGAATACTAGATTATCAAGTAAGAATTGAATAGAAAATTATCACAGATGTAAAATAGTTCTGTATATTCTACTTTCTTTAAACTGTACACATTACAAAACATTTACCACATTCAACTTTTATTCTAATTTGCACCAAATTTGGCACAACCTTGTTATCATAAAACATATAAAAAATGTAATAAGATGTAAAATTCATTTGCGCCCTAATAGAATCTAATAGGCATGATAGGATAGCTGATCTTTCACCATAACTATAGCAGCTTGAACACCAAATTTAACTAAAAACTTATATAATCTTCATTTGAGTTACATAACATCCAGATATGCCATTCTAAATATATAGTTAGTAAGGCATTTTTTTTTTGTGTTAAAAGAGTTTAGTCGAAATATTATATCAAATGAATATGCATGACTAAGACCCCTGGTCATGGTTGGTTGACAAGCAAGGGCAACCATTCAATGCTTATTTGTTTCACATGCATTCACTACCATCATAACGATACCTTACAGATCATAACATCTGTTCTATAAATAATATTGTCGATGACTAACATATATATAGAATCATGAATGTGACAAGGGCAATAACCATTAGGCTATAGGTAATTCAAATGCACTCTTAATACAGAATAATGAGACTGGTTGAAGCATTCAGCTTGGAAGTATAGCCATGAGAAGAAAACATGGAATAAATGACACTAAACTTATTGAGACCTCTGAAAAGAAGGTCTGTCACAAAAGTCCATCATTAAACAATTTGAGTTTTAAGTACGTGTAGCTGTATGAATTCAGTATTTCTACCAAAATCAAGGCATGACTAACTTTCAACGTCTAATTTTGAGTTGATTTCTATCAATTTGTGTATATTACGGACACTAGAACAACCATAAAGATGTAATGTCCTCAACCTAAAAGTAAAATATATCAAATATACATATTAGATTTATCGGAGAGGTATGAGTTCGACCAAATACCAGTTATATACTAGAAGGGTTGGATGTTCCCGTAGGTTCGTCCTATCAGGATCACTGGGATACCAGGGTAATAGAATAAGTAGATGTGTAGAAAGTCGGTTGCACTGATTGATAAAGGGCATTCAAGCCCGAAACGTCGTACATAAACTATATATATATCTTCTTATGGTTCTCATTCTATTCAGTTGGGTAATATAGTCGGAATCAGTGCAACCGACTTTCTACACATATTAGATTGATCTAAAAGGGGTGCAACTCTATCTAAAGCAAAGTATCATAGTAATAATGACTAGAGATACTTGCTCTACTAAACAGACTTCTACCCTATGCATATATTATTAGATATTTCACTGTTTTGGCAACTACCAAAACTACAGTGTTTGGAACAAAATAACATATCACTTACTTGCAACAATGTTTGACTAATTTGATAAGACTAGTGTCTGTAACATCAGTTAGAAAGTTTAATTTGACTGTTTCTAGACATCTATTACCATAGTTAGCTAACATATTTACACTGAAATATACAGAAATAAATAAATATCTAGAAAATGGATAATTTATTATAGGTAGCAAAATTTCTAGTTTGAGTTATATTTGAAGAATTTTTGCAAAGCACATCTGAGGACTATTTACATAAGATAAAGACCAAAATCAACCCCTTAAAATTCATTTTTAATTGCAACAAATTTAGAGCCTGAAAAATTGGAATGGTTTTTACTGACAACATACCTTCTACTTGTACAACCAGTAGAACTAATATCTAATGATGTTAATCTCTGACAATTATTAGTTATATTTCTTATACTATGATCAGTTATATTTCTACAACCACAGACATCAATGTTCCTACAACAATCAAAATATTATTTATAATAGTTATATTTCTTATTCTATGATCAGTTATATTTCTACAACCACAGACATCAATGTTCCTACAACAATCAAAATATTATTTATAATAGTTATATTTCTTATTCTATGATCAGTTATATTTCTACAACCACAGACATCAATGTTCCTACAACAATCAAAATATTATTTATAATAGTTATATTTCTTATACTATAATCAGGTGTTTTTCTACAACAGACATCAATATTCCTACAACAATCAAGGCATACTTTATATAAGTTGTATTTCTTATACCATGATCAGTTATATTTCTACAACAGACATCAATATTCCTACAACAATCAAGGCATACTTTATATAAGTTGTATTTCTTATACCATGATCAGTTATATATAAATATTAAAATTAATTATATAAGATGTGAAAATTTAAATCTTGAATGGAGCTCTATCAGAAAATTTAACAATTTTTTAACAATGATTTTGTTTTTTAAAAGTTGATTTTTACTGATATAGCTTAGTAGATGGCATTATCATTTCCTTTAACATTATGTTAATCATTTTACAGTCTTCTATAACCTATCTATATACTTATAAAAGATGCACTTTACCTGATATCCACAGAATAAGTAGCCACCTCTACCATAGCATTATCAGATATATTAGGACAATTAGCTAATATTAATGATTTTAATCTCGGACAATTTCGGACAATTTTTCTAATACAGGCGTCACGAATCTATAAAACAGAAGAATATACGAGTTTAGAAACATCCTAACTTTGATATTATTCACAACAATCAGCAAGCAACAATCAACCTTTTAAAGGGTAAATTGCGACTTGAATATTTTAGATAGTCTTAACCTTGAGGTAAATGAAAGCAAGTTTGTTATAAAAGCCAATTTATGAATTAAACTGATCAGTTTATAAACAGTTGTCAATGAATCTTACAAACGTAGATAATTATGGATACACAGTTAAAAAGACTCAAATTTCATCACTAATAACCCTTTACTGATTCACTCAGTTACATAATTCCTATATCTGAGATTTAAGATTCAATTGATAGCACAGTATGTAAAGTATCTCTTTAAGCATTACAGACGTAGAACAGAAATTGAGAGTGTTTCATTGAAAAATCTGAAACTATCATACCTGTTTACAACCACGTAAATCTAAATTCTCCATTCGACCTAAATTTGCTGATATCTGGGTCATACAGGAATCAGTTAGCTGCAATAAAATTAGCTTTTAGAGAATATTCCTTTGTATTTCTACTGTTATCCACATACCTTCACTTATTTTGCTACATAACCAACGAAATGAAATAATAAGATCTTAAGAGACAGAATGTCTTTCAGTGGTGATGAATTTTCCAAAGAAACTCACTTCTCAACTCAATGCTACATGTATAATGGAAACTAAACTATATCTTGCAATTACATATCAACTTTCAATAATATAGACTAAAACCTTAACAAATAATAATAAAAGTGATATGTAAGAAATATATTACCTTATAACACTGTCCTAGGTTGAGAGTATATAAATTAGTACAGTTATTGGCTAAAAACCTCAATCCTCTCTGATTAATATTAAAACATCCAAACATCTCTAATACTCGTAAACTAAAAACAAACAGTTGCATGACAAAACTCAAACAAATTTGCTCTGTATACTGGTAAGATTATGATAAGATTCAGGATATCATTTCTTCCATTTAATACAAGTCTTGGGCATTTTGTTCACACTTAAAGTCAGTTTATGTTTTGTGTTGAAGTAAATCTTATTGAACATTTCATATATACATACTGTAACTAAGAGAAAAAGTTATACTATTATATTTTAACATAATGGTCATAGTAAACTTTGTCATATAAAACTAGTTGATAAAGTAAACTACCTCATATAAAACTAGTTGATAAAGTAAACTACCTCATATAAAACTAGTTGATAAAGTAAACTACCTCATATAAAACTAGTTGATAAAGTAAACTACCTCATATAAAACTAGTTGATAAAGTAAACTACCTCATATACAACTGGTTGATGAAGCAAATCTTGTCAAATAAACATTATACACATTACCTTGATCCATGTTTTTGAATGAGAGTTTCAAGTCCCACATCAGATATAACTTGACAACCATTTAAACATACACTTTCTAACCTAATAAACATAAACATACATAATTAACAGGGTGTCATCTCCATTAGCTGGTTATTGACCAAAACCTGAGGAAAGGCTATTATATGATTACATAGTAACAGAAATTATTATACTGAAGGGTTATCTAATATATTTCAATACTGGAAGACATCAAATAGTAAAACCAATAATCAGATAAATTACTGCACCAATTTAAAAATGTAGTAAATCAACCAAATGCAAAAACTTCAGAAAAAAATAGACATGAAATAAAAAACCTAAATTTACAAATGGGCTGATAACGGTCTCCCTATCATTCAAAATGGCAATATACCAACATTAAGCTGGTATTAAGTTAAATGTGCTGCAGTCTCTTCTCAATAGAAATGCTTTAGATAGTGTATATAAACAATTCAAACTTACCTATGAGAACTTTGTGCTATAGCTGACAGTCCTGTATCTGTCACATGGCACCAGCTAGCATCAATATGAGTTAAATTATAACAGGTTTCAGCTGCATGTAATAGTAAACTATCACCAGTTAGACTCCCTCTACTACATCGGGAAAAATTTAGTTCCTGAAATGCAAAACAACTTAATAGTAAACATACTCAATACCTACAGTAAATAGGTAATATACACCAAATGGTAGCTGTTAGATATGATAACATAGTCTCTAGTGAATAAAGATGCATTTTCTTATATTTACCATCTTCATAATGAATTTGTAGATTTATCAAGATAGATAAAAATTGGAATTTCTATTGTTTCTAAAAACCAAATTTGTTGCAAGGGGAATAACTCCTAAACCAATCATCTGAATAATACCAAATTTGAACTTGACTAAGATCTCATATAAATATGCATACCAAGATCAAATTAAAACTGCAGCATCTAAAATGCCTAAAATCCAAATTTAAAAGGCTTTACTAGGTCAAGGGCAATAACTCATCAACTGCTGTGAGAGTAAACAGCGATTTTTTAGACACACAAAACGTTGCATCAGGTAATGGGTTATTTTGGCTGATATCTTATAGCTTGATCCTGTCAAAGCATTATAGTTTTAAACAACTTAGTTCATAGATAATCATCTTCATGAGTAGTTTTCTTCAACTCTTATTATTATTTGGAATTTATTCTTTTTTGAGTGGGCATATAGAAGCCTAATTACTGTCCCTTTACTTTTATCAGTAGGCTAAATCAAATGATAGCAAATACATTTATGTCAATCAAAATAAGGTTCAAAAAAATAATTGTTATTATTCTAAAATAAATTTTTTTCAGAGGGTAATTGATTGTTTTAAATCAAATTTCTATATAATAAATGAAAATAAGGGAACCCATCTTTAAACATTAAGGTTTGAAACCATTACTTTTTATTAAATCACCATGACATTGTATTAACTCACCCGTAATGTATGTGAACATTGATTAAACATCTGTTTTAAACCATTACTAGTTATTAAATCACCATGACATTGTATTAAAGCTAGAGATATGGGATGTCTTTTAGAGATTTGATCTAACCATTCATCTGTTATAGAATGTTGTTTTTTCACTGCTATACATTTCCCTAGAAAATAATTGGAGTAACAACAACAATTCATAAGTAAAATTGAGGAAATGCAAATCTAAAGGCAATGATGATGAGTTGGTGAATCAGAAGACTTTGCTAGGGTTTAAGAGGAATTGAATTTAGACTACTATGTTTCTACAGCAACTAATCACAAATTTCTCACATTTCATACTGGAATAAGTATTTAACTCAATATGTATGTACATGATACAATAAGTAGTAGGCCTACTTGTCAAGAAATGAATCAAATAGCTATACTTGATCATTTGAGGTGGAGAATGAATGACCAAAGCAGATGTTGATGAAAGCACTTCCTTTCTGCCCACTAGACTGAAACAACAGAAGTTTTGATACTTACATAAAATTTCATCTAAAGCCACTCTATGAAACTGTCGACAAACTTGACCACAATTCTTCAGATCAATATGACCAAGGTAAGAAAAGATATGAAGCCATATTTCATCTGGCATACACACCCATGGTGAAAAATCACCCACTTGAATTCTTGGTGTCTGCAAAAAAACAGAAAAAAACACTTTAAGAGTAATTCGTATCAGATATCAAAACAAACATTTTCATAACTAACATCAAATAATACGAAAATATTGCAATTGTCTTGATCACCACTTTAAACAGCAGACAAAATATCCAGATAATCCAAAATTTGATATCAATTGACATTTAGAGTTAGCTTTCATCAAATAATTTGTGAGCATAGAGTAATGTGTTCCACTGTGAATCAGACAACATTCCAGGTTATAACACATGTTTAAATAAGTTTAGAATTAAAAGACTTTATATCTTTAGGCCTATAATTTAGACAAGTATGTAAATAGTGTCATCACACTGAAAGAAATAGCTAATATAGATAACCTTTCTTTAAATAAATACAAGTCAGAATACAGATTACAATGTTACTTCAATTGTAATGTTTCCAAGTTTTAGAATATTCCATTAAAACAATCTGATTCTGTAATGGTTTACTTTATACCCATAGCCAAGACAGTAAAACAATCCAACTTAAGATGAGGTGAAAGTAAGTTGTGGTTTTTCAAGTGAGACATTTGCCTAAATTACTGCATCGATAGTTTGCCTTTCAAAGAAATGGAATAAACCTTTTCTAATATAACATCTAAATTGTCTCAAAGACAGTTTAGGTAAATATAAAACTGTATAAACCAAACATGCCAGTAAGAAAACAACTAACCATGTAATATCTTAAATATTCAAATATAAAAAACAACATAAACATAGTAATCTCTTATAGATTTTAGCTATCTTAGTGTGTCACACAGAGTCTCTTGAAATCTACTTGTTTTATCTCTCCATTTTCTAAGAAGGCAAATGCAGTTTCATGGAAAAAATATTGAAAAGTGGTACAATAAATTAAATTGAAAACTTGAAAAAATAAAGACAAGCCAAAGATTTTGGAGTTGACAAACAGATTTCTTCCTCTGAACTGAAAGCAATATAACAGTTAAATAATATGAGGTAATACTAATAGATATTCAATACTAATGTATTATAACTATTTAGGGAATCTATTATTAATAACAAAAAACTATAATAACAAGGTGTAATGTCTTTCTAAGAAATCAAATAAAAGTAGTGAAAGTGAAAGTAGACTACTCACCAATTCATGGTATTTACTGTAAGCTGATAATGAAGTCTCTGGTACTGAAAATAGATAAATTAATATTTCAGGTATTTGACAAAAAAAAATAAGGAAATGATTAAAATTTTAAAAGATAGCTTGCCAGGCAAGGTAACATACGCCCACTGGCAGCATTGAATTTGAAAAATAAATTGAGCCATAACTCAAAAACATTCACTAAATGAATATTGAAGTCAAGGGCAAAAACTCAAAAACTATTCATGGAAAATTGTCAAATTAAAACTTGACCACCATCTTATCTATTTCAATACTCATACCAAGTTTCATCAAATCTATTAAAAAATTGTAGCTTATTTTGCACCCACAAATAGTTTTGACGCAATATTACTAAGTCAAGGGCAATAAATCAAAAACCATTCGTTAAAAAAGTCGGAAATTCAAACTTGACTAATGTCTTATCTATTCCATCAAAATCTTTTGAAAATTAAAGCTTCTTATTGAAACCACAAATAGAATCTTGACGCAATTTCACAAAGTCAAGGGCAATTAACTCAAAACAGTTCATTGAAAAACTGTCAAATTCAAACTTGACTGAGGTCTAATCAACTCCAATGCTCACACCAAGTTTCATGAAAATCCTCTGAAAAAAAGATTTTACTACGTCAAGGGCAATAACTCAAAAACTGTTCATCAAAAAAATTGCCAAATTCGAACTCGACTGTTGTCTTATCAATTCCAATGCTCACACCAAGTTTCATTCAAATCCATTGAAAATTGTAGCTTCTATTGCATCAACAATAAATTTTGACGTGATGTAAATAAGTCAAGGGCAATAGCTCAAAAACAGTTCATCGAAAAATCTTCAAATTCGAAGTTGACCGCCGTCTTATCAATTCCAATGCTCACACCAAGTTTCATTAAAATCCATTGAAAATTGTAGCTTCTATTGTGTCTACAACAAATATAGAGGCAGGGGGAATAACTCAAAAACCATTTATCGAAAATTTGTCCAAATCAAACTTGACTGCCATCTTATCAATACCAATGCTCATACTAAGTTTCATCAAAATCCATAGAAAATTGTAGCTTCTATAGTGTCTACAACAAATGTTGACGGACCGACAGACCGACAGGGGCAACGACAATATACGTCCACATATTCACGTGGGCTTATAAAAATCTGTTCATTCGATAATTTCCATACATGCATACCAAGTTTCATTAAGATTGGATAAAAGCTTAAGCCTCAATCATGGATACAACCCAAATTTGACGCGTTTTTACTAAGTCAAGGGCAATAACACAAAATCCGTTCATTCGATATTTCCATTTTCGAACTTGACTGAGATCAATACATACATGTATACCAAGTTTCATTAAGATTGGATAAAAACTGTAGCCTCTACCTCGGATACAACCCAAATTTGACGCGTTTTTACTAAATCAAGGGCAATAACTCAAAATCTGTTCATTCGATAATTTTCATTTTCGAACTTGATCGAGATATCCTTAATATATACATGTATACCAAGTTTCATTAAGATTGGATAAAAACTGTAGCCTCTATCGTGGATACAACAAATGTGGACAGACGGACGGACCGACGAACCGACCAACGGACGGACAGGGGCTACGGCAATATACGTCCACATTTCCATGTGGGCGTATAAAAAAAATTAAATTAAAAGTAAAATAAATCTACTCCAGAATTTATTTAGTTTCATTATTCAAAAATTACATTTAAATTTATTTATTTTATAATAACTATAAAGGCCATGGTTTGCTATTTTGAGGTTAATTTGGGTCTTGAATATATGTAGTCATTAGAGGTACTAGAAATGCATCAAATAATTTCGGTCAAAACTACCTCAAACTAGAAAATATAATAAGGTATGTGATGTTTTGTTTAACAATACCAATTCCTGACATCCTTATAAAGTTATAAGCCTAGACTCATTGAAAGGATAAGTTGTCATTCTAATTTTCAAATACTGATAATTCCAGACAGCATGGATTTGAAAGTTAAAATTTCAACTGTGAGCTTTGAACACTATTAGTGCTTAGCTTTTCTGTGACTAGGGTAGGATTCAATCAAATATTTATTGAGTAAATACACCTTTTTATTGTGTCAGTTTGTTAAGTTATTATGTTATATATATCAAATTGAAATTGAAGTTAGATTTCAGCTATTTGTAACAATAGTTCTAGTTCTCCTGAATTCAGGCCTTTATTTATATTTAGATGGGCAGCAATCTACATTGAAGTAGAAGTTTATGTATTCTTTCCCAAAATCTTCAAAGGGACTGGTGTAGCCCAAGTACAAAATCAACTCTACAAAAACAGGCAAAGCATGGTAGCTTTTACTGAGCACTTAGACAGGGTGGTCCATAAATAACGACCTATTTTGATGATATTTCTCCATTATTGGAGGTGATATAGAGTAGAGACCTAGACATTTCTTATGGTACCACCATGGTTGTGAATAAACAGTATACGACACAGCAGCGGATAAAACTTGTTGAGGCCTACTTCACGACAAAGTCAGTATGTGAGAGAATTCGGCAAAGGACATATGCTGACAAGATGGACTATTGAGCGTCTGATGACAAGATGGACTATTGAGCGTCTGATAGCTAAGTTTTAGGAGACTGAGTGTGTTGGAAATAAAAAGAAAGGTCACAGCGGCCGTTCATTATCATATCATACTCCAGACAGGATTCAGATACCTAAAGAGTTTTCAATTTCTACAGCTTTTGCAGAGATAAAATGGTCATCATTATGGAACAACTTGGTGAATAAATTTTGGAAATATCTTAACTGTGTCAAAAATGAGGTAAAAAGAAGCTATACTTACCCAAATTGACGACAGGTTGTTTTATTGGTAGCTCAGCTGGCAATCTATGTTCCACAATATTAGGCATATTAACCTCATCATCATTATCTATCAGTGGTGGACCAACATCTAGCATTTCAACATCATCATCATCTTCATCATCTACATTTTCAAGATCATCAAATGACAAAGGTACTTGTGATGGTGTGAATGATTTCTTGTTTGTTGATATTCTTAGATGGGCACTAGTTGGACGAGCATGAGAGCTGCTTGGTCTCATGCTGCTGTTTGGTCTTGAGTATGCAGGTGTTGATTTAGGTTGAGCACTTACTGGTCTTTGTTGCTGTACCTTCCTGAAAATCAATGTTAGAAAATCTTATACTTCCTACAGTATTGGGTAGCTTAATTGTTTAATTGTTTAAAGTCAGTTAACAGAAGAAAAAAAATCACTGAATGGTTAAACCTTGTGAAAAAGTATGGCACAGAACAATAGCAGTACTTACCGTCTATACAAATCAGCACTTGCAGGTCTCTGTTTCTTCAAAGTCATATTCTCTGTAGATTCAAAATTATCTAGACTATACACTGACACACCTTTCTTATTAGGAAAACCAAGTTTAGCCTTCGGCATACTGACACTAGATTTAAGATTCATCTCTCTTGGTTGGATAGCAGACCAGGCCAAGTTTGATTTTTCCCATTTCCTCTGAAAAGGCACACTGTTCACAGACTGAGCCACTTTACTTTGAACCACCTTTTTATTCTGCCTAGGTGATATTTTGTTTGTTGCAGCCTTTTTAGGTGTTTTTGGTCCAAGAATTTGAGCCAAAAATGAATCTTTCTTAGCTGGTTGAATCTGAACTGGACCATTTGCAGATTTCTTTGCTTCCATGATAGCCTGAAAAACATCTGATTCCACTGAGGAGTCAACCATCATCTGCCTGTTGAGTTCCTTAGCTTCTTCTTCGTCTTCACTACTACTGCTTGAAGCCAGATTCAAAGAAGGGACAACAGACACGGAAGAGTTGGTAGTCCTTACCTCCTTGCTTTCTTCAATTCCAAACACCTCAATATCAATTTCTACATGATCTTTTCTCTTTCCAAATGGTCTGCCTTTTGGTTTAGGTGATGCTACTACAGTCGGTTTCATATCAGCTGTTGTATTGGACAGGTTCAAATCCAATGAAAATTCAGTGTTCTCTTCAGACTGTGGTGCTTCTTCTTGGGGAGTTGTTTTCTCAGGCTGAACCTGTAGATCTTTACTAGTAGATGGTTCAGCCTGTTCAGCAAAAACATCTGTTATGTCCTGATTCATACCATGAGCATCTCTTTCTTTATCTAAAGAAGATTTGGTCTTCTGATTAAAATATGTCCGTATGTAGCCTCTGATAACTGGATCAGTGATAACATCACATATTTCATTGATATCTTTCTCTGTTCTATAAAACTTTGGATCAAATTTTGCCTTCACTTCTGAAATTGTAGATTCAGTAATGCCTGAAGACACATCTGAAAACTCTTCTTCGGGATCAGTTTGAAACTTTTGTTTGGCTTTCTCTTTAAACTGTTTGATAGAGGGTTTGATTTTGGCTGCTTGAGATACTGTTTGCCTCACGTCTGTAGATCTGTCTTGATTCTTCACATCATGATCTCTACCCTGTTTTGCACTCAGCCCATTTTTGGATTTTTTGGATTTCTCAGGTTTGACCTTATTCTTCTTTTTTGCCAGAACTGGTTGGACACCAATCAGCACCTCACCACAATCACCACACCATGTCATATAATCCTTATTAGGTGCAGAACATTCTGGGCAAATTATTATCTTTTTTTCTGATTTAGATGCAGATTCTGTTTTCTTTGAATCACCAAGTTTCAAATTAGGGACTATGATGCCTAACTTTTCAATGTGATCAGTCAAACCACCAGCTGTCATAGCTGTTGCAGAAGTTATATCTGTGCCAACTGCAGTTGTAACTTCTGAAGCACCTGTAACTGTTGTAAAATTGTCATTATCTATTTCAGATTCTGGAGTAGACTCTCGAAAATCATCTAAACTATTTCTTCTTGGTAATTTAGGTTTTTGTTGTAAGTTTTCCAATGATGAAAAATATCTGTGAAGGGAGCTGGCAGCATAAGAAGAGCTTTGACTCTCTTTTATACTATTTGGTGGTTCTTCAGCAGCATCATCTTGTTGATTTCTTCTATGTAAAAGATATAACTAAAATTTAGTGTTTACATCATTTAAATCAATTCAAAAGCCTACATCTTATTACTCAATACATAGCTTGAAGAAGATTACAAAAACTCAAAATCTGTGATCTCAAATTATTATGTGTCCTAGTGTATATGGAAACTTTCTGAATCAAAACTCTAATTTGAGAATATTTTAATCCATCAACACCACAGAAACTCTACCAACCACAAAATTATGTGATATTTACCCTGGCAGTCACAAAAGCAGCTTTAACAATGTTAAATAAAAGTTAAAAACCTTACCTCTGTTCATGATATTGTCTAACAGCTTCTTTATGTCTTAATGCTGTGTCTTCTTTCTTTGTTGTCTCCTTCACAGTTCTATCTGTTTTGATAGGAACTGCCATGGGTTTTGCAGCTGACTTCTTTTTAGATAAGGCCTCTTTCTGTATATTGGTATTTTTAGCAAACTTATTGTAGTGATTGTTGGGATAGATCTGGGGGTGCCCTGGCTGAATGTCAAAATTATGGGAATGACTAGGAGGAGAATGTACATGTGGTTGAGATGGAGGTCTGGGTACAAACATCCTGTACTGGTTACAGTTATTACTATTCATATTGTTAAACACTGTCTGCTGATAGTTTGGGGGTGGATAGTTGAAAATTCCAGAATTGGGAGGACTAGTGCCTGGTGAACCCTGGTGCATGTAGCTTCTTGATGGCGGTGACTGTCGAGGATAATAGGGTTGAAAGTAAGCATTTTTGGGAGATGGTGGTGACATGAACATCTCTCCATGTGAATTGTACATCATATTGGGTGGAGGAATATGTTGGTAATTTGGTGGCGGCATTCCTAGTGGACCTGGATAATGCTGTGGCTGTGGACTCATGACATTGTAAGGAGGAGATGGTGGATAATAGCCAGAACTTGGACTGTATTGATGACTTCTTCTTGGGTCAGTCTGATTTGGACCGAATCTTCCACCATAGGCCTGTCGGTAAATTTCATCTGCTGAAAATGTCACGTTTCTAGATACAAGAACTTGGTCATAATTTCTAGGCTGACCCTGGTGATGCTCCTGTTCAAGATCATTGATGTTCTTTGAAGGAATCTGCTCACTGACTGAAGATGATGAGATTTGACTCAAACCATCTGGAAAGTGTCTCTTGTTATTACTCACTGGTTTACTGTGATTGGTATTGAAATTATTATGAACAATGTGATGTTCAGTTACTTCAGTTGAGACCTCAGTTTCTGTAAAAGGACCAACAGTTGAAGACCCTTCCAGTAAATGAGGTGATGTTTCTGTTGTCTTGTTTTGATACAGCGCATTGATGTCTTTCACTGATTTTCTTAAAAATTCCTCATATTTGTCTTCACCTAACAAACTTTTAAAATCACTGGCATCTAAGATAGAATTTTCGGCTGTAAGACGCTTGTCAAGAACTGAAATGGTAGATGGTGGAGAGGTTGGCCTATGAGTGGAAAGTCCTAGATCCTCAAAATCAACTACGCTTTTAAACACAGAAACTGCTTCAAAATTCTGAGAATCCCTTAAATTTAAACTAGGCACTTTAGAATCAATTTCAGGCAATTTCTGCTCATTTTGGGGATGGTTGAAAGTTTCAACAACATGAATCTCTTCCATTCTGTCAGTAACATCAGTCAAAATATCACTTTCTGACTGAAATGATTCTCTTCTAGCTTTCAATTTCACTTCTTTTAAGGGAGAATTAAGGCGATAATCTTGTCTTGAAAACTCAGCTTCAATATCATCTAAGCCATTAATTGCCCCATTACTGGCATTATTACCGGTAGTCTCAAAATGAGAATTTGTAGTTCTAAATTTGCCTTTATCTGGATCCTTCACAATGGAAACATCTTTATTTACTTTTCTATCTTTAGCCAACTGGTTTTCTTGTATGGTTGATTTTGAATTAACAGGCAGTGACAACTTGGATTCAAAATAGGCTAATCTCTTTTCTCTTAGTTCTTCTGGACTAGGTGCTGGCTTACTATTATCCATTGTCCTTCTTAATTCTGACCTGAAAAAGAATTTAAAAAAAAATCCAAGATTTATAAAAACATCTTTTATGGTCTTTTATTGCTATAAAGACATAAATATAAAGTATGGGAATGGGACTGCTTTGTAAATGCAGATATTTCAAATATAATATCTCTTTGTTATTGTACTACAACCTACAAGTAGTCTGAGATATCTGAGATGTTTTCCAGATTTATAATTTGTAAAATGTTTTGAAGCCAAAACCCTCCTACATTGCTCATTAAAATTTGAAGTAATTGGTTTTGTAATCACAAACATTTTATTGTCCCAAATCAAATAAAATAACCTGATTCTTCTTACTTTACCTTTTTGTTTTATATATATTTCATTGCCACTTTCACAAGCTTATTCTGAGCATTAAAAATATAGTCTCATTATTTGTGCACTTTCCCATATAGACATAATTATTTTATAGTCATGATCATTTCTTTTTATCTTTAGGATATATGATGCTAAGGATATGTTATGTAACCTAAGCCTTTATGAAAGTGACTGACGCTTAGCAGCAGCAATGATGTACAGTAATATATTAACCTGGATGCAACACAGAGACTTAAGTGCCTATTTTTTGGTGTTTACTGACTACCGGTACTAGTCCAAAACTTAATGACTCTGTTACAGCCTCTGATAGCTTTTTGGACAGATATGGCTGGGAGAGAGTCAGAAAAACTAAGCACCAAAAATTTGGCATTTTCCACACCTCCACGGGTGCTGGGTTTTCTTGAAAAAATAATGACGCAGTCATAGGATTGACATGAGTGGTGTAGGGGGATAATGATGGTAAGATTGGACTACAAAAACATCAATCTTTCCAAATATATCAAGGTTTGCTGGATTTGAGGTATGTAAATAGGTTCAAAACCCACGCACAAAGTCTTGCCAAATAGCTGTCAGAGGCTGGAAATACAGTCGGCAAGTTTCGGACTAACTAATTACATGTACTGGTACCATATATGTATTCAATTATTAACGCATGGAGAGTAGAACCCTGTCTCTGATAAATAACTTGTCATCAATCATCATGTACGTCATAGTTTTCATACTAATCTTTCTGATTTAGTAATTTGCCACTGATTGGTGAGCTCTGACCTGCAGAGCAGCATGATGAAACCTTGGGGAGTGGAAAGTAATTGTAAAAAAACTTGTTCACTGCTTTAGGTCAATGTTTGAATTGCTGAATGACATTGGCCTATCCGTTTCAAAAAAAGTAAATAAACTCCAAAATTGTCTGACTCTGCTACCAGAGCTTTCTGAGTAGGCTAATCACTGCACTGGTTTCCTGTTGAACATTTGTAACCAGCCGCATACAACGTAAGCATACCATTAGACCTAACGGGTTGAATTAAATATACTCTCACCTTATTCAAATATAAAAACAGATTGTCATAAATTCTTTGACTGCCAAATTCAAGGTTTTGTCAAGTTACCATGTACTATCATCAAAACAAACAATTTGGGCAGCCATTTTTTTTATGCAGGGTAGTTATTTTGTCTGACAGAATACACTTTTGTCCAGACATATATTTTGCTGTATATTTCTTTCAGATTATTGCTTGTCAACAAAGACTACAACCTAAACTAAAATATTATTATTATTGCTGTTGAAAAAAACATTTTCTTAAAAATTGTACTCTATCCTAGCCTATACTTCTTAAGCAATTTAAAGGTGTATTTATTCTTGATATACACAAATAATCACTCAGAAATTGAAAATTGGGTCAAATATCCGCGTGCCTAACCATAACCGGAAATTGTAAATGTATGGAAAAACGAAAACATGTTGTCCTAGAAAAAGATGAAGGCTAAGAATACAGGCTTGATATTATAATCATTTATCGTTTGAAATTCTTTCCACACTTCCCCGATAAGAGCAAGAAGATTTAAGTTACGTAAGTCTATAAATAACTACTCTCTATTAAGTTACTGTAGAAAGTTTTTTTTGGGGGGGGGGATTTTTTATTGAGTAGGCATACGAAGTAGGAAATTGAGTATTTCTATAAGTTATCGGCTCAGGTACTTTTACTGAGAAATTTGATTTAGCTCAAAAGTTAAACAAACCCACCAAAGATTTGAGTTAAAATTGCCCTCACAAATTGTAGTTCAAAATTTTCTAATACTAGTAGTAATAATATATCTTATATGGTTATGAGTTGAAATTCTTTGTTTCAGATTGATCACTGCTGATCATGGATTTTCAACACAGAGCTGGTGGCAAAACTGGGTCAGGGGGTGTGGCCTCTGCATCTGAAACTAATCGTGATCGAAGAGAGAGACTACGTCAGTTGGCCCTTGAAACTATTGACCTTAATAAAGACCCCTATTTTATGAAAAATCATCTGGGATCATATGAATGTAAATTATGTTTAACTTTACATAATAATGAGGTAAGAATTTGATTGATAAATTTTTAGTGAATGTCTGTCAGAACAGTTACAGACCAAAACAGTAAATTTCTATAGTCAAAATGGTACCAGATGAACCAAAACAGTAGCCTAACAAAATTATAAAGTCAAAACGGTACCAGATGAACCAAAACAGTAGACTAACATATTTCTATAGTCAAAACGGTACCAGATGATCCAAAACAGTAGCCTAACAAATTTCTATAGTCAAAATGGTACCAGATGAATCAAAACAGTAGTCTAACAAATTTCTATAGTCAAAACGGTACCAGTTGAACCAAAACAGTAGCCTAACAAATTTTTATAGTCAAAACGGTACCAGATGAACCAAAACAGTAGCCTAACAAATTTCTAGAGTCAACTAGTGTTCTGTCCCAAATTATTCTTTTGATTTAAAAAATGTGTAAGAAGGAACAATAGCTATGATTATTCTATAGCAGTTATCAATAATAAATCACTATTAAAACAGGTTCATGTTCCTTTAAGTATTTTGGATTGAGTTTAGCTACTAAAGGTCAACAAGTGGAAAATTTCCAATTTAAAGCTTTCGACCATAGGTATTTGGGTACAGGGAAAGTACATCTGAGTTTCCCTCAAATGCTGATTGTGCAAGAAGTGTTTTTCTGTAGCTCAGATATTTTTTCCAAGTGAAAACAATTGTAATAAAAGTTTATCTTGGAAATGAACAATTTTTTATATTTTTCATGGGGGTTAAGCTGTGAACTCAGAAGCACCTAGACTATCTTTCCTATCCTATTCCTTTCGACAGGAATGCACCGACTTCCATTTAAAGTCATCAATACATGAGTTGTTATCTTGAAATCAGATGTAACTATGTTAACTAAGTAAACCTAACTCTATATTTAATACGTTTGTAATGAATCTCTATATATTTTAGGGTAGTTATTTAGCTCATACTCAAGGTAAAAAGCATCAAGCTAATTTGTAAGTATAGATATTTTATCCTCTATGTTTAAATGTTTGTTAAGGCAATGTCAATGATTTTTTAGATTTTAATACTGTTAATTTTCTTATCAACATATTGATGCAGTGGCTGTGACACATGGCAGA
Source organism: Nipponacmea schrenckii (assembly GCA_030562195.1). Lineage (NCBI taxonomy): Eukaryota > Metazoa > Mollusca > Gastropoda > Lottiidae > Nipponacmea > Nipponacmea schrenckii. The sequence goes on from CM060201.1 coordinate 7,510,376, forward strand.
ATATGTTGTATACCCTTCTAGACACCTGATCTATTCATTTATTATTAGTATTTCTGTTTAAGTTTTGTTATTTAGACTGTTACGTTTTATTTGATAAAATTATTTTGTAATATTTAGAAATTACCTTGCTTTTAGAGATTTTGAATATTTAGTGATCAATAAGTAGATGATTTGGAAATTATGTCCCTTATTCGAAGCATATATTTGAGCTTTGTTCAGTGCTTTATAAGCTTATTACAAGAAATTATAGAAACTTCACTGAAACTCTTACAAATGTTAAATTAATACACATGAAATTTTCTTTGACCATTGCATTGTATTTTGTAATTCATCTTATTTAACAGAGCAAGAAGAGCTGCTAAAGAAGCTAAGGAAGCCCCTTCTCAACCAGCTCCAGAAAAAACAAAGGTTGAAATTAAAAAATTTGTAAAGATCGGACGACCTGGTTACAAAGGTAAGAGAAATATTAATCTATGCTCTTTTCATAAGGGTTCTATAGCACAGCGGTTAGAGCGTTGGTTCTTAACAACATGACGTCATTTGCTTGGATACGTTGAAAAATGTCGGACATGAGTTCTAATCTCGATCGGTGTGTGAAAGTTTGATGACCTTGAATAATTCCAGTCCACCCAGCTGTAAATGGGTACGGATAATCTGGGAAAGATCAATGCCAAGAGGTTTTGCCAAGGACCAACTGGTAGAAAGGATCCCTGTCACGGCAGACTTTTGAACTTGAGTTGTTATCCTTGTAAAATATAGTTGTTTGTTTCTTTGACATTATTTAGGCCTAAGTTACAGTAACCATGTTAAAGATTCCTAAATATTTTCTCCTGCTCCTTTTCAAACTACATGATAAATACTTAATTAATTCTAAAAAAACATTCTGTCAGCCAATATTAATTAATGAAACTTTTGATTTCAGTAACTAAACAGAGAGATCCCGAGAATGGACAACAGAGTTTGCTGTTCCAGGTAAGGCATATTTCATTCAAAAACTCACACAATTTTATGGATAAATTGCTACCAATTGGTTAGTCTTATGGCTGAAATTAAAGTTAATGTTTTGACAGTGGTTCCTGATGATAGTAGGTAGCAATAGTAGTTCCATATTTCCAAAATGCCATCAGTTATTTGGTTATGGTTTGAATTTTGAAAATATGATTTTGCTGTGGATCAAAAATTTCCTTTCAACTAAGTTGAATTTGTTCTTGATATAAGTTTATTTGTTAATTTACAGATTGACTATCCAGAAATAGTTGATATTATTATGCCACGTTATAGATTTATGGCTGCTTATGAGCAGAAAATTGAGCCCCCAGACAGAAAATGGCAGTATTTATTATTTGCTGCAGAACCTTATGAAACCATAGCTTTTAAGGTTAGTTGAGACTGTTATTTCAGTAGCAGTTTGTGTCTTGTTATTAAGCTGATACATTTAAAATACTAAGCTGAACTAATGAAATAGCATTTCTAAAACAAATAAAGAAATATGCCAAAGTATGCAGTAAGCTTCATACCATTGGTTGAATTATTCATTTATTAGTCTCTATCTTCACTACTAATATTTATAGGTACCAAGTAGAGAAGTTGATAAAGATCCTAAAAAACTCTGGACTCATTGGAACAGAGATACAAAACAGGTACTGATCTCATTTTATTTGTTTTATGCTAACTTACCTAGAGCTTGTGGTTTTGATCACTGCATAGTCCTAGATAGCATATAACTGTTTTTTTTTAAATTGATGAGTATTACAAGGACATACACTTGGAAAAGCAATAAGGCTTTTGGAGCGTATTACTAGTAAAAGGATTCCCTGACTCTGAAAATTGGTGCAAAACTTGATGTGTATCAGAAATCTAATGTTTTTTTTTTTTTCTTAATTTAAGTGAATTTCATTTTCTTTCAGTTTTTTCTACAATTTGCTTTTAAATATGATCCTAATAAACATGGACCAATGGGACCTGGTGGACCCAATATGAGACATCAATTACCTCCAAGATTACCACCACCTCCAATGAATGATGGACCTCGTGGACCACCCATGGGACCACCTGGAATGAGACCTAGACCACCACCTCCTGGACATTTCAATATGGGACCTCCTATGGGTATGAATCCTAACATGCCTGGGGGAATGGGTCATCCTATGGGAGCACCTCCTCCTCCACCTGTTCCACCCCCAACAAGTACCAGTAGTGCTGGTGGTGGTGGTGGTGGTCCTCCTCAACAACAAGGAATGGCACCACCTCCCCCTCCTCCACCAAATTAACATCAACATCATTTAAATATGTATATATATAGTCATTCACTTCACTGTTCTAGTATGAAATAAACTTAATTTCAAAACAGACGAGTTTCTTAGATCTTGCAAAATGAAATGAATAGAGTTTTGCATCTTCCTCTTTTGCAACTTATTAAGCTAATGAAGATCAGTAATGCAATGCGGTGTGCATTTTTTTCATTTCCAATTGACAAAGGATGGTATTTAATGTGAAATACCTGTTACAATAGAACAAAAATGGATGAGACAGAAAGGCCGCTAGATGCTCTTTCCCCGTTGGCTACCTCAGACTATATCACTGAAAGATCGGATGTGCAATTCAGGAGTAATCTCCATTTAAAACAAATAATGAATACAATAGATTGATAACGACATCCTTTTAAGTCAATACAAAAACACGGTGTTGGTACTTCACTTTTGCATGACACAATAGCATTGGTCACCAATAGCCACTAATGTACTGAGAGTATGTATAGAAAAACAACCTTTACATTTGTAAATTTTATTAATGTGCGTTATAATGAGGCCATGTTCTAATTAATTCATAGAACTTCTGTCCAGGACAAGCTGTTTGTCTGACATCACGATGACCTTTGATAATGTAATCTTGTCGTATTTTACCATTTTTTACACCACAGTCGATAAGTTGTTTGACCGCGTTAATAGCAGCAGCATTAGGAACATGGGTAGTGAAATCACCAATGACACAGAATCCTGGAAAATTTCATTGAAAATCGGATGAAATATCTGTAAGTGAACAAGACTTAAAATCTTTCTTTAAGGTAGTGTTAATGGATCTTAATTGGATTCTAGCTCCGATATTAATATAAGTATTGTTCATGGTGCGACTTTGAAACGGGATTTATCAGCATGATATCCTCTCAAAGTATTAACCTAAAAATTTCTGCTAACATTATATTTAATAGATATTTTGAGGTGATTATGAATTAAATCAGGTTATTTCGCTCTCCTACGTACCTAAACCATCAGAGTTATGATTGAGTGTATGTGTTCCTATTTTACCCCAACCGTACGCTTCATACACATTACCATCTTCACCAATAACAAAAGTATAACCGATATCTGGCCAACCTGTAAGGTAAAGTGATTTTTAAGCAGTTAGAGAATTCTGTCCACACATCTGAGCAGTTTTCGCCATTCCACGCTATTTTATCTTGAGTAGTCTACCTTTCAATAGTTCAATTATTCAAATTTCTTTGTAATACTTTTAATTTTAAAATATGTGACAAGGGCTTACCATGGGTATCCATATGATAGTTTTGGTATTGTCTGACTATTTTAGAACAGGCTGTCTGAGATGTACAGGAACCCGAAGCCCCATGATGGATGTATACGTTTTGAGGAACGTGTGGGAGGTTATGAGCTACTCTCTTTGGTGGTCGAGCACCCCATTCGGCTCGAGATACAATATGTGGACAGCCTGGTAGTTGTTGAACAGATTTACCGGTGCCGGATCCTGTAAAATATTTCTTGTTGAAAGTGTTTGTCTAGAGGCCAATAGCCTATGATTTATAATCATACTCGTTAACCTTTGAGCTGTCCATAAGTAACAAGCAAGATAATGGCTATGATAAAAGAAAGAATGAACGATTCTTCGATGTCGTTTGGAAAGATCGACAGCAATAGCAGTCATGCAACATTCGTAAGAGACCCTATTCTAGGGTTTCAAATGCTGTATTACTCATACTGTCCTGTACCCCAAAAAAATATTTTATACCTGAACAACTTCTGAATTCTAGCCAATTTGATGCTACCCATCCATCCTGAAACAACGAAATTACACATTCATCAAACACTGAACAAAACTATACTATAATAAACTGTACACATCAAATAGAGCGAATATTATGTTCAGAGATCGTCAGTGTCATTGTAGACCTATGATAAGGTGGATGTGAAAAGGATTCAATTGCTATTCGGGATTATCCAAAAAGATGATCATCAGACATCTCATTAATCACGGTTGATATGGGCAAAACGGTCATATTGGGGCTTGGTCGACTACAAGAAATTGTGATCAAATTGATGATTATAGAATCTATTTTGCTAGAACGTAAAGAAGAGAAATCAGCTAAGAACAACAGAACACAGATTTCAGTCGTAAAGGTGCTCAGGTTTACGGAATCAGATTCTGTCAGATTTCATTTTAGATTTTGGCATTTTAAATCCACACGAGTCCGCCTTCAGTTGACTTACCGCATGATTATAATCAATGTGTGCCCATTTTAATCCACCAGCAGTGGTACTATCACCTTTGTATGGGTAGCAGTTCCCAACAGTCATGGTTCCTATCACGCCATGTGTTGTTCCAGCACCACTTCTAATGTGAACGCTCCCAGTAGCACAGGCACAGTTTGCACCAGCTGCTGACTGGGTTGATACTGCGATGATCAGAAATATTGTCAATAACATCACGTTTTATTTTAATGATTAGCTGAAAGGTGATAGAACTTGAATTTTGAATTATTGCGGTGAATAAAAAGAAATGTGTCCAAACGAATAATTTGCATGTGTACTGTAGACCGTGATCCACCTGCGTAAAGGTGATAGAACTTCCATTGTGATTGATTGCGGTGAATGAATAGAAATGATGTGTCCAAACGAATAATTTGCATGTGTACTGCAGAAATCGAGCATGATCAACCCGCGTTTCGGGCGCTTTGTGGTATTGGAGAATCATTTTTTTGGCGAATTAGGTCGCCAAATGTAACAAAGACGGACTATCTCGAGTACCGTGGAAAGGTTTGTCTAGATCTATTTATTTTCCAGCTTAACTCTTGTGAACCACGACTGAAATCAAAATTTGTAAATTCTCTATTCATTTATAAACTATGACAGTAAGTACTCTACCTGCGCTAATCTTGACACTGAACTAATTTATCAAATCCTGATCCACAATTTATTTGGGTTTGGTAATCTTATCTCTTGTCATTATGTTACACTACATTTAAGTTCCAAAAGGTACAAGAGTGCAAAATGAAAAGTAGGCCTGGTGTGTCAGGGACATTTTTGCACTGGTTAAGATATACATCTGTCTAAATATTTCAAATTCTATGTAGATAATCCATTATTGTTATTAGCCTACATCAGTAACTGAAAATGAGAATGCTACACTAACGGATTAATGATAGATATATGTGGTGAATGAATTCAGCTTCTGGCTATAGATAAGGCACTTTGGGACCTTAAATATGTCGGTTATAGGGTATGGTCCAGAAGAATTACAATGTGTTAGTCTGAACGACACAGTGATTTATTTGTAGAAAAACCTTTTTTTTAACTTTTTATTCTTATGATCGGTGTCATTGATATGTAATTGGTAAACAACATTTTAGACGACGGAATGGCTTCAACTTGACATGAATATGTAGTTCAAAGCTGAAGTACAGTTCCAGACTTACGACTGCGATGTACTCTGTAAATTCCGGCATCTGAGTAGGCCTATTGCGATCATAATCTGAACTGTCCTTTCTGGAAATAGGCGTTAGATCATCCACTATCAAACAGTGAAGTAAGTTATACAGCAGATTTGAAAGATAACGCAAGCCTACAATTAATATTATGATGTTGGCGTTATTTTAATGATTAATGATTCTTATTTACGGTGACAAGACATTTCTCCAGAATCACTTGATATATTTCGTCTGTATAGAAATCTAACAGTAAACTCATCCTAATTTCATCATAGGACGTTTCAGAATTGTGGGAAGTGAAGGCACCAACATCTCTTACTGATGACATTTATTAACTTGTAATCTTCACACAACAACAGTATAACACACAACATAACAAATATATTTATGCACACATCCAAGGAAATTTCACACCAAAAACTTTTTTAAGAGGAATAATAAAACTATCGTACGGATTTAAGTAAAATAAATGAGTAATTATTGATACATGTCTTAATTGTATTCAAAACCAATACTGTTTTTCTAATAAACAAAAAGAAAATGTTCCATCGTTATGATAACACATATATTTCTTTTAAAATATAAATCCAGTTTCACTGTTCAAAATTTGATATCGGCTTCTTCCCCGCCAAGTGCTCTTCACAAATTATTTTATACCATTCATAACTTTGACAAAACAATTATGTAGAACTAGAGATTATTTTTCAAGTGAACATCACCATATTCACCATATTAAGCATATAATCATTAATATATCTCGATATTTCTTAAATAAAAACAATCAATATCATGATAAACGTCTGTTTCAAATATTATGGTAAATTGTTGATAAAAATTGACCATATATCGATAATACTATCAATCACAATAACGTGATATTTCGGTATTTTTGAATCAGGAGATATTACTTTCTTTACTGGAGTTTATTGTGATACCTGTATATCACTATCAGGCCTCCAATTATACATCCCTTCCCACTGTTCAGGCAACATGGCTACTTTTATTCACGAATAATTTTCCACTGTTCAGAATTTTTAATCTGTTCATTAGCAGGACCTAGAAAGGTGGTACTACATGGTGTTGATTGATTTGATAAATATCTGAAAAGAAATAAAATATACTTTTACATCTTTTCTTTATTTGTTGATCCTGCAGGACTGTTGAAATGCAGTGTACAGAAACAATAACACTTAAGCAAAACTTATGAATAGGAGGCCTTATCTATAGGTGTTAAATCTGAACATACAGTGTGCAATGAGGGACCATTGAGTAAAGTAACATCAAATATGGACTTTCTTCTTCTCATAAAACTGTTCCTATGCATGCACCTAAATTACAAAGATCAACTAAGGATTGTCTCCTTATAAAACTTACCTATTACAAAGATCAACTAAGGATTGTCTCCTTATAAAACTTACCTATTGTAAACATCAACTATGGATTGTCTCCTTATAAAACTTACCTATTACAAAGATCAACTAAGGATTGTCTCCTTATAAAACTTACCTATTACAAAGATCAACTAAGGATTGTCTCCTTATAAAACTTACCTATTACAAAGATCAACTAAGGATTGTCTCCTTATAAAACTTACCTATTACAAACATCAACTATGGATTGTCTCCTTATAAAACTTACCTATTACAAACATCAACTATGGATTGTCTCCTTATAAAACTTACCTATTACAAACATCAACTAAGGATAGTCTCCTTATAAAACTTACCTATTACAAAGATCAACTAAGGATTGTCTCCTTATAAAACTTACCCTATTACAAACATCAACTATGGATTGTCTCCTTATAAAACTTACCTATTACAAACATCGACTTTAGATAGTCTCCTTATGAAACTGACCTATTACAAACATCAACTATGGATTGTCTCCTTATAAAACTTACCTGTAACAAACATCAACTATGAATTGTCTCCTTATAAAACTTACCTATTACAAACATCAACTATGGATTGTCTCCTTAAAAAACTTACCTATTACAAACATCAACTATGGATTGTCTCCTTAAAAAACTTACCTATTACAAACATCAACTATGGATTGTCTCCTTATAAAACTTACCTATTACAAACATCAACTATGGATTGTCTATCTACAGTGAATATTCTATCTCGTGATTTCTGTCTCATTTCATCTGTTCTCTGACTGTTAAATACTACTAAACCTCTGTTACCAGGTGAAACAGGTTTATCAATCTACAATGGACACATTTAGATCATAAAGTCTCTTCATATAAAGCTGGTTGAACACAAAATTGGAAAATTAGTCTAGGGGGAATACAAAAAGTATGAGGAAATACCTGTTGAAAGAGACTCAATTTAGCTTCATCTATATCTTCATTGGTAAATTGTGACTTGGATATCCAGTCTAAACTACGATTAAAGACATCTATTGTCTGTGTACTGTTTGGATCTCTATAAAAATAAAACAGTATAAGACTGAATGAATAACTAATATTCACTAATTTAAATAATTTAAGTAAATTTAAAACACATCCTTGTGAACCTAAGTTGTTATCCTTGTGAAAATGGTTGTTTGTTTCTTTCTTACATATTCATGCTTTGCACAACATGGGAAAAATGGTATGTTTACACCCTTTTGTTAGTAGTACTAAATATTTTGATTTTAATGTACTGTACTACCGGTAGCCTTAACATTAGTGAAAACTACTTAAAACCTGTTCCTATGCTTCTATTGATCATGATCACAAGCATAACATAATTTAAAGTATGAATTGTTATAAATATAAACCCTAAAACAGTACTACTTACCTGTAGGAATAAAATGTAAAGACACCAGAACCAGAAGAAGCACCACCACCATAGGCACCACCCTTTTCTCTGAATAAAATAACAGTTATGTCCATTTATTAAATGTTCTGATTCAAAATTTGTACTGTCTATAATTGTTTAAATACTTGTAGCAATATGTAATATTGAGGCTTCCTTTTTTTAAGGAAACCCAAAATTTAAACCCCCAAAATTCCAAATGGCAAATTTCTCTGGATCCAACAAAAGCAGTCATCATACTAGTGAACAGCTTAACATTACATTCAGATCTCTTGTATAAAATAGTATATTGTAAAATATTAGTTGATAGTGGTCGAAAGCAGAAACAAGGCCCTCTCCTAGAGACACTAGCTGAAGCATAAGAATTTTTCTTTCCTTTTGGAGGATTAATCCACAGAACTTATCACTTTAAAGAAGATACCAGCTGGCTAATGACTATCGCAATGAACAATTCCACTAATTTCAGGGTACTTCCCTAGATATTATTATTTGATTTGCAGGAAAAATAGTTCAAACTTATGAAAGAACCTTATTATATTTCTTGTATTACTATATAAAAAATTAATAATAATATTTATTACCTGATTTCTCTGTGTAGAAATTTCCTAGATAACAAACTCGATAATACTCTTAAACTACAAACAGAAAATAAATAGAATTTTAGCAGAATTATCGACAATTCTTAGAAACTCCATACACCCTTCAACTCATCTAAATATTTAAATCAAGAGGTCTTTTAATTCAATATATATTCTTAGAAACTCCATACACCCTTCTACCCATCTCAAAATTAAAATCAAGGTCTTTTAATTCAATATATATTCTTAGAAACTCCATACACCCTTCTACCCATCTCAATATTTAAATCAAGAGGTCTTTTAATTCAATATATATTCTTAGAAACTCCATACACCCTTCTACTCATCTCAATGTTTAAATCAAGGTCTTTTAATTCAATATATATTCTTAGAAACTCCATACACCCTTCTTCTCATCTAAATATTTAAGTCAAGAGGTCTTTTAATTCAATATATATTCTTCGAAACTCCATACACCCTTCTACTCATCTCAATATTTAAGTCAAGAGGTCTTTTAATTCAATATATATTAAAGAAGCACAAACTATATGGATATCCTATATCTGATATTTATTACCTCAACGTTTCACATGCTCATACAGATATAGTATATCCATATAGTTTGTGCTTCTTTATCTACATCTATGTCTATATGTCTTATAATCAATATATATTCTTAGAAACTCCATACACCCTTCTTCTCATCTCAATATTTAAGTCAAGAGGTCTTTTAATTCAATATATATTCTTAGAAACTCCATACACCCTTCTACTCATCTAAATATTTAAGTCAAGAGGTCTTTTAATTCAATATATATTTTTAGAAACTCCATACACCCTTCTTCTCATCAAATTTAAATCAATAGGTCTTTTAATTCAATATCTATTCTTAGAAACTCCATACATCCTTTTACTCATCTCAATTTTTAAGTTAACACAGGTCCAATCAGACTTCTGTGAATACATATAAAAAATGAAAGATAGCTTGCCAGGCAAGGTAATATACGCCCACTGGTAGCATTTATTTCAAATAAAAACTTTTCAGTAAGGTTACAATAAGTGGAATGAAATATTCAACCTTCCAACCTATTTTTTTCTAGGGTCTCTAGTTTCATTAAAAACTGTCAAGAATTGTACCTAATAACAACTCATTAAATATTTTTCGGTATTTTTATGATTTGCAATAGGGTTCACCCTTAATAATATTTTGATATTTTTAATTCTTAATAAGGCTCATCCTTGGTTGATATTAAACAATTTCAGCGAGTTTTGTCAAAAAGGAATGTTTAGAGTGTTCACAAGCCAAAAGTTGAAAGCGTTTTTGAAAACAGGCGCAATAACTGACACTAAATATTTTTCGATTTATCTGATTTTCAATAGGGTTTATCCTTGTGAGAAAACAAATACTAAAGCCAAGTTTCATCAAAATCCATTCAAAATTGTTCTTTCTAGAGTGTTTACGAGTTAAATTGAACGCGTTTTCAAAAACAAGGTCAATAACTTGTACTAAATATTTTTCGATTTTCAATAGGGTTCATCCTTGGGAGACAACAAATACTCCAGCCAAGTTACATCAAAATCCATTAAAAATTGTTCTTTCTAGAGTGTTTACAAGCTAAAATTGAACGCGTTTTCAAGAACAAGGGCTATAACTGACACTAAATATATTTCTATTTATTTGATTTATAATAGGGTTCATCTTTGGGTAAAAACAAATACTCAAGCCAAAGTTAATCAAAATCCATTCAGAATAGTTCTTTCTAGAGTGTTTACAAGCTAAAATTGAATGCGTTTTCAAAAACAAGGGCAGTAACTAATACTAAAAAATTTTTCGATTTCGCTGATTTTCAATAGGGTTCATCCTTGAGTTATAACACACTCTCACACCAAGTTTCATAGAAATCCATCAAGAATTGTGCCATGTAGAGTGTTTACGAGACAAAAATTGAACGCGTTTAAAAGAACAAGGGCAATAATTCATATTAGATATATTTTGATATTTTTAATTTTCAATTAGGCTCATCCCTTGCGATATCCAACAATTTCAGTGAGTTTTGTCAACATTGGTCATGAATTGTACCTTCTAGAGTGTTTATTAGCCAAAAAGTTAAACCCGTTTTCAAACACAAGGGCAATAACTGACACTAAATATATTTTGATTTATTTGATTTTCAATAAGGTTCATCGTTGGGTAAAAACAAATACTCAAGCCAAGTTTTATCAAAATCCATTAAGAATTATTCTTTCTAGAGTGCTTACAAGCTAAAATTGAACCCGTTTTCAAACACAAGGGCAATAACTGATACTAAATATTTTTCGATTTAACTGAATTTCAATAGGGTTCATCCTTAGGTGATAACAAATACTCATGCCAAGTTATGTCAAAATCGCTCAAGAATTGTGACTTGTAGAGTGTTAACAAGGCAAAAATCCAACACATTTTATAGAACAAGGGCAATAATTCCTATTAAATATATTTCGATATGTGCTATTTTCAAAACGGTTCATTCTTGGGTGATATTAAACAATTTCAGCAAGTTTCGTCAAAATCGGTCAATAACTGTGCTTTGTAGAGTGTTTACAAGCTAAAAATTGAACGCGTTTTCAAAAACAAGGGCAATAACTGATATTAAATTTTTTTCGATTTTACTGGTTTTCAATAGGTTTCATCCTTGGGTGATAACAAATACTCAAGCCAAGTTTCATCAAAATCCATTAAGAATTGTTCTCTCAAGAGTGTTTACAAGCTAAAATTGAACGCGTTTTCAAGAACAAGGGCAATAACTCATACTAAATGTTTTTCGATTTCGCTGATTTTCGATAGGGTTTATCCTTGAGTTATAGCATACTCTCACACCAAGTTTCATCAAAATCGGTCAAGAATTGCACTTTGTAGAGTGTTTACGAGCCATTCAAGAACAAGGGCACAAACTCATACTAATTTTTTTCCGATTTCGCTGATTTTCAATAGGGTTCATCCTTGCGTGATCAAAAACACTCATATTAAGTTTCATCTAAATCCGTCAAGAATTACACCGTGTAGAGTGTTTACGAGCAATTGTGGACGGACGGACGGACGGACGGACCGACGGACGGACGGACGGACGGACGGACGGACGGACGGATGTGGGTGACGACAATATACGCCCCCCATTTCATGTGGGCGTATAAAAAATAATACTACCTTTGAAAATCTTCATGTGTAGAAGTAACTGTTTGATAACTTCTAGCTACATAATTAACAGAGAATGGTAATTCAAACTGTGTATTTACTGGGGTGATGCTGAAGTCCTTATCCTATAAAGTACATAACCAAATTCATGTACAACAAATAAAAACAAATTTCCAAAGACAACAACATTTTTTATTATTTCAATACAGAATCAGAACATGATTTTGCAAATCAATTTGGAATATTTGTGTAGGCTACACATGAATAACTTCACAGGTTTGTTTCATGGCCCTTAACCAGTCTGCTTTACACAAGCATAACATAACTTTGTGTATTGAAAACAGTTTCTAGTGCAATTCCCATAATATGCTGTAAAATTCTTTCACATTCACACATTCAGTAATCATTTAATAGAAATTTCAAATGCTCAAGAAATGTGCAGTACAATAATGTGTGGTAAAAAATACATACATTAGTTTCAATATAAGATGTTGAATGTGAACCGGGAATTCCATTTACAAATTTCTCTACAGATTTGACTGCATCATTCATAAACTGTGGTGTGGCATTGATCAACATCCTAAAAAAAAATACATTAAAATTTTTTTTGGCTCAATATAAAAAAGTTCTAACTGATTACCCAATAATGAATTATCATTATATGCTTTAAAGAACAAGAGCGATATACAAAATAGGTGCATCTTTCTGAATTTCGTGTCAAAGTATTTCCAAGGAAATAGATCAAATTAACATATAAATATCTAAAACAAGTTTTTATATTTTATTTTTCTGAATTTTAAAAAGGCATGACAATTGGAGACAACAACAATACCTTCACTATTCAAATGGTGATACAGTGAAAGCCCTCTAAACCGGCAGACTGTCAGGCCTGTGATAAATGCCGGTTTGGAGAAGTAGCGGGCTTTACCCATAGCAGTGGTAATACATAAAAACGTAATTAATTGGATTAGTGATTAATCAGCACGTATCGTATTTGTCTTCATGCCGTCAACAGATTAACTTCAATTAATACGAATAAAGATGCTGGTTTACAGAGACCAATTATCTATAAATTAATTACTTTGTGACTTGATTTGGATGTTGGATTGTGGTTTAGAGGGGGTGCCTCTTTACCAAGGATTATGGTGATTGTGCCAGAACTTCAAATATGCTGGTTTACAGGGGAATCCGGTTTATAGAGGATGTGATTTGGAGGGTTTCACTATAACTATAGCAAAATATACCTTAGAGATTCTTTATTTAAAACATGTCCAGCAATTTGATTTAATTTTGACAGTGTTTCACTTTGATCATTCATCTCAGCTATTTTCTTCATAAATGAAACCTAAAAAAGCAAAGTGTCCCACAAATAAAGACCAATAACCAGGTTAAAATCCAAACAATTCTCTCAAATTTCAACTGGACTTAAATAAAAAAAATGTGGCAAAATAATGTTATCAGCAAAGGCAGTTCCTGTTTTATATTCTGTAATTGGGTTCGTCAACATCCCTTTTGAATATTCCACAAATTGCAAATTTGTTGCTTGAAATTTCTGATTTATAAAAGTTATATTGAATATTAAGTAAAATTTTGTAAGTTCACATTAGATATTAACAAAATTCTAAGAAAGAATGTTTATGTTTATAATTCTCAGGACACATTTATAGTAGTATATTCTATTATTAAGAATATACTCTGTAAATTTAATAATGAATGTGACTAGAAAGTAAATATATTATTAGGAAATCATTAAGCCATTTTGGTATTACCTGTTTCATTCCGCTGAGGGTTTCTGATAAACTACTAGCAGGTGATATAGAAGAAGCAGCATGTCTCATGGCATAAGAATGTCCTGAATCAGCTAAACCTGCAGCCATACCACTTGCTGACATTTTTATTAATGTTGTTAATCGTTTGACATCAGAAAAATCAGGTCTGAAAAAACAATAATTTTCCTACAATGAACAAAGCTAAGTTTTAAGCTTAAAGTTTAAAGTGGACATCTAAATATTTTAGACATAATTAGTATTCTGATGATAAAATATCATTGATATTATAACCTTGAAAATACAAAATGCAGGTTGAAATGTTATCATAAGTCCAGAAAGTGGCCAGTCTAAACTTCTACAGTATGTTTTTGTTGACTGAGTACTTGAAGGAATACTGCCTCTTAGAATGGACCTCTTAGAAAGTCTCAAACTTATTCAATAAGGTATATATTAAGTTGTTCTTACCAGGTGTCATGACTAAAGAATAGAATATAATTATAACATCATTCAACTAAATAATTATTAAAAAACATTTCAATTATTGAGTCATCCTAAGAGGTAATATGCCTTTAAACTTTAATAGAGCTTAAAAAAACTCAGACAAATGTAACCCTTTTCATTTCATAGCATTAGATTGGCTGAATATCTAAAATTACGTCTTACTAATCAATCAGTTTAAAGTTTGAAATTAAAATGATATACATATGTTTACCTATTAATTACACTGGACCATAAGTGTAGTAGTTGATCTATATTTCTATCTAAACAATATGATGAAAAATATATTCCCTGTAATAGAATCAAAACAACATGAAACATGTTATTACATGAAACATGTTGTTCCAATAGAACCTGAAACATGTTGTTACAATAGAACCTGAAACATGTTGTTACAAAAGAACCTGAAACATGTTGTTACAATAGAACCTGAAACATGTTGTTACAAAGAATAGAAACACCTTAGAACAGAACCTGAATGTTGTTACAATAGAACCTGAAACATGTCGTTACAATAGAACCTGAAACATATTGTTACAATAGAATCTAAAACATGTTGTTACAATAGAACCTGAAACATGTTGTTACAATAGAACCTGAACAATGTTGTGGCAATAGAACCTGAAACATGTTGTTACAATAGAACCTGAAACATGTTGTAATAGAAATTGAAACATGTTGTTACAAAAGAACCTGAAACATGTTGTTACAATAGAACCTGAAACATGTTATTATGTACAAGAATAACATTTTAGAACAGAACCTGAAAGTTGTTACAAAAGAACCTGAAACATGTCGTTACAATAGAACCAAAACATATTGTTACAATATGTTCTAAAACCATGTTGACAATAGAACCTGAAACATGTTGTTCAATAGAACCTGAACAATGTTGTGGCAATAGAACCTGAAACATGTTGTTACAATAGAACCTGAAACATGTTGTAATAGAAATTGAAACATGTTGTTACAAAAGAACCTGAAACATGTTGTTACAATAGAACCTGAAACATGTTATTATGTATTCTAATGAAATTAAATTGTTACAATAGAACCTGAAACGCATTGTTACAAAAGAACCTGAAACATGTTGTTACAATAGAACCAAAACATGTTGTTACAATCCAACCTGAAACAATATGTTACAATAGAACCTGAAACACCATGTTACAATAGATCCTGAACCATGTTACAATAGAACCTGAAGCATGTTGTTGCAATAGAACCTGAACAATATTGTTACAATAGAACCTAAAACATGTTGTTACAATAGAACCTGAAACATGTTGTTACAATAGAACCTGAAACATGTTGTTCCAATAGAACATGAAACATCTTACACTAGAAACTGAAACATGTTGTTATAATAGAACCTGAAACATGTTGTTACAATAGAACATGAAACATGTTGTTACAATAGAACCTGAAACATGTTGCAATAAACCTGAATCATGTTGTTATGTATTCTAATGAGATTAAATTGTTACAATAGAACCTGAAACATGTTTTTACAATAGAACCTGAAACATGTTATTATGTATTCTAATGAAATTAAATTGTTACAATAGAACCTGAAACATGTCGTTACATAAGAACCTGAAACATGTTGTTACAATAGAACCTGAAACATGTTGTGACAATAGAACCTGAAACATGTTACAATAGAACCTGAATCATGTTGTTACAATAGAACCTGAAACGTGTTACAATAGAACCTGAAACATGTTACATGTATTATGTATTCTAATGCAATTAAATTGTTAAAGAGATTGAAAACAGTTTATTAAACACTTGTATGGAATTGCAGTAACCACTAAAAATAAAAGAAAATACATGTAAAAAGTTAAGAAACCTCTTTACAATCTCTTAAAATGGATACATGTAAATGTTATAAACCCATCAAAAATCATATTCCATATTGTATATGTAAAAAATCCTTTTGACAAAAAATTTCAATTGTACATATTGGCTATTTGACCCTGAATGCTGTTTTTCAACTAAGTTGAATTAACACAACTCACTAAATGATTAAAAGTTGGTCTCAGATTAAGACACCAGACCGTGTAGAGTGTCAGCCTTACGAACAATACAGGTATTATCTCTATAGTGTAAAATATTCATCTAATGGACTATAAATACAGATTATTAAAAACACAATTATTTTCTCATCTTTCATTGACTACTGAATATAGTAAACATTTAATTTGTTTAATTATGCTTTCCATTCCTCTTTGTACATACATGGACATTTGAACTGCAGACTGCCCTCAAGAGATAGATCATATAAATATTTGGTTTCAGAAGATATGTATTTGTATTGTCCACAAAGAAAATTTGAAATACATTTAAGTTCTATACAAAAATATAGATTCTTTTAACGTTAAGAGCATGTTCAGTTTCCATCAGAACATTTATTGTAGTGAAGATTCAATTAAGTCTTTAAGCTAAAAAGCTGTTACCTGCAAAAAAAATTACAGATTTTGAAGTCTAACTTTTTATTGGTTTTCTTTTTTTCTATTGTACTCAATGTTAATCTTTCATTGTCATTATTTTATAAAAGCATGGAATTTTAATTTTTGAATTATTTTAAAAATAATGATTGGCAAATCACCTAAAATATTGAATAACCTGTGTTTAAAGGCATAGAACTTAGAATACACATAAAATTTCAATTTCACTCAAACTTACGGTAAACCTGAATTATGTTTAGTGTACTTGTATATTTCTCAAATTTAAATTGTATGTTAATCAAACTACACTCCGACCACAGAATGTTCAGAATCTAAATTTTAAGTCATTCAAAACATATTTTATCAAATTTTTCACCTGCAAGCTATTTATTGGCAAATTTCCTAAAAAACTAAAACAAAAATAATGGACAATGATTTAAAGGGATAACAGGTCTTAGAATGAACATAAAACTTTAACATTTTACATTTGGCCAATAAGAGCTGTATACCTGCTGCCATAAATAACATAAAAAAATAAATAAACATTTAAAAAACTAAGTAATTATCTATAAAGATGCATTTGGTAATTGAAAAACACTTAATAGATTGATTATATGAAAATGATTTAGTTTTGTGAGTTTTCCAGATTTTAAGAGATTCTGTTACTGTATGACACCAGGTAAGTTCACTGATGAATATATACTCATATTGACCATTCTTGAGAACTAATATTTAATGTTCAGGGTAAAATGCAGTATCCCTAAAGAATAATTCACATCCTGATATAAGACAGTTAGCAAGTACTACGTAACGGATAAATAGAACAAAGGATGACCTCATATTTTAATATCTAATTAATATTCACAAGTGAAGGACAAGTAATCAACCTGGTCTTTTAAAAGCACTAACCTTTTCATAAGAATGTTGAAGAGTATGATGAGAGGCTATATGAGGTGAAGTAGATAATCCACCAGTAAATAAATCTATCTGTTGAGATAATGTCTTATAATCATAATCACCAGCACCCATTCTGAAACGAAATAGCTGTTGATGAACCAAAACTTCCAATTCCCAGTTTCTTTCAACAACTTACAAACAACTTTCTACTGAATACTTACATGTACCAACTTCAAGCTTTTTCTCAAGATGAGGCAGATGAAGATGTGTATTACAATGCAACATGAAATGTAAAAGCTTGCTCTTTTTTCAGTGCAAAATCTGCCCTGCAAAATCTTCCACAGAAAACTGTCAGCCGCTTGACTTTGCCAATTGTGTCAATGGATGTCATAAGTTTGATTCTTATACTTACTGTGTTAAGATGGTGGTAAAGAGAGATAAGTAAGGCAGCAGATCTTGAGGTATATTGTCAATGTTACAAATCATACGAAGATAGGTTACTTCATTGGTAGGTTGAACACTACACATAACTGGTACCCCACCTATTAAACATAGAATTAATTCTGATTGAAGTCATATACATTTACATCATAAAGGGTTCAGTTGACGTGGAATCCAGATACTATTCAAAACAAACCAAGTCACTAGCCAAGCCAAGTAACTAACCATGTCAAGTCACTAGCCAAGCCAAGTCACAAGCCAAGTCACAAGCCAAGTCACAAGACAAGTCACAAGACAAACAAAGATATCTGTATTATTTCTGAAAATGCAGGAACAACAGGGAAATTATAAATAAGGTTATTCATGATTGATAATGTCAGAAAATCAGATCATTCATGATTTCAGCATGTTCAATTATTCAAGATTGGGCATTTCAAAATCATATCATAATTGAGCTAATCAAAATTATAAATTGGAAATCTTCATGATTAGATATTTTCATGTCAGATTACCTTGTATTTATAATTAACAAACAAATATCTTGTAATATTATAGAAAACATATAAATTAATATGTTCACATAATTGTAAGATGGTTACCTATAGTTTTATTAATTACTGGTTCTGGCTTTATATTTCTATCAAGGTCATCTAAGGTCAACGTAGGTAGACAGGCTAAGGATTCTTCTTCCATTTGTTTTGCCATTAATTGTAAACCTTAAAGACATTGACACATAATTATATATATTGTCAAACTTAGAGACATTGACACATAATTATGATTAACTTCATTGTACAATTTGTAGCTAATTAGCGGGCACAGTATATTGTTATGTTGGTTTTAGTCCTTTGGATATTTAACAAAGCCACAAATCACATTAATCAAATCTAATTAAAGGATTTTCTCTAAAGATCAAGCTATAGTTCATAGAATTTTCTGAAAAATTTCTGCAGGCACTAAACAATAAGAGGCGATTGGTAAAGGTTTGATAAATTAACACAACATGAAAACAATTAGCACATTATAAAGCCTGCAGTCTTATCACTTAGAAATTGAAATAAATTGGAATAAAGCTTTCAGTGAATGACATAATAGAGAACAGAATGTGAGGAAATAAAACCCACCAACCTCTTTCATACACAAATTTCTTATCACTATCAGATAAAGCGTCAACTTTTTTCTTCAGATTTTCTTCTTCTTCCTTCTTTCTCTTCTCTTCAAAACCTTCTTCTGGATTCATGGTTAAAGTGAACTTGTGACAATTGTCCTACAGTTATTAAATATTATTTGAATTAAAGGATAGTGGTGTAATATACACATTTATCTCAATGAATAATTTCCATTTAAGGCAAAAGTGAGCAAAGTTTTCACTCCTAAAATGGGGAATAAGACATCTATTCAACGTAATCCTTTAATTACTGTATCAGTCAAAACTTTAAAGAATTCAAATTTGACATATAAAAAGGCTTTTAAACCAATGTTGATGTTATATAAAAATAAAGGTGGCAAGATCTTCTGCAAAGAGACCTTGGTTGTAAAAATTAAGATCTTAATAATCAAATTCACTTAATGAAACCTTTTATGTAATTTGGAAAATTTTCAGTGACAATGACATGAGGACAAGCTTATTATGATTTTTTGCCAATTTGGGATTTGGAGACATATGATCTCATCTCATAAATTTAATATGAAAACTTTAGTCTCTATCGCGTTCTCAAGACAATTTTGACCGTTTGACTAAGTCATGGGCATAAACTAAAAAACTGTTCATTAAAAAGTAGTAAATATCAGGCTTGTCCAAAATCTCATCAATATAAATGATCACACCATATTTCAGTCAAATCCCAAGAATTTGTAGTCTATATTTGCCAATAGTGGACCTAGGGACAGACAAATGAACCGAACATTATAATGTGGACGTATATAAAGGGGAGACTTGTCCATCTACAGGAGTGGAGAGTGTACCTTAAAATAATGCTTGATTTTCTCCTGTAAAAATCTGGGATTATTCTTGAGTTCCTGTTTAAATCTCTCAACGTGTTTATTGATTGCCAGAGATTCTGTGGGATTTCCATCATGGTTCCAAATTGACGTCACAGCCTACAATATTTTATTATACTTACAAAAAAAAATTACATATATTATATACATCAGAAACAATATTGAAAGAGAGAAAATACAAGAGGGAACTGAAATGAAAGAAAAGACTAGAGAACTGAAAAATAAGGAGTAATTTAAACGTAAAATTCTGAAATTCTAGGGCTTACTTAATGTTAAAATCAGGAAATTTATTGCTACATTAGGACAGTTTTAGACATTTAAATTGATTAGAAAAGCACTTGAGTGCCAGTGTTGAGAAATCATAGAAATTTTTTAATATTATGTTTGAGTGGCATGCATTAAGCAATTCCAAACAGCATTCCCGCTGAAATAAAATACAAAAGGGCCCCTTTTAAGGATTTTCCATTGATTTCAACACCTTTCTTTCACAGATTTTTGAAATGAACATTGGGTGGTTTGTTTGCTAAAAGTCCCCTCACTACCTAAGGCCCTAACGTAGCTTCTATATTGTTATAACTGTATTGATTATCTAACACAGTACAACAAACAGTAATCTGTCTTTCAAAATCACAATAGTATAAAAATAGACAAAATCTCTTGAATCCCTTTATAAAATAATTCTAAAATCAACTTTTGTTATCTTGTAGCTGGATCCAAGAAAAAGAACATTTCAATAAATAGCCTTAGGCCAGTGGTTGTGTAGCAAGAATTCCCTTATAGATTTTCTGTATGTCATTGGTGGTTCCATCAAATTGTACCAAAACTCTAACTTGCTCAATATTTTAATATAATTTAAGCGAATCATTTTCATCAGATGAAAACTGTAATCTCTTTTTTCCTGTAGGCCAGGTAAATAACTCAAAAAATCCAAATTGACTGTGAAAAGGTTTAAATAGTTATAAATGATCACACAAAATCTCATTAAAATCAGATGAAAACTGTAGCATTCACCAACAAATTTTTTATAAATCAAAGGCAATCACTCAAAAGTGATTTATCAACAAAATCATCAAATTTGAACATGACCAAGATCTCATTATTTTAGATGATCATACAAAATTTCATTAATATCAGATGAAAACTGTAAACTCTATTGTGTTAAAAAACAAATATTGACACGTTTTTATTAAGACAATAAAAAAAAATCAATGGACAAATCATCAAAATGGAACTTATATGATCAAACTGTAGTCTCTATGGTGTTCACAACCAAATTTAAAAACATTTTTACTAACTCAAGGGCAATAACTCTGACCAAAACTGTAGCCTATCAGCTAGACTGAGGGATGGCCAAATAGGGACGACATCACATTAAAATGTGGCCATATAAAAACAGTATAATTGGTATACAGTATATCCTGCTCATACGACCACCTTTATTAAGAGCCCACCTTCAATAAGCGACCACAATAAATTCCCCCTTACGAGTATATACTGTACATGTATATAAATAAAAAAAGACAATGACTTACTATAGACAAATTCAAACCAAAATTACTAGTTTGATGTTTTTGTCCAAGCTCTATCATGTGTAATACAGCATCTATTCTGTCCTTTTCAAATTCCTCTCTGAAAATAAGAAATTGGACTTAAAACCTGGTAACATCTTTACTACATCTGTAATTCATCACTATGGTGACACAACTGGTCTACAAATTATTGGAACTAAAAATGTGAAATGGTATGAAAACATTCTGTATAATTTCTCAATTGCAATTTAATAATAATTTGTATGAGCAATTCAGAAAACACAAGTCTTAGTCAAGGGCTTACTTTTAATTCATAGGTTACTTAGCCAATTATTAAATAATCATATTAACACTAATACACTTGAATTTTTATACGCCCACATGAAATTTGAAGAGTATATTGCCATAACCTATGTCCATCCAAGAAAGAAAGCGAAATAATTAGCATGAGTTATTGCCCTTGTTCTTGAAATGCTTGTAAACACCCTACATGTGCAATTCTTGACGGATACTAATGAAACTTGGTGTGAGCATGAATTATTGCCCTTTTTCTTTAAAACATGTTCGATTTTTGGCTAGCAAAAATTTCCAAGGAACAATTCCTTTCAGACTTTATTACCCCCTGAGGGTGAATCCTATTGAATATCAAAGAGACTGTGAAATATTTAATTACTTATTGCCTTGACAGATTTTATTGAAACTAAGTAAAGTGTTTGATTAATGGTTAAATATTTCATTCTTATGATTGTTACTGTACTGTCAAGGTTTTATTCAAAGTCTATGCTGCCACATATATTTCCTTGCCTGGCAAGCTTTCTTTTAAAATCAACTTACTGTATGACTTTATCAAATGTTTCTTCTATTATTTTACAGACTTTATCCCCATCCTCTTCTGCTATACCTTGTAGTCCAATAGAGAATACTGATTCTTTACGACTACCATCATATCTTCAAATAGATAATAATAATGTGTTTGATACATTTTACCAACCAAATCAATCAAAACATGAAAATACCATTGACACATTCAAAACAAGAAAAAACATAAAGGTACATCTAAGTTTAGATATAAAATAATTAGAATTAATCAAATACCTTCTCTTATTAACTAATCACTACTTACATGTAGTTTTGATATTTGATAATGAGAAATAATCAAATTACTTTTTCCTATTAACTAATCACTACTTAGTTTTGATATTTGATAATGAGAAATAATCAAATAACATTTTCTTATTAACTAATCACTACTTAGTTTTGATATTTGATAATGAGAAATAATCAAATAACATTTTCTTATTAACTAATCACTACTTAGTTTTGATATTTGATAATGAGAAATAATCAAATAACATTTTCTTATTAACTAATCACTACTTAGTTTTCATATTTGATAATGAGAAATAATCAAATAACTTTTTCTTATAAACTAATCACTACTTAGTTTTGATATTTGATAATGAGAAATAATCAAATAACTTTTTCTTATAAACTAATCACTACTTAGTTTTAATATTTGATAATGAGAAATAATCAAATAACTTTTTCTTATAAACTAATCGCTACTTAGTTTTGATATTTGATAATGAGAAATAATCAAATAACTTTTTCTTATAAACTAATCACTTAGTTTTCATATTTGATAATGAGAAATAATCAAATAACTTTTTCTTATAAACTAATCACTACTAAGTTTTGATATTTGATAATGAGAAATAATCAAATAACTTTTTCTTATTAACTAATCACTACTTAGTTTTGATATTTGATAATGAGAAATAATCATATATTATTTTCTTATAAAATAATCACTACTCAGTTTTGATATTTGATAATGAGAAATAATCATATATTATTTTCTTATAAAATAATCACTACTCAGTTTTGATATTTGATAATGAGAAATAATCAAATAACTTTTTTCTTATTAACTAATTACTACTCAGTTTTGATATTTGATAATGAGAAATAAACAAATAACATTTTCTTATAAACTAATCACTACTTAGTTTTGATATTTGATAATGAGAAATAATCAAATAACAATTTCTTATTAAGGGGGTTGACAACCTTATCGTTCGAGCTGTATTTCAATCAAGAAAAGTATTTAGTTTATGTCCATTCTATCTGACATTAAAAAAAACTCATCTAGTAAAATTTTAGCTCAATGGTAGTACGTCTGATAGCAGTCCGTAAAGATTTATAGAACACAATGGGGTATTCCTCTATGTAGATGTACAAATTACGTTGTCAGTTGACATTTTTGAGTACTACGTCATCAGCTTAATAAACCTCTATGACCTTTTCTATGTTTGTTAATGGACCATTGTTATTGTTGGCACGCACAGTAAGAGTATGTGGATAGGGGGAATCCAGAAGTCACGTGATGTCCCATAAATCATAACAACACATATGTAAACAGAGAAATTTTATAATTTGTGGGTGTGAGTGTTTTGACATGTGCTAATCCATTGTTTTAGCACTCCAATTATGTGGTTATCAGTGCATATCAATGTCTAAAAGGAGTTTAAATATTTCTACAACATCAAAGACAATCCTTTAACAACATGATCATTAATTACGTAAGTTTTTCATGTGTTTGCAAAATGTTGAAAAAAACTGCCATTTTTCCAAAAGCATATCTCGCTTACAATTTATCTGTTTTTTACAAACTTTGGCTCCAGCTTAAGCTTAAGATGTCTTCCATAACTCTGCGTTGGCTTTTTTTATAAAATGAATAGTTTTTAAAAATTCAATTTTTCGTAAATGCACATGCAATATTTTGATTTTTATCAATATCTTCAAAACAAAACAAAATTACCAAAAAGCCAACGCGACTTGCGTGGTGCAAAATTTCAACCTTTTATATTAAAAAGTCTAGTAGAAATGCTAATTTAAAGGGAATAATTGACGTTTTATTTGTTCATCTTTCATACCCTATTTCTCAAAGTTGAAATGTCATAAAGACATAAACTTTGGGATAGATGAAAGTCGTCTCTTTCCATTGATATTTAAATATTTCAGATAGGTGGAAAAGAAGGGGTTGAAATTGTCTATTTTTTGTACATAGGTTTAGGGTTGTCAACACCTTAACTAATCACTACCTAGTTTTGATATTTGATAATGAGAAATAATCAAATAACTTTTTCTTATTAACTAATCACTACTTAGTTTTGATATTTGATAAAGAGAAATAATCAATACAAAAATCTGATATAACTAATAACTACTAATTTTTCATATTTGATGAGAAATAATAAAAACCTACAAATAAGAGGTTGAAAATGAACACTTATGCAATGCAATTGTGACAAGTAATAAAATCCTAGATTTTGGAGATTCAAAAAGTTATAAAAACCTACCCAACACTAGGAGAATAATCATTACCAATGTTAGCTTCTAATAGTGATTTATAGAATGGGGCCGTTTCACCAGACGTCAGTAAAAAGCCAATGATGGATAAACAGAATGATTCAAAATTGTCTGTTGTGCTGCAATGGAAATAAATAAATTAAGATTACATGTAATTCCATTGCCAAAAGTCAGAATCAAATTATAATCTTTATACTTCTGTATGATTGTATATTTCTTATAATTTTTTATCTAAGACCAACCATATCACTCCCCAAGTTTCCAGATTTGGAGGTATAAAACACTCCAGGTTGGGAATCTGGGTCAGTCAATAAGTTAATTAAAAGAATGAAATAAATGAAATTGGGTTTTATAGTACTTGTTTGATACTTACTCTGATAAAAGATATGATACTGAAACTGTTGTCTGTTTTTTAGGGTCAGCTGCCAGAGGGTCAGGAGCGCATGTTATTTTACCACTTTTCTAAAACATACATAAATCTTTAGTATTGTGGACAATTTGGCCTTCACAAAGATAGATTAAGAATCCAAGTTATGTTATAATGTTGTTAGAACTTCAAATTTTCAGTTTCAGTGGAATTGCAGACGTCCGATTGAAACTTTGAATGGTGCAATCAGTTTTCCAAAATAATTCAAAATTTAAAAATACCTCTTTACAATCTCTTTAAAACAACAATAAACATCTAAGAATTTAAATGGCATGTTAATTACAATATATCTATTGACTGATTTATCATGTAAGCATCTTTTTATAGTCAGATACAGTACAGCAACTTTATAACTTATCTTCGTCGCCGGCGACGGTCTGCAGTTCGTCGGCAAAATAAGCTCAGACGGTCGCCAGTTCGTCGGCAGTTCGTCGGCAGTTCGTCGGCGACGGTCTGCAGACGGTCACCAGTTCGTCGCCAGTTATTAATAATAATAGGCAGTGCCAGCAAAATGATGAATGTCTACCTATTAATATTATAATAGAGAAAAAAAAGAAGAATAAATATTAATAATCCGTCAATGAGCGCAGTCGGAACTGGTTAAGCATCATTGCTATATTGACCGCTGTAGATTTAGGCTGGGTTGGGCGTCGTGATTTTAAATATATCCCCCGTGATAAGTTTGAATTTAAAATTATAAAAATAGAGCCGGTGGCCCGAGAATTAATTTATTATAAAGTCAGAGGTTGTAGGCCTAGTCTCGAAAAGCCATGGTAAAAGGGTTGTTACACATTCTTTTCATCGAATTGAGAATCTGCTTGATATCCTAGTTTCTATGGTTAAATAATCTGTTATAGGCTTTACATTTCTACGTTCTTTGGTTGGACACCCCAAGTGCCCCAACACGAATTCCGTGGAGGCTTGAAGTATAGGCTCCACCCATTGTTCTCCTCTTGTCACTCTCAGTCTCATAGGCCGGCTATCGTTGTTTAATCTTTTGACGAAAAAAATAGATTGATGAAGCCTTTAATGGGCACATTCTGCATATCAACTCAAAACTAAGGTTTTTTTCCATGCATGTGTACATAATAAAAATTCTGATGACATGTATTTCAAAATAATAGGCTTAGCCTAGTAGTAGTGGCGCAGGCCTAGCGCATTGTTAATTTCGCTCATGAAAGAATTATGATTCTTGGAGTCAAAAGATGAAGATTTGGATCGTGACGTGATGGTCATTAAATTATGACATCAGTCATCAGCTCTTCTTGACAACGGAAAGCGATGGATTTTCTTTCTGGAAGTGGCGACGAACTGGCGACCGTCTGCAGACGAACTGGCGACCGTCGCCAGTTCGTCTGCAGACGGTCGCCAGTTCGTCGGCAACAATTTGACGACGGTCGGCAAAATTTTCGACAACCGTCGCCAGTTCGTCGTCAAATATTCTGCCGACCATCTGCAGATGATCTGCAGATAAAGATAAGTTATAAAGTTGCTGTACTGTATTTCAGAAATAAGAAGACTCCTTACTTACTGGAGTAGACCATCTTGTTTCAAAAGGCACTGAAGTATTGACATCTATCTTCTCAAATTGTTTCAGATATTCATTATTTATATACTCCAGGTGTTTTTCAATAGGAAAATTACCATAAGTAAAAAATCTGCAAGACCAAAAGAGATCAGCGCTTTGATGACAATAACACTCACAAGAACATAAGAACTTTGGCTTGTCTGTTTTTTGAGAAAAAGCCTGTCATGAACAGTCCTGCTACACAAATGAGAAGAAAAAATGTGTGAGAAAGCATTATGAAACTTTGTCTACAGGCATCCTAAATATTTAGTTAATGAAGCTTCTTGACTGTCCTCTTAACATATTTTTGCCAAAAGATTTTCAGGCATTGATCTTTCTCCCTGATATGATCATACATATTGGTGACAACACATTTCCACATAATAAAGAGGTGTGGGCATACAACAATCTTTGACAAACCTGGAATTGGAAGGATGATAATGTGTAGAATGAAAATTACAGAGATGTTTCCAAGTTAAATTTGGAATATATTTTGGGTCGCCACCAGAAACAACACCATATGTATGGCTAGGTAATAGTTGATTAGGAAGATGTTGTGTATAAATATTGCTCGAACTAGACTGGAATAACATACATAGAATCAAATAACAGTATAAACATGTATTAACCATCACACCCTTTATTCATTATTTTCCCTTTTTTATACAAAGTTATTGCCAGGGAGGTGAAAAATAAGTGTTTCTGTACACACATGTGATAAGTTGAAAAGTCTCTAAACGCTCTGAAGCTCTTTAAACACATTCATATAGATTTAAAAATGGTTATAAGCTTAAGTTGAATGTTTAATTAGGCATAGTCACTTTTTAAGCTCAAAGAGGCAGAAAATGTTACTTACAAAAACTCCTTTCATTTCATTATAAACCACTCCCTTAAATATGATAGGTGAATTGGGATCTTTAGGGTCTTTATGTTCTAACCTCCAACCTTCTTGGCTACAAAAATAGGACAGTACAGTGCAAAGAGATCTAGCAGTGGCTTCAAAAGGCTTGACATCCACACATTATTATTTTAATTTCTAAGTCAGTTTCAATTTGAATGCAAATCTTTAAACTCCTACCACACTGACTGTTCTACAACTCTTGAAATCAGCCCTGTGACTTGTTAGTTCTAAGTTTCTTCCCACACTGAATGTTTTTACTCTAGAAATCAGTCCAGGTAATTGTAACATGTAAAAGTTTTAAGAAAAGTTTGTTCAATAGGTTATAGAAGACAGGACAAAAATGTTATAGGAATAATGATTCTAAACACCTTACCAGAAATCTAACTCTCTGAGTTTGGGATAAAACACTGCATCAAGATATATTGACAGCAGGTTCTGAAAGTCTTGGTAATTCTGACTAGAGAAAGGATAGATTGTCCAGTCATCAGCTACAAAGACATTAATAATGAATTAGAGAATAATTCTTGAAAGATTTCAGTGAATCAAAACAGCAGCCCACAGTAAAGATGACCGAAGGCAAGACTGACCATGACTAAAAGCGCACGCTTAGCTGACGATGTATTGCCATGTGTGTTATAAACCGCTCCTATATACATAAGATTCAATTTAAAAGAAAACATAAAACTATAAATGTAAAGATTTTCATATTTATTTGTTCAAGTTACTGTATGATACATGTATTTATTAATTTTTTGTGTAGATATTTGGTGACATGTATGTTTAAATGATACTTTATTTGATTTACGTTTGATAAAAACAGACCCATGACAAAACAGATCCAATACATTTTGTCAAAACAAACTCATTTTGTGTTCAAAACTGGTCCAATATGAGTTGTCAGTTAAGATCAAAGTTATAGATCTGTTTTGACTTGAGATGGGTCCTTTTTTAACGTTGGTCCACTTTGACACATGATTTTTAAGTATTATTCTGAATTTATGTGTTTGAATCAACCAAATTTTTTATTCAAATCTATTCATGTCCCGCAAAATATAGGAAAATATCACCAAAAAATGTTAAATCAATCCATTAAGTACAGAAGCCAAATTTTGAAGTGCTATTCTTACCTGTCATAGCATTCATAAAAGTTGCTAAGGAACGGCTCAGCATTTTAAAGAATGGATCTCGAACAGGAAATTTCTGTGAACCACACAAAGTTGTGTGTTCTAGAATGTGTGGAACTCCTGTACTATCTAGTGGTGTTGTCCGAAAACCAACACTATGGAGATGGAAAAAAATTCATCACAAGTAGTTGACAATTTTTAAATAACAGTAAATATCTCAATATAATTGAACAATTTAGATCATGTCTATACTTAGATTGTGTGCTTCACTTTTCACCATTTCAGTATTATTAAACTTGCATGTTTGCCAGCAACTGTTACATGAACAGTAAGTAGCTCTTAATAAATAAACAGGCAGGTGGGGTGGATAAGTCAATTTAAATATATCAATTTCACTGAAATTTTTGATTCTTAAAATGGTATTTTTATACCATCCCTGCAATCAATTGTACCTTGTGAAATTTTGAAATTGTTTTCTAGAGTCTTTGTCTTGATGGAGAGCAGTTAATTTTTAAAAATTTATTTTTTTGATATCAATAAGCTTACAGGAATAATAGGTCTTAGAATGAACATAAAATTTGAAAATTTTAAAATTAGCCTGTTCATAAGTAAATATACCTGCTGCCATAAATAACTTAAAAAATAGCGATGGCCCATCGTAATACGCCCACCATTGGCAGCCTTAGTTATTCGGGCGGCAGACAAGAGGTATCAGTAAATACAATATTTTAAATGTAAAAGGCTCAAATCATGCTTTGTCAAAATCTATCAAGAAACCAGATCTCTATCAAGTCTACAAAGAATCAGAGGCTGATAAAGTGAACACGTTTTAAAGAACAAGGGCAATAACTCAATAAATATTTTTTGATTAGTCTGATTTTCAATAGGGTCTATCCTCGAGTTATAACAAACACTCACACCAAGTTTCATCAAATTCCATTAAGAACCCGGCTCCCTATCGTGTTCACAAGGAATTTTAGGACAAGGGCAATAACTCATAGTAAATATTTTTCGATTGGTGTCATTTTCGAAAGGCTTCATCATTGGGTCATAACAAAGACTCATTTCAAGTTTCATTAAAATCCATCAAGAAATGTGGTCTCTATCGTGTTCATAACAATTGTGGACAGGCAGACGGACAGACAGACGGACAGACAGACAGACAGGCGGGCAGAAGGCTTCATCCTTAGATGATTACAAACACACACACCGAAATTGGTCAAAATCCATCCAGAAACCATCTCTCTATCATGTCCACAACACATT
The DNA here is from genome assembly GCA_030562195.1 of Nipponacmea schrenckii. Taxonomy (NCBI): domain Eukaryota; kingdom Metazoa; phylum Mollusca; class Gastropoda; family Lottiidae; genus Nipponacmea; species Nipponacmea schrenckii. The sequence goes on from CM060201.1 coordinate 7,540,891, forward strand.
TTTGAACTCAAAATGAATGTGTTTTCAAGAACAAGGGCAATAACTCATCAATTTATTTTTTGATTTGTCTGATTTTCAATAGGCTTCATCCTTAAGTAATAACAAGCAATCACACCAAATTTCATCAAAATCCATCAAGAAACACACTCTTAATCGTGTTCACAACAAATTTTCAAAAACAAGGGCAATAACTCATTGAATATTTTTCGATTGGTCTGATTTTCAATAGGCTTCTTCCTTGGGTTATAACAAACACACTCACCAAATTTGGTCAAAATCCATCAAGAAATGTGGTCTCTATTGTGTTCACAACAATTGTGGACAGGCAGATGAATGTGTTTTCAAGAACAAGGGCAATAACTCATCAATTTATTTTTCGATTTGTCTGATTTGCAATAGGCTTCATCCTTAAGTAATAACAAGCAATCACACCAAATATCATCAAAATCCATCAAGAAACAAACTCTTAATCATGTTCACAACAAATTTTCAAAAACAAGGGCAATAACTCATTGAATATTTTTCGATTGGTCTGATTTTCAATATGCTTCTTCCTTGGGTTATAACAAACACACTCACCAAATTTGGTCAAAATCCATCAAGAAATGTGGTCTCTATCGTGTTCACAACAATTGTGGACAGACAGACAGACAGACAGACAGACAGACAGACAGACAGACAGACAGACAGACAGACAGACAGACAGACAGACAGAGGCGACTACAATATACGCCCACATTTATGTGTGGGCGTATAAAAAATAATCCAAAACACTAAATAATGATCAGTTACTTTATGACACCAGGTAAGTTCCCTGATGAATATATACTCATATTGGCCATTCTTGAGAACTAAAATTTTATGTTCATGCGAAGACGTAGTATCCTAGATCTATTTCACAACACATCAATATTAGTTGTAGGGATTCCTCTAGAAAACTAGAACATGAAGCCCCTGTAATTCTCAGTATACAACTTGTGAAGATATGATTAAAAATTTCTAGGTCGAGATATATAAAATGATATAATACACACTTCTTGTGCTTCTTATCACAATTGACATACATTCAGGCCAAAAAAACAAGTGGTTGCCTAGCAAGATATGCCCACTTTAAAATATATTTTCTGTTTTAACACAGGCAGAAACTCTAACATTATTTAGGTCTAATTTTTTATCAATATAAATGTTCACACCAAATTTGATTCAAATAAGATGAAACCTAGTCTCTATTGTATTTACTAGCTAATTTTCATGAAAACTGGATTGTCTATCGCAATCACAAGCCAATTTCGCAGTATTTTGACAAAGTTATGTGCAATAATGCAAATATTGTACTTGACAATGGTCAGTGGAATCTGTTCGAAACGTCGTATTTTGTTATATTAAAGTGATTGTTATCCATAGAAGTTCTTTAATATGATCATCACTAAATGCCTATCAAACAGTCAATTCAAAAACAGTTTATCAAAAAATTGTCAATCTTGTACTAGACCAAGATCTCATCAACTTCAATAATCACACCAAATTTCATTCAAATCAGATGAAAACTGTTGTTTTGACACGGTTTGACTAAGTCAAGGGCAATAACTCAAAAAACGTTCACCAAAAAATCGTCACTATCAAACTTGTTTAAGATCTCATCAATATAAATGATCGACACAAAATTTCATTCAAATCCAATGGAAATTGTGATCTCTAGCGCGTTCACAAGCCAATTTTGAAGGGTTTTAACTAAGTCAAGTGCAATAACTCACCATTAATCGAAAAATAGCCTATTTTGAATTTGTCCAAGATCTCATCAATATAAATGATCACAGCAAATTTCATTCAAATCCAATGAAAAATGCAGTCTCTATAGCGTTTACAAGCCAATTTTACGCGTTTTGACTAAGTCAAGGGCAATAACTCAAAAACCATTAGTCGAAAAAGTGCCAATTTCAAACTTGTCCGAGATCTCATCAATATAAATGATCATAGCTTATGTCATTCAAATCTGACAAAAACTGTAGTCTCTATCACGTTCACAAGCAATTGTGGACGGACGGACCAACGGACCGACAGACCAACGGACGGACAGGTGACGACAATATACGACCACATTATAATGTGTGGGCGTATAAAAACACTGTACAAAATGTAGATTATTGCTCTTTAAAGTACATAAAAAATAGTATAATATGAAATTGTTACCTAAATACATTGTTATCATCCTCTCGAGCAGCATGTAAATGTCTGGCCCCTGTTTTATCATGATGTAGTTTGACAGCAGTTAAATATAATTCAGGAATATCTACTATCTAAACCCAAATAAAAAGCAACAATGATGTCACAAAACAAACAAAACAGGAAAATTTAGGTTCAGTGAAAGAAAAGATTATCTTGCCATCTATTTTAATTTGATACCCTAAATAGGTTGGATTATGGTTTACTTGATTTAAAGATTCCAATGAACCTGTGAACCTATTAAATTAATTCTAATGACTATAACCATACAAGGTACCGGTAATCAGTTTCATGTGTGCTTTTGTATACATAAAAGTAAAACATATAATTGTTAAAGAGTTGATTGATAGGGTTGAAAATCAGCTGAAAATCTCCATCCCATATAGGAGATTTACAAGTTACATGTAGATATATTTAAAAGTTTTGGATGTATTGAAGACAAAATGCATTGCTAACTGAGCAATCAATTTTTCCTCTTGCCTTAAATTCAATTGAAAATGATAGTACATGCACCCACAAACCAATTTGTTACCGCCTAAAGTATCCCCCTGTAGTAAGAATTCAAAACTAGCCAACCTCTTGAACAGTGTATCCATGTATTTTATCACCAGCTTTATAAACATGTATCTTATCTTTTACAGTGGTGCTGTACAAACATCTCCTGTAAGACAACAAAATCTTATTTCTGACTGTCTTCTGACGTAAAACTCCATTCGTTTCATTTTATTTTGTAATTTCTGAAAGGTTACCATACACACCCTTGAATAGGGTATATTTGGTTTTATTTTGGTTTCAAATAAAATATATGATATGATGCATTGATATGGTAAATATTGGAATGGGGATTTATATCTAAATATTGCCACATCTAAAAATACCCAAATTCAGTCATTGAGAAGATATCCTCTTAACTTAACACAGGTACTTGAAATAGAAGTTTTTCAATCTCATAAATTTTCATTTTAAATAGACATCAAAAAAATACTTGGGAAATATCATGATATATACACATATAGCAACAAATTTTTAAAAATACCAAATTTCAATTTTTTTGTAGCATTTTTGAATTTCTGTACAATTGAGATTGAAATTATTGGTGCAAAGAAAGACTATCAATCTGAACAAATTGGTATAGTAAAATATTTGGTGCCACTTCTTAATGGGTTCAAACTTTTGGTCTCTATTTTCAGCCATACTTCTGATGTTATTGTCATAGGTCATTGAAACTTGTGATAAACAATATCTTTTGAAAAAAATTGGCCGATTTACAAAAAAAAATCCAGAGCGGAACTAATACTTTGGTCGCCATATTAAAATGTTATGTTTTTGTAAAACTCAAAAAGGGGCTTCATGGTCCAATTTGCGTGATGTTTGTGTTTGCTTTTTTTGTAAGTTCTATTGATTGTGCAAAACCTCTTGACGTCGATTTTTTTAATTTCCCTTTAGCTATTTTGCAACTTTCGGGTGAATTTTTCAAAGTTCGATGGCTTATTTTTCATGACCTTAACCTTTAATGGCCTTGACCTTTAGGTTAAGGGTCATTGACTTTGTCGATCAGCTGATACTTTAACATTTGACCCCTGACATCTACTTCCAGTTTTATAGCTGTCTGAAAACAGCAAATTTCACAACTTGATTTGTGTTCAGCGTGACCTTATTAATTTAGAGGATTATTTTGTTCAGATTCTTTATGTAGGCCTATGTACTTTTTGTGCTCTTCCTATGTATAACAAAAGTTTTTTTAATGAAAATTTACTTTTTTTGGCACTTTTTTTTGTTTACAATATTTCAGCTTTTTTGAAGTGTTTGTATGAATATCTCTTGATATTAGGTTTATAAGCTTCAATCTTGCATCCTATAATACATTCTGATTGTATTCAAAATCATGACAATAAATCAGATAGTAATGTATATCTTACCGTATATACAATGTGTAAGATTGTACTCGTATCTATAAATTATTAAATGAATAATAATGTACGAAACGAGGTCAGTTGACCATGTACATAAGAATGGCATTTGACTCAGGCCAAGGTCGAGTTTGTTTCCAGTGAAACATGGCGATGAAAACCTCGGAATCGTTAATTGACCTGGGATACCCATCAATGCTTTAAATGGTTTAATTGTCATTTTCCGTATGAATTTATGAAGTTTGATAGTCTATATCTTGTGACATTGACCTGGTTGACCTTACCTTTCACAGGGTTAGAGGTCATGCCCTTACTGTCATATTTTTGATATCAGAGGTTTACTTCCAGTTTCACCACCTTCTAAAAATAACATTTTTCCCTAATTTCGACTAGCTGCCACATGACCTAATTCACCTAGAAAGATGATTTTTCCGTCTCTTGCAATTATTAATATTAACAAAGTGCCACTCTGTGCCAGATCAATTCAAGATGTGGCTCTATTTTTCCGGGTTTTTTTTTCTTACTCTAGCCCTCCTTCAGTACAAAGCTTCAGATTGAATAGCGAGCAAGTTTTAGTAGGGTAGGCTACACCATTTCACTGACAACCCCACACCTCAGAGACCTGGGAGCATAAAATTCGATTTATCGCGAATTGCATAAGCATTCATCTTTTGGCTAGACCAAAATGAAAGATCGGCATGAATTTGTATTAATTTTACCTGACAGCACGATATGCAGGGTTAGTAACTACAAGTCTTAACATGGTTTGAACTGTTTTTAATTCCGTAGTTACAAACTTTAAATTTGTGATGAAAATCTTTCAAATTCACGTTCTCATGGGCGCAGCCATGTTGAAATCCCGCACTAAGACATACAAGGTATGATGTAGGACTCAAATGTACCCAAATATACCAGATTGAACAGGAAAATAGATTAAATTAAGATTCACTGAAAAACATTCCTTGACATGGAAAATGCGCCTTCACATTTGTATACGCCCACATTATAATGCTTAAACATCATCGTACTTGAATTACATTTCTTGCTTTATGTTGGTCAATATATTCAAGAGAAAGGGCGGAATAATTGTGACCAATTGATCATTTTATGTTATTATGTCAACGCCAGGACAGGTGTGTTCTTCTAATTTGGGTTTTACGTTAGAATACCTTTTCAGGCATTTGCCCTTTTTATAATTTTTTTAAAAAGGGGGTTTTCCCTTAAAAATTTAAAAGAAAAAGGGTTTAGGCTTTTAATTGGGGAAAATAAAATTTTTTTCTTTTTTTTTTGGCTGTGGAAAAGGGGATTCCTAAAAAATTTAAAAAAAAAAATAGATTAGGCTTTTTAATTGGGGTTAAAATTGGAAAAAATTTTTTCCAAAGGAAGCTATTAAATAAATTTTTTTTTATTAATTTTCGGAAGGAAAGGGGAATCTTTAACCCCTAAACCCGGTTTTTAAAAAAAATTTTAAAATTTGTATTGGGGGGGTTATTAAATTTTTGGGAAAAATTTTTTTACTTTTTTTTGGAAGTCAACTTGGATGTTCATTCCTAAAGGATGCATAGTTTGTAATTTATTTATGCATTAATTTTCGCGAATGATGTGAATTTCTTTGAATCAGTACCAGGTTGTTCGTAACTCTGTTCAATCGGAATAATTTTAAAGGTTTGTTATGTGGTGGTCGGGTTGATTAAAGTGTTTTTGAAACACTTTTGTTACTTTTTTTTTTAAAGCAATGTCAGACTAATGATGATTAAAACGAACCCTTAATGAATTGTCTGTCTCTCCAACGTATTGTTGGTCACATTTTGTGTAAGGTAAATGATATTTGTGCTTGTACAATTGAGTTTGTCATTTACTTAAAATGTGGAATCTGTGCGTCTATTTCTAAAAGAAGTAGGCCTAGTTGACAAAATGAAGGGACAAGTTTGACAGCGGTTGTTGTTACACCCGAGGAGGGTGGGTTTCAAAAGCCTACCGCCAAGCGCTGCCAACCGGCCTAACGGAGGGAAAAAAATGCGCCAAAATAGATATTGTTAAATTTAAGGATCGTAGATTTTCATACAATAAAACGAAACTATTCAATTTGACGGAACTTTTGTTGATGTCAAAATTATGGAATCAAAATTATTTTAAAAATGAAACGAAAAAAATAAATATTTTCTTTTCGTGTTCAGCGATGTTTTTCTTCACATTAAAGGGATGATAGGCGTTAGAATACACTCGTACTACGGCTTATATTTGTGTTTCATATTGACTATTAGTTAAATAAGTATGCATCCCACACTTTACCAAATTTTAAAAAGCCACAATAAAAATATATTCGGCATTTAAAAAAAAAGTGAGCCAGCGACGATTCCATTCAGTTTGAGAATAAAAGCGTCTGGTAAGTCAACGCTAAAACATCATTGTGGAATTCAACAGTAGGGGTCAAGGACGCGTGAAAACCCACATGATAGAGTTACTTCCCTTTATATTTACACGATTTGAAAATCGCTTGATGGATGGCTCAAGCGTTTTATGATTAACTCCTTTATTTTGGGGATTTATCGGATTTTAGAGGGATTTTGATGTATAGGTAAGTCCACTGATGGATATGTACTGTTACTGTCCAAATTTGATGGACCTTAAATTTTCATGTTCGTTCTAACGCCTATTATCCCTTTAACTGATACAATCCATGCCAAAAAAGCAATAGTCTAATTTGTATTCAAATGGGACACACAATTAACCGTAAAAGTACCCTTAAATCTGTTTTAAATGATCACGACAGGAAGGTCGTTTGTTTCAGAGTTACTTCCCTTAATTTATTTATTTATCGTCGTCGGCATCATGGATGATCAACAAGACCAAGGGATCTTTCTTCCACATTTTAGAATTTTTTCAAAGTTAATCCTTGATGTAGACTATAATAATTCTGCGAATGCTCCTCCTGTTAATCCAACCAAATCAGCAGTATATTTAGTTAATAAAACGCTTCACCAAGACTTGAAGCACACTTCCAGCACTTCGAAAAATCAGGTTTCCAGACACAGAACATTTAGGCCTAAAGAAAAAGATGGAACTGATGTGAAGAAAAACATTGCTGAACACGGAAAGAAAATATTTTTTTTTTGCGTTTCATTTTTAAAATAATTTTGATTTCATAATTTTGACGTCAACAAAAGTTTCGTCAAATTGAATAGTTTTGTTTTATTGTATGAAAATCTACGATCCTTAAATTTAACAGTATCTATTTTGGCGCATTTTTTTCCTTCCGGTTGGCAGCGGTTGGCGGTAGGCTTTTGAAACCCACCCTTACAAGGATGAACTGTAGAATTTAGTAATGGTAAAAGATTCGAATTGTTTTTAGCAGAGATTTCAGCAGCTGTGGAGCTTTTGATACTTCTCAAGAATCTTCTTGAGTATCCACGATCACGTAATTTTTGGAAAACAGTAGAACTAGCCTCCTCGAAGTCCTTATTTTGCGTACAAATTCGGTGAAATCCTATCCTATAACGTTCCGACTAAAATGCACAAATAATAGTAAGCACAGAAAATAGTAATTGCATAAAATATTGATGTAGAAGCGATTTTATTGAAGTAAAGTTGTTCACATACGACATAATTCACTATTATTTTATTTTGTATTAAAATCTTCCCTTTTCACATAAATTTTGTATATAAAAAAGTAAGAGATATTATTATAAATTCAAAACTACAGGAATTATCACCTAGGTAATAGTGACATATGTCGTATGTGAGTCACCTTAGGAAAGAGATTTCCAACTAATATTGTGTAGGTCTATCATCTGAATATTTTGCCAAAACGGCCGCCCATATACATCTCTCAGACACATTCAATGAAAAGCTGTTAGATAAATCCATTGAAACTAACCTCATGCGAAATTTCGTTCACCTGTTCTCTATTTTTGGGAATTTCAGGGACATATAATAGCAGAGAGCACATAATATGAAAAATAAAACAAAGAAATACTTCAATATCACACTTCTTTAATAACAATATAACGTTTCAACACAATTTTTTTTTTATAACAAAACTCAGTAATTAGTAGGCCCACACTTTCAAGTGTTAATTCTAACAATAGCTGTTTATAGCATATCAAACATAATTTAGCCTTGTATCAAAAGAATGCAACACAATGTGATAATGCATGATAACAATCAATAAACTAATATTTCAATACGGTGTATCTGTGATTAAAGAAGGAAGTGTTGGTTAGCAGCCGTGGGCTAATTTATATGTTAGTTTGATCGAAAGGCTTAAAATGGCAATTAGCAATTTTATTGTAATATACGTAATTAGACACAGCTTCATGGTTCATGTATAATATTTCCAAACGCTGCTTTAGGAACATGATATTAGACAAACTATTCAAATATGTAAAATAATATAATTATAATATTGATAGTTTGGTTTAATGAAGGGGCGGTAATTATAATGTCCGTTTTTTTTTCTTTTCTATAATGATAATAATTTTAATCAAAGCAGTTTTGAGTTACACTGATGATATCTTATACTTTCATAACCGCTGTCACGGACCAGAAAGGAAATTACACATAGTTAAACATTGATATTAGGGTTATTTTTTTTTCTGACAAAAACATAGATATTAAGTTTATGATTTGTCCACGAAAATTGTTATTTGTCTGTCAAACAAAATTATTATTTCTATTTTTCATATTTCAAACTATGATTTAACGAATTATCATAATATATAACTAATTTCAAGAAGTATCTTGCACCTATTTGTTAACACTGTCAGTATAATTCTATTTTGAGTGTTCAAGTTTTCGTAATTTCCTGATAAATCGCAATATGATGTGTAATATTCTTTATTCTGTATATTTATATGAATTCTTATCATCATTAGTTTTGGCTTCAAGCAACAGTTTTACTGAATTGACAAATTATCTTAATGGTTTAAATTTTCACTGTGTTTAAGCTTATTTTGAATATCCCAACGAGACATTATATTAACATTTCCATGTACGAACCATAAGGTTGTCTCGTATGCAGCCAATATATCTAATATTTAACAACAAATAAATTTAAATATAGTTGTTGTTATTGAATATTTAACTCAACACTTGATTGGTGAACGTAGGACATGTGTAACATATTGATAAATATATCAGATTATCAATTAAGTAATTTGTTATTCTATAGAGAAAAGTATTCTGAAGTACTGAGTGGTTGAGGTCTGACAATTACCCAGCTCAATTATTTCTATCACTAACGTAAACCAAAAACCAAACCCTCTGCCCAATTGTAATTTTCGATCTGCATGAAAATGTGATTCCATAGGAATTGGCTTCATGGTGGTATTCCCATTTCAGAACCCAAAGGGATGGATTTCTTACAACCATGTTTATTCGAGTCATCTTTATACACCATGACTATCAGCCTTGTCTAGGATGTTTTGTGATGGTGCCCCTAAAAAAAATTATGTGTATCGAGGAATCAAATAGAATATCAAATTTCAGCCATACGTTTGTGGTTCAAGCATTTCCAATTAAAGAGTTTGATGAGGTCACTTATCTCCAAAGACCCTTTGTGATAAAGCATAATTATGGACGTCACCAAACACTTAGAACGGAATTGCAGAAATTGTAAAGGTGAAAATTGATGCTATCAGAGTCTTCGATAAACGATCTGCTTTGACCATTATTCTTTTTCGCAACCACGCGTAACTGATGATCACTATGGTGTAAAAAGAAAAAAAGAAAGAAATAACTATAGCCCTAGGCTATTAAACAAGGATAGGGCTAACAACTTATGTTCACAAGTGACACAAGTCCGCCTTGACAGGGATCCTTTATACCAGATGGTCCTTGGTCAAACCTCTTGGCATTGATCTTTCCCGTATTATCCATACCCATTTACAGCTGGGTGGACTGGAATTGTGAGTGAAGGTGACTTATTCAAGGTCATTGAACTTTCACACACCGATCGAGATTAGAACTCACGTCCGACATTTTCAACGTATCCAAGCCAAGGGCGCCATGACGTTGAAAACCAATTAACGCTCTAACCGCTGTGCTAAAGAACCCCACGTGTGAGAGCATTGTTGAATTTGCACGTTCAATATGCAGCAAAAATTGATAACAATTCTGTTGCCCAATATAAAAGCAATTTATTTTAGAGGATCATATCACTATTTATGACGAATTAACCATTTGTTCCACCAGGTTCATCAATAGTAACCAGAATATTGACTGACGTAGAGAAAATAAAGTAAATAAGTCACTGTGGTTTTGGTTGGTGATAGGCTTATGTCCTGATTATAAAAAAAATAAAAGTCAAATTGTAGAAAAATAACATTTCTAAAATATTTTGTAGGTTTTTATAGCTCAGGCGTAAGGTAAGCTTCTTGACAACTATAATGTTCTGAAAAATGCACGTACTATAGTGAGTGAATACTTGCATTTAAGGAGTGCGCATATGTTTGATTTCAATATCTTTCATAAGTAAAATGGATTATCAAAGTAATTTATTTTAAGATATTGTTTTAGTAAATGCGAGCTGACCACGTATCCTGGAATAAAGAACATCGAATCTTGTATGGGTATGGGTTTTGGATTTGCTTTAGGTTTTAGCCTCTGGCGTTAACTTCATTCCAAAATATTAACTTTTGTCAGTTTTCCCTGTAAACACTTTTTAAAGGACGCCCTGAATCGTTTTGTTAACAAAATAAAAACAAAGGGATGAATGGCAAAAGATATGCGTTGTAAAGCTGAACATAAATGATAAATATAAAATGTGATATCGACCCCAGTCAATAATTGTATTCTCATTACTAGCTGTGGCATTTTGAAAGCAATGAATATTGTTGTAAGAAATATACCAGAAATAAAGCCTTTGCGTTCACGTTTCAAAAAGTACCAAAATTGGTTGCGACAAACTGTCAAACGTTTGAAAGATAAGTAAAGTTTGTTATAGTTTAGAATATATACGATCACAAGAACAATAATCAAAATAACATCCAACACAATTCCCACAATGCTGAATCGAACAAATACGTCAGAGGGCATCTCAGAACAGTCGTTTAAATGTTTATAGCGAGCTATTATCCAATAATATGACACTGGTATAGCTACAAAATTAGAGACACCACACACTAACTTCATTACATATGGTTTTGTGAAATATCCAATTTTCAGTATGCATACACAACGCTCAATTATGGCATATACAAGTGTAACAGAATAGATTAATTGCGAAAGAGCGTTGATCACTGTGAAAGCAACACACTCCATCACCGCAACCGTTCTTAAATTAAGTATATGTATTATTTGTTGAATACCGCACACCATCAACGAAATAAACCCATAAAATATATGTGAAATATGTATACAGCATTCTTTGTCCCGTAACACTGGAACTTTTATCAAAATGATTATAACACAAACATCTCCAAAAACACCGACAATTATTGCCAAAATATCAATTACCGCTATTACAATGGAAATACTATAGTTTAATTCCACATTCAATAAAGACTCTCCAGATGATGTTCCATTCGGCATTATTATTGTATGTGCTGCCTTGCTAAGTGCAAAATCCAATATGTGTAGTAGTTCTGATTGCCACGATATAAAGACGAATTACACTTGTAGAACGAAGCATTAAAAGGGTAGTGGCGATTTTCTACGAGTGCGGTAAAAAGCCAGTGTCACACCATAAGAGCAAAACGCCGCGTGAAGCGCGTACTTTAAAGGGATAATAGGTCTTAGAATGAACATAAAATTTGAAAATTTTAAATTTGGTCAGTAAGAGCTCTATTCATCAGTAAATATAACCGCTACCATAAATATCATGAAAAAAAAACAAGTAAACATCCATAACCTTAGTAATTATCCATAAAGATGCATTTGAAAACGCTTAATAAATTGATTAAGCGTTTTTAAAAAATGATGTAGTTTTGCGAGTTTTCAAGATTTTAAGAGATTCAATCTGTTACTTTACGACACCAGGTAAGTACCCTGCTGAATATACACTTATATTGACCTTTCTTGGGAACTGGGAGCCGCGGTGGCTCAGTGGGTTAGACGCTTGCTCGCTAACCTGAAGGTCCAGGGTTCAATCCCGGCAAAGGTCGAGATGAACTTTCGGATTTTTCAGCCCGGTTTCCCCTTGTCAGTGATGCAGGTCGGAGGGACTGACATGGAAAAAGCGTCTAGTCGTTCGGATGGGACAATAAACCGAGGCCCCGTGTGCTACAGGCTGTGCACGTTAAAGATCCCTCGACAGTTGGAAATCGCAAAAAGAGTAGGCTAATGCCGCTGTCCTGGCAAAATTTCCCTCATTGCACACTGCATGGCGTTGCCCGTCTTCATTAGCCCATAAGGTGCAGAAGAGTAGGACGTAAAACTCCATTCATTTCATTTCATTTTTCTTGGGAACTAAAATTTTATGTTCATGCTAAGACCTATTATCCCCTAAAGGTGTGAGCTTGAAATGCTAAGCGTTAACACTCATAATTGCATCATCTAATGGTGTAAATAACGTAGGCACAGCCTGCTGGGTTATTGACCTGTCACGTCGTATCGACAGCTCTGTAACAAGACGTAAAATGCTTCATTAGTTTCAGGTTGGAGCTTGAAGCTGTATTGTATTCGTCAATTTAAGCATTTTGTAACCGTTTGGTTGAAAGTTGTGGTAAAATCGGCATTTATTTTCACTTTTATTTTCATATGATTTGCTTGAAACTTGGTAGGTTGGTAGAAGACAAATTATTAATTAGGATAGTGTTAATATCACACCTTTGAGTCAAAGTGTCGAACGGGTCTAAATTTGAAATTCCTCAGAGAAGGTTAGAGACATACATCTATTTCTCTAAAATTCAAAATATAATTTTGAAACACCAACTAGACAACAATTTAATTGGTTTTGGTATTCTAATCAACGACCAGATACGTGAAGTGAATTTTTAGACGAGTTCTCCCTAGATGCCCCTTTAATACATTAGTATTATATCGGAAGCAGTTCATCATGAACAACGTGACTTACAAGAACGCTCGATATTAAAGATATAATTGACTGATAATAACATCTAATTTAAATTAGAGAGAGAAACCATAAGATCGATAGGTCACTAGTCACATTTCGCCCCTGTTATCAAGAAAGGGATTTACATGACACGCTTTGATTGGTTAAGAAAAACGTCTTTAGAATGAAACTTTAAAAGCACGGACTAATGGGGTTCGACAAAGTCCCCATACGATATATTATAAAGATTGAAAAGCCTTTCTCGGAAACCGTAAACGTCAAGAAAAAGCAATTTTAGATTTATTAGAAATATACCTCACACGAAATGGCTTCACTTTTAATGGAAAAATTTACCTCCGAACTTCTGGCACTGTAATGGGAAAACACTCCGTGCAGAGTTATTCGAACATCGGGGCTGAATGGGAACGCCAAATAATACTTATTCACCTATTTCAACCTTTTCTACAAAAAAATCAGTCATTTTAGAATTTATTGAATGAAATTAATTTAATTGGATGTAAATTTCCAGCCCATAAGTGGCCTTAGTTCATTATGATTAGTCAAAATTTTCCTATTCGTTAACATTGAGTTGCCTTTTCAAAAGGTCTGTATGATTCATACATATTAGTATAAATTATATGTACTAAAATTTACTCTGCTAGCTATCCACAAAAAGACCGAAAAAGGCACTGTATTATCCAATGCTAGGGAGAATTATTGGATTCTGGAAGCTTCTTTGTAGGTCTGAAAGCGATAACTTCTTAATGTGTCAGGTGCAAAAAGTATAGAGTTAGAGGGAATGAGCAGAAAATGGCGGACTTAGCATTTGTTCAAGTAGTTACCGGCGAAATCCAGTCGGTGCTTATTTGGTTTCGTATTTTTCCAAGGGAGGCAATACGATATTCATTGCCTATGTAAGTATAGTCGATCTAGATTACATGTATAGTGTAGTATCCGACGGTCACAGTTCTTGTGTAATGACTAACACAGATTCAAATGGTTTATAAGGCTTACTGTTACTTAATATGAATGTCGGCTTGATGAAAATATTTAAGCCTATGTGAATTCGTGACAGAATGCACAGCAATCGATATTATTATTTTTATGTACTAAATGTTATTATAGACATGCGCCTATGGTGTTTCTGAAGTACCTCTGCGTTAAGTTAAAATCTTAACCCAAAAGTTGCGACAAGTTCCAACATAAAACAGCATTACAGATGGCTATGGTTCTTAAAACATTTTAGTCAATGCATTAATGTTACAGTTAGGACCCGGAGAAAGGGGGAGGAATTTGAATATATAATGGACATTGGCAAGGATTTGATTGAAGGTATAGGTTGCCCGACACTAGTTTAATTCAGCAGTGCAAAATGCCGACAAATCTCCAGACCCGAAAAACTTTACTTCTCTTTCTGTTACTGACATTCAGAAGTCAGTGTGAATCTTTCATATGCTAGTATACGCCCAATATATGGGATCCTTTAAATTTTAACTTAAACACTCTACCCATGTTCCATGTTCATTAATGGAAATTAATGGTTGTAGTTCTAAGTCAGCAGATCAAGATATTGCTTAAGACAGTCAAAGAGAATTTTCAGATGTATACTGAAAAGATAAAGAAACGACAAATTTTAAGATTATTTGGACAATATCCTTGTTATTTTTCTTTAGTAATATGAGGTTTTGACATTCGACTGACAATACCAGTTTGCGTTCGAATATAGAGATGTGAACCTAGGAACTGATAGAGCAAGTTGTTCTTTTTCTTTATATAATCAGTTGAGTTGGATGAATATACCATTCCTGTCAAGGTTCCATTTTTGAAAATTTTGCCACTTGCCTTTTGCAATGCATTGAAAGCTGAATTGGCACAGAAGGTCATATAATGAAGGTCGCGTACCCGAGAATGTGCCCAGATGAAAAGACGCTGAATCTGCAGTACATATTTCATGTTTGATGCTAAGAAAAGGTTGAATTGAATTGTCTGAACAACCCAAAGATATATATATATAACAACCTTTTTGCTCCCTTTGGTCGTTTTCGGTTCGTTCGAAAGAGCTACAAGTAGGACGTAAAACTCCATTCATTTCATTTCATTTTTCCATTTGGAATTATTTTAACACATTATAACCGGAGATGAAACTTTCGTTTATAGTAGAGACTATGCAGGACACTTATAGAATTCTCCAAACTTTCTTTAACAGACAAGAATGCAGGAAACTAAACCCTAACAAGTTCAAATGGAAACAATCTGAAACAGAATTTGATTGATGATCATACATCCGACAGCCTATTGAACAGTAACCAGACACATATAAGAAAATAAACCAACCTTAACAAAAAAAAAACCTCTTCTCTTCGTCACTGACTCAAGAAACAATGAGTTTGTTATAAGATAAATAAAGAAATGAAATGAAATGAATGGAGTTTTACGTCCTTCTTTTCGGCACCTTATGGGCTAACGAAGACGGGCAACGCCATGCAGTGTGCTATGAGGGAAATTTTTCCAGGACAACGGCATTAGCCTGCTCTTTTTCGATTTCCAACTGTCGAGGGATCTTTAACGTGCACAGCCTGTAGCACACGGGGCCTCGGTTTAGATGCTTTTTCCATGTCAGTACCTCCGACCTGCATCACTGACAAGGGGAAACAGGGCTGAAAAATCCGAAGGTTAATCTCGGCCTTTGCCTTTGCCGGGATTCAACCCGGGACCTTCATGTTAGTGAGCAAGCGTCTAACCCACTGAGCCACCACGGCTACCTATAAGATAAATAAAGATGATGAGCAAACTTTGGTTGAAGCAAAGAAGAAGCATCTTTCTTTACCATCAGTGTTTATAAGACCCGGATAACCTCTACAATTAAACACTCCGTGGATAACAGTATTTAGCTTTGTACTGGAACAGAAACAAGCTGGTGAAGATTGGAAGCCCCTTACGATAGAATTTGGTCTTCGTAGAGAGAGGTCATGAATTTTAGTTGTTTAGTCAATCGTGTAAAACGTTTCAACTAATATTTCTTGCAGTATTTGAAATTTGGATATCGGACTAAACAGTATTTCCAGGAATGAATAATTTTTTGTTTATACTGCTAAATGGAGATCCATCCTTGGACATTATTGTCACAAAATGTCGGCTTACAAAGCATCGTTTGTGAAAGGTAAATAAGATCTATTTGATCTCTGTTTGTTGAATACTTTTTACTGCTGGCAGTATGTGGTGATGTAAAAACCAACCTAGGTCCGACCAGCACGTGACAGGGACATATTTCAAAAGCTGTTGATGTAATTTTCTCCAGCAGCAACACCAAGAACATAATGGAATTAACGACTCTGTACAAAACCCAAAGAGGGGACATAATCTTCTCTCAAATCAGAGATTAAGGATTAAAAGAAGAATTTAGAGACCTTAACATAAAAGAAGAGCTTACCAAGCTAAGGCATGAGCTCAGAGCACTTGTGTCAGAGAACAAGAAATTTAAAGCCAGATTATATATTAGTGAGAAAATCCCAAAGCAAAATATTTGATAATTTATGTAAAGGAATCTACTTCCAGAAATGTGGGCATACTTAAGATTGAAGATGTTATAGATTCAGTTAAAGAGAAAAGTGGAATATGTTTATTTTGATTACTTTGATCAACTGACTCGAAGAAAAGGATACTATTTTAAAGTCTTGTTGAGCGTATTTGAAAAGTAATCAATGTGACCTGTGTTTGTAGGTGAATACATTTCACCGAAAGTGAGAAAAATTCAGGAAGGTCGTTTCCTAAACGCATTTAAGCAAAAAATGACAACTCAGTGAAGGCGTACTGATCATCGGGATATTCATTTTAAACACTGGTAAGTGGCTATCAACCAAAAAATACGGATACGAAATCTGTGAAACGAAACTTAAGGACGCAGATATCCTTCAATTCCTGAGTAGCTATGATGTGATGATTATGTTTATAAAAGCTTTATGTTGTGATGATGTATTTATGATTATTTCCCCAGACATGAAAACGTGTGGTGTGTGCGTGGAAATGGAAAACAAGGGGATGGGTTATTAGTGTTGTAGAGGTTTATGATGTGGGTAAAGTGATCACACCAAGGGTTCAATTAAGATAAAACTTTATTATACATGAAGCATCAAGAAAAAAAACCCTGAAAGTACAAAATAACACAATTACAATCTAGAACTCTGTACATTCTTATTTACTTGTTAAATATTAAAATATCAAAATCATATCTATATACATTATACCCATCATATGAAATATATGAATCTAACTACCTATGCATATGAACTATAAATAAATTTTGAATTATACAAGTGAAATACAAAATATAACCTACCCTATAAAGGGGTTTTAAACTAAGCTTAATTAAAGGTGAAGTACCTTTCCAGGCTAGAGATCTGGAAATAATATAATAAAAGAATTGTAAAGAAATATACATAAATATGTAAGGAAAATGAAATGTAATGTATTTAAATGTATTTGATAGAATTTAAATGTAATATACTGTTTGCATACTGGATTATAAACTCAATTATAAGATGGCCGACCCCAGGTAACTAAGGTAAACAAAAACTATAATAAAAGACATACCTTATATTAGAATAATTCCCAAGTCATAAAAAATATATTGAAACAATATATTATAAAAGAAACACCATTTATATAAACAGGACTATTGAAGAAGATTCAATATCTAAATCTGTCTTGACAGTAGCAAATAAACTGACTGAATCACAACACTAATAACCAATTAAGAGAACTCAGGTAAAAGAAATAGAAACTCAGGTGATTAAAGGTCAGAAATAGAGAGAGATATAGTGACAAGAGATACAGGCATTAGTCAGTGAGGTGCGACTAAACAACTAAACATATTAAAAACAATTTAATTATACCCTTTTACATTAGTACTTCATGAAAACGTTATCAAGAATGGGTTTGATCCAGTCAAAGGTAACTTTTAACAATCTGTTCTTTTCAAATTTTAGATGGTCAAAACCGACTATTTTATATTATTTGTACTCAGTATTTCATTCGGACTCAAACGCTATAGGTATATTTGACGACAATTAGTGCGAAGTAATTGCTGAGTGGCCAATTTAATTAATGTTGTCGAAATGGCTTTTATGAACTTGTTGCCACGACTACTTCCTGTCTGATCTGGGGTGTGTTCGTGTTGCAGTAAGTCAGTAAGAAGTTCGATTGCTGGTGCATGATAGATAAATAAATTGTCTCTGCACGTGCACAGCATGAGATGGTTTCTAAGAAGGTATATAAACTGGTCGATAGTATATTATGGGTCGCAATATTGTATCCGGACTTCGGGATGAGTACGTGTCTATTGGTAATAGTTTCTAGAAGGTGTTTACTAGCTGGTTGCTTCTGGTAACCATTTAATTAGTCACTTTGCAGTGGGAGAAAGAACTAAATCTGATTACTAACCTTTAACTTTTAGTATTTCATCATTAGCGAACCACTAACGATAAAGAAACAGTGTCTTCAAAACTGATATTGAATCCTATATGATCCTGTTGAAAATGTCATAGACAAGTTTGATCAGTTTCACCGTGAATTCGATAATTTAGATATTTCTGATATTGATGCTGCTGTGCTCTGTTTGATAGTTGTTATAATATCATGTGTTTAATCTATTATAAGTAGTACAAAGGCCAGACCCAATTATACAATTATACATATTTGTATAGCATCTAAGAAATTTAAATGTGTGTTTAATTAAATGACTTTATAAAAAGCGAATACAATATGTATAAAATAGACCTGAATTTGAAAGCTCAACAGAGAGTTTTTTGTGACTCTTTTTGCACGGGTTTCCAGTTGGAATTTAGTTAAGTGTCCCCTTTCCCCACCAAAAAATAAAAAAAAAAACTACAATACACTCAAAACAGTGAATATGCCATTTTGAATCGGTTCTTAACCAAGAATTCATGTCGCAATAAGATTTTGCGAGGAAACCTGCGTAAACGACCATAATGTTGATTTCGATGAGGATGTCTTAATTTCTAGAATCACTGAATAACTGATGCGTGTGGTTTGGTGTTTTAACAGTTGGATCTGGTCTCATTTCCGGATGACCTTTTGTAGAAGTAGGATTTTGCCTTGGCAATGATTCGCCTGCGAGTAAAAGGAAGTAACCTGTATTAAATGATAATGGGGTAATAATATTTATTGAAATCTATTTATTTACTGTCAAATATGCCATGAAAGTTTTGCTATTATGCTATGAAAGAGATGTAATTATCAGAGTGTTCAGTAAGGATAAATAGCAAATGATGCAATTCCACACATATTAGTTCCCCTTTCAACCCAAACATAACCTTCATTTCCCCATTCTTTTCCTGAAAACAAAAAACAAATTAATCAAAGAATAATTTTGTAGAAAGAAATGATTATTTGAAATTTCAAAATTCCATGCATAACCTGAGCCAGCAATTTTTGTTAATGAGATGCATTGTCATTTAGAACGTGAGTTAATTCAATTCTGTTACTTCGAAAGGCTCTTAAGCAAAGTCTTACCCCAACTATTTCTACAAATCCAGTATTTTCTACCATTTTCTTCTCCATATCCAACCACCTGCATTATATGACTAAGATGATCCGGACTACATTTTGTATCACTATAAATACCAGACTGGTAGAGTTCAAAAGAGGGCTGGGAAGCGTCAATGGCGACCATTAAAGGAACCTTTGCGATGGCAACCAACATGGCGTTTTCATCACCTTCTGGTATAAATCCAGTTCCATTGACCTATTACATATAAAACACCATGTAAACATTCAGTAAAATCAAATGCATCAATGTTACTCTTGACGCACACATCAATCAATAGCTCAACCATTCTTCACAGTATCACCATATTTGGGTAACTTTTGCTCCGTCGCCATTCGGCAATCCTCAGCAGTTTCTGTATTGCTAAATGTGTGTAGAGCGCTAGTGGAACTTAAATGTTTGGGTGCTTGCTCCGCTGTTTGTCTCCCAAGACAATGCTTCTCTATTATTTGATATTTTTGGCTCGAACAACTATTGCCTCATCGTATGCCCTCGACTTAAAATGGCAGCTCAGATAGGATTTTCCGAAAGGCCAATTTTTTTAAGCTTGTCATGAGTTTTACTTCTTTTTTCAAAATGGCGTTAGGAGAAATTATTGACTAAAGCGGTACCAAAACCAAAGTACTAATGTCTGAGCTGTTGATTCTCATGTGGGCCGGGCTTGAATTCATTAATCTGAAATTCAGTCATAAAAATATTAATCAAAAACTGCACATTAACGACCAAGCCTTCTATTTTTGTATTTACCATGGCAACGGGAGTACAAGTTTCCTTATTACAAATCTGATCTTGATGATGATATGTGACATTTGTACATAATCCACCAATCTTTCTTTTAATACATCCAAATATATCTTTAATAAATAATTGCATACCACACCCACAGTCGTCGATTTCATAAGCACTCAGATCATATAGTTTTCCAGTTTGTATCGCATGTAAACTTGCTACACTCTCTGTAATAGAAAAGCATTATAAGCTTTAATAGTTCCTGTAACTGATTATTACATCTTGACTCAATGAATAAGCATCACGGGTTTCGAGTTTAATTTTAGCACATAAAACTTTCAGATGGTCTACCGAGTTTCCATAAATGATGCAGGGGTGCAGAACGCTTTTTCAAAGTGGGGGGGGGGGGACCAGTGGCGTACCCAGGATTTACTAAAAAAAAAAAAGGGGGGGGGGTCGGGATGAGAACGTTTCAGTTGAGCTTGTGACACCGTATCTTTATAGCTCTCCGAAATATTATGAATGCCAAATTGTGCCTATTTTAGGCGTACAAAAGGCAACCTGCTCAACCATTTGTGGCACATGATATCATGTCCTCCTGGATTTCTGACGGGTGGGGGGGGACTTGTCTCCCTGTCCCCCCTGGCTCTGCGCCCCTGAAATGATGGTCCGTGGGACTGAAATAGAAATTGCCCTAGTCGTCGATTAGACAATATACCCCGGCTCTTTATGCTGCAAACCTCACATGATAAAAAGGATATTTTGTTGTTGTTGAGTAATCGGTGTTCCCGAAGCGGCCACTCGGCATGCCGAAGAGGTGGGTCAGCCTTTAGAAGATGAATTCGGTGCGATAATTCGGTGAGAGTCTCTTTCGAGACTTTTTCATTTTCAGAATTCACGCAGTTCCACTAAGTTCCTTTTATGAAGTCACTTCTGCAAACGTATCAAGATGTGTTTTCAGACATATCCGTTTTGCGATAGCAAATCACCTTACCAGAAGCAACAATTGCCTTCACATTAAATAATCTCCCTTGATCATGAACAGGACCTATAACTCCTTTGCTTCGCCAATCAAAACTTGTAGGTGCTTTACTTAATCTTCTCTTACTTTCAAAACTATGATACTTTGAATTTCGTTCTCGAATCTAATAAATAAAAAGCACTTCTTGTATAATTTGAAATTTCAAGTATTTTATAATTTTAACATGGTTGTAATCTATTGATACCACTTGAAATATATATTTTCTCATATCAAAAGTACCAATGTACTGCCAAATTAGGTAAAACTTTCATATAATCAGGTTAAACAGAAATGGCGCAAAGAGTCCCAAAGTGATACGTCATCAAAGTTACTTATCAAAGTTTGTGTCATTTTTGGAGGGTATTGGTGGGGTGAAGACAAACATCATGCTTATTTCATTCTGTACATTCGAGCAGCTGAAACACATTTCTCCATGACTGTTGGTCTACCAGAGATTATTTCCCTTGTATCAAAAATTCGCTACTTACGTGTGTATCAGAGTCTGCAAATTGATTCATTAGCAGGAGAAATTCTTTTTCCGATTTGTCATTATGATTTCTTACATAAAGTAAATTTTTCTGCCATATCGCTCGTTTGTACAATTCTTCTTTGGGATTGGAATAAACTTTACCATATTTGTTCTTCCAGGCATCCCAGTTCTCAGTGCCAGATATCGTCTGAAATAAAAAACAAACTCCTACAAGTGTCACGACAACATTCATATTCATTTAGCTTGAGTTTGTATTCAATATTCAGGCTTATTGATATAGATATACGAGTTAACTTGGTCACTGTCACATGTTATCATGTGAAGATATCATTCTCGTGTTTAGCGATAACAAATTGAGACAAAGAATCCAGTAGATAGTGAAATGGACACTCAAGTTATTATTTAAATTGGTGTAATAATTTAAAACATGTTCCCCATTCATCCATTCAGACGTTAACCAAGAAAAGTAAGACGCACAATTTTATGTTCATTGTTAACGTTTAATACTTTGAAAATGAACTTGTAAAGAGATTTTTCTAATCAGGTTGCCAATACTAGTACGTTTATTAGTATAGTTTTATTGGTATATTTCGCGATGAAATATTTGTATCCCAAGCTGTGGTGTTTTGTCATTGCTTTAATTTTGATTAAATCTGTGAAATAATCGAAAAAGTGTCTAAATATTGACTGGTGTTCGACAGGATTGGTATCAGAACTATCATCATTCAGCGAACTACTTATTTCATTAAATCTGTCAATCGACTCTTTGATTAAAAGAGATCTGGATAAGTCGATCATCTCCCAAGTTGTGACTAATTTAAAAGTACATGTACCAGACTTGTTCAACAACAGAAAACAGCCAATATTAGTGCTCCATAACAATGTTGTCTATCGAAGCATGGAAATGTCACCTCTTTCGAAGCATGGAGACCTTCAGTACACGTATCACTCGACCCCATCAGTCTTTTCTAACCCTGGCGTCGAATGGTTAAAGAAGTCTGCGGTCTCTTTAAGTGGCATGGTAGCCGATGACGAAGGAGCTGAACATCAACTAACAGCTCAACAAAATGTTATACATCTTGAATTGATGTTAGAATAGTAAGCCAACTATTGTCTCATTATTTCTAGGAACACTCATGAGGGGAACCGTACATCAATTAATTAATTCAATAGGCTACTCTATGGATTGCAATCGACAAATGATCACTTTCTCGATTTTGACATCCTGCCGAGGGAAATCCCGTCATAATTAGCCTAATTACGAGTAAAAATCTTTTTCAAACCTATATATCTTGTCAACATCCCAGACGAATTATTGTCCGATTTTAAAATAGTTATCACACAAGGTTCAACCGTATTGAAAATCAAAAATATCAAAATATATTTAGCATGATACATTGCCCCTTTTCATTTGCTTGTAAATACTCTAAAAGGCACAATTATATACCGATTGACGAAACTAAATGACATATTGCCTTGTTAGAAGGTACACTTCTTGGTTGATTTCTTTTATTAAACTTAGTAATATTGACCATTTATCACGCCCCCCCCCCCGAAAGTGAAGTGTATAACTGAAGGTTGAACATTTCATTTCGGTGTTGTTACTGTACTGTCAAGTTTTTTTTCAAATTCAAGGTCTTAAATGCTGACGAAGATTCCATCCAGTAATGGCGAATGTTTTACACAAACCATATATAGCTGTATCGTTTAATGCAGAGGAAGATAATCTCCTGGACTTACATACTGATGTTGCTATGCACATAAAATTTAATTCAGAAAATACATGTTTACCTATAAGTCTAGATTCTTTACCTATGACAATAGCGGAGAATAATATTTTGCCAGTAATCTTCACATTATATGACACTATGAATTTACATCCAAAATATTGAAAAAGTTGTCACTGCCTTTACATCAAGCCCTTTTTATTCTATGTATGACCGTTCTAATAATGAGATTCCTGCTCACAGGTCTTCCAGAAATCGGAAAAATGATTGATTTACTAAACCACTCGGCCTACATAGCAATAAAAAGACAAATACTCGCGCCATGAGTTCATCTGATGGCATTGACAGTGATAAAAGTGACATCAGTGTAACTAGATTCTGAATTCAATTGAGATGAACCTACAACCAGTCCAAATACGTTTAGTTTCAATTATAAACAAACGATTCATAAATATATTATCGACAGAAAAATTCTTGTGACAAAATAATCAAAACTTTAACATGAGAAAAAACAAGATATTTCTTAAAACTTTTAATAGATAAGAAAACAGCTAGAGTTTTTAAATTATTCATGATGAGCTTTTCTTGAATGACTCCATTCACCCCCAGTTGATTTTTGCTCTCCAGCCAAATAGTGAAGCATCTTTGTCAGAATTAAAAGTGGGGGTTCTCTTTGAAGTAAATTGTTTGTGTCCATTACATTGTCCACCGCTTGTCCCATGTATTACATAGGTGCATAATTCCATCTGCGAGTCCAATAATACTAGGAAAACCAGACGCTATCAAGCCAATAAACTTGGGCTAAAAATCATATAGCTAGATTAAGTAATTCCAAACAAGCTTGTTTAAGTTTCGTCTTTTTACATCAGTAAGACGTATAGTCAGAGTAGAAAAATTAAGTAAAATCCCTATATAGATAACTCACAGATTTAAAAGATTTTAGAATAGATTTAACTGGATGCATCATAAATCCCTATTTTCTGAAACATTAACAGTTGCCACAACATAATCACATTTCTCATAGTTATCTCCCATATCATCGATGTAAGCAGATGGTATATGTCCTACAGATCTCAAAGGAGACAAAGCCGGTTTCAGCAATTAGGACAAAAACAGACAATTTTGAAAACATTAAAACCGTAATCTTTATTTTTCGAAGAAAATCTCAACTACTTTTGACATGCAAAATCTTTTTTGACACTATAGAAGGCATCTTTAAGATCCATTGAACTCATAAAACAATCTTTTTCTATCAATTTAATGAAATTAGCTATAGTATCCATTTTAAAATGATGATACTCACTACAATGATTCAATTTTCTTAAGTTTTCTTCTGAGAAAATTAGGTGAGAGAAAATTATGCTCTTCTCTATAGCATTCTCAAAAGACACCTTTGGTGAATAATTTCAGAGTCAATAATTTGAACTGGTGTTGCGGAGGTAAAAGTGTCAGTCTTTTTACTTCTTTCCACAAAATGTAGTTGGAAGTTACAAGAAAAGAACCACGTTAAACTTTATGTGAAAACTGAATTGAAACTGGTTGTCAGTTTTGTAATTTGGTGCAAAGTGAACCCATGGTATAAAGCTGGGAATAGTGCGGAAATCTAGAATACTCAACTGCAGATCTATGTACATATGCAGATAAAAAAAAAACAGCTTTTTAACTCGGATAATTTTCGAATGGCAATTTGTCAAAGCTTCGGCTTTGTGTAGCTAGACGGAAAAGTCCAATTACGGACCGCACAACCATCTACAAATGGACAAAACTGTGCCTCGAGAGGAATTTATTTCTACAAAAGACAGACGTGTCCTGCGTCTATTTCAGTTGAAAACAGAAACTGATTAGTTTAAACCTTCCAGAAATCGACTAAAAGTATCACTCACTTTAAATGCCGATTGTTGACCCCACCCTCATGCATGTGCTAAATTTCGGTAGGATAAGACTACTATCTTGAGGCGATTCAATTTTCCTCCACCCTACCTACATCAATGACTGGGTTGAATACTCAGCCCCAACATAAAAATAATAGATCACCGTCGTAGCGTTAATGGATGGGGCGCATACAAATCAAAAATCGATTAACAATCATAGACATTAAGATAAGTCAATGTTCTTGGATAGTCCATTATTGTAAGACCGGGTAGGCTTTGACCCCAAGGTTTTTTTAAACGGATTTAAACATTTATAGGCCGTTGATTTAATCGGATAATTAAAGGGATTATAGGTTTTAAAATGAACATTTTCAACCTGGTCAAAAAGAGCTCTATTCATCAGTAAATATACCTGCTGCCATAAATAACATAACAAAATAAACAAATGAACCAAAGAAAATAAGTAATTATCGACAAATATGCATTTGATAATTGAAAAACCCTTAATAAATTGATTAAGCGTTTTCAAAAATGACTTAATACTGTAACTTTCCCAGGGTTTTTAAGGGATTCTGTTACTTTATGGCACCAGATAAGTTCACTGATGAATTTATACTCATATTGACCATTCTTTAGAAATGTTATGTATATGTTAAGACGCAGTATCCCTTTACACCCAGTAAATACAAAATCACTGCCCGATAAATGAAGCAGAAAGAAAGTAAAAAACACATTAAAATGTTAGTCACCGAGTTTTTCACTTTAAGATTTATGCACAGTCGGATACGCCTGAAAAAACAAACACAAGCAGTTCATATAGTTTTAAGATTTTGCTACGTAGTTTTTTAACGAGTTAAAACCAGATTTTCATGCATATCAAGGTTTTGTCAAAATGTTGAAATTTGCTCAACTGATTGAGTATTCCAAATCACTATATGGCCCTTACCTATAAATTATGGTTCAATATGTTCAATTTGCATAACAATAAAGTATAGAATCGCTTGATTGGTGGAACAGATAAAACACGTGACAAAACATCGAAACATTGAATATTTTACATTCAGTGATTCAAGGTTTAAATTGTCATATGACACTGTATTTAACAGTCCTTGAACTGACGGTTGGTTGACCGAAATCGTGAATCAATTTGAAATATTACTTTAAAATTATGACCAGTCAGTGGGTATTATTTGCAGTGTTTATCTTGCAAATTTCAGAAGGTGAGTAAACACACTTATTTTTGTAATCCAGGCGGATCTACTATTTCTATTTCTACTCAGTGATTTTCGCCAGCGAATTCAAAGGCTACTTTTTTCTACTTGGTTGTTCGCCTTTATACAACAGCAAGCTATAATTTGAAGGAACCTTTTCGCTACAGGGGCACTTTTACTGAACGCGTCGGTAAAAAGCGGAATCGGTCGGTAAAAAGGGGGTCATGGATGGAACCGGCGGTAAAACGTGGAATCGATCGATTAAACCGATTAATTAACCTAAACGGTAAAAACCTTGTGTTGGTTATGATGTTATCAGTAAACTGTCAATATTAAAATTATTTTTTTTACTGAAACTACCGGAATCGTTCGGTATAAGTTGGTTATGACTGGAGTCTTCGGTAAAACCGATTAGTTAACCGATACCCTTGTTATCGGTAAGCTGTTTTATTGTCCACGTTATTTGAATTTGTCGGTAAAACTCGAAATTGGCCGATAGAAGAAGGTCATAAATGGAGCCGTCGGTAAAACCGGTTTGTTAACCGAAAGAGTGAAAACCTTGTGGCTGTTAAGATGTCGGTAAAACGCGGAATCGTCGATAATAGACGGTTATGGATGGGGAATGGAGTTTTTCGGTAAAACCAATTGGCTAACCGAAAGAGTGGAAACCTTGTGTCAGTTATGATGTTATCGGAAAACTGTTCGTCTACATAAAAAGTGATTTTTACTGATCTTTTCGGTAAAACGCAGAATATGTTGAAAAAGGCTGTATAAAACATATGGATTTCCGATGAAAATTGATAATTTTAACCAATGGAAAAAAATTCCACAATAACGTCAGATGTATTCTCCGGGTTTCCTAGTTTGTAAAATTTTCCAGGGAATGACCCCCGAATCCCCACCACTGCAAGGGCCAAATACGAAAGCCTTTGGCCTGCAGGACTTGCCTTGGAAAAATCACCTTTCAGTCCCCCCTCTCAGGAATATTTTAGATACGCCCCTGATTGATATGGTTTTCAAAGGTTTAGGATTTGCTATAACGATGGATTTCGTTCGTGTATAATGTATATGCTTATTAGTGCGAGTAAGTTATTTTTGCCCCCGGAAGAACTTGTGTTCGTCGGTAAATTTTAGACGTTACACGTGTTCGTCGGTAAAACTTAGACGTTACACCCCCAGTCAAAATTGTCACGCTATGCCCCTGTTTCGCTACAAGACATAGAAATTTACATGTTATAAATCAAGAACTATGTCTACAGTCCCCAAAAATATGTTCCTGAAATCAAGTGAAAATCCTATTTTTGTATTTTTACTTTGGGACAATCGAACGTCTTCAACAGAAATGCTGCTTGGAATTTCCTCAGTTTCAATCGAAACAAACATAATATTAAAAATTTGCCTTGGAGTAAGATCTCTCAACCCTAGCACTAAAGTGTTTCTTTGATAATCCGTTTAAAACTTAAAATAAATAATAAGTAAACATGTATATATACAATCTACTTATTTCTCGTGGGACAATGATGTTTATGAGCAGGTACAATGGGTATGCCAACTATCTTCATATCGGTCCGAAACCTTCCTGACAGAATTTGATGGCATGGCTCTGATGACACCAACAAATGGATAAGGAAGGTTGATGACACTTTGGTCATTTTAGAAGAAAGATAGCCCTGCCACCCACCACCTGAAAGATATCTCGACACCGCGTTAATCGGGAAAAAGTCCGGATACAAGCCAACAATATAAAAGATGTAAACCTATATTTTACCTAGAAAAAGACTGTATATCCCAAAAGCTTATGATAACCTATTATAACTGTTATTTTCAATTAGCCTATAAACCCATGTTGTGTGAATTATCTCTGTAATTCATCTTTAATTTCTTGTGTCAGTGGCTTCTTACTTCATTGTATATATTTATGTAGTTTTTATCTTGTTAATATTCAGCTGCCTGCTTTATAACGACAAAAGAACACTCTTATTGAAACGACAGAGAATAAAAAAACTCAGTTATTGTTTACCCATTAAACTATTACAACCGTATCTAGATATATCTGCTTTGTATGATTCTTAAAAGTTAATTATCTATTATACCTCTTCATACATTTACATGTCAAAAAACGATTTTCCTGGTGGATCAAAAGCAAATAAACCCGACCAATCAGAATTTTCAAAACTGTCCAGATCCTCCTCAGATGAACGCCTGTGGCATCCCAAATCATATTAAATGAAACGGCCCTTTTTTAATTTTATTCCCAATCGCAAATTTCCTTTTCATGACCCTTTGGATTTTTGACCGATTTTAATTTTCAGGTAACGGTTATCCTTCTGGGGCACCTTATGGAACGTGTTTGACAATGTATCCACATCATGGTGAACATATTCACCAACCAACATCCTGCCCTATTAAAGTACACGTAAATAAGGCTACATACGGACCTAATGAAGAGTTAACAGGTAATTACACTCTATTCGACGTGTGTAAGCAATGGCCAACTGGTGTGGTATACTAGCTTGAATTGCGGTTATAAAAAGTTGAATTTGTATCGCAAGGTCGTGTATCGATACTTGACGATACATGGCATTACATTTAAAAGTGGTATTTTAATTAATATTCGGTGAATGCAATCTTGTCACATCACAAATTCCTTTCGCGGAAATGCATTGTTTTCAAATAACTTATTTAACATGTAATTTAGTAGACAGACAGACATAATTATTTATTAGTAAAATACCTAAGAAAACTAGTAAACTTACTAGTAATAATATTTTGTTTACCTCAAATAAAAATGTTAAAATTATGAAATATTATATATATAATATCGCGATATGTATCAAATCGTGACCCTTGCGTTACGTATCGTTGCATGATTGGCAATACCTAGCACTAGCAAAAGCAGATATTGAATTGCATATAACTAGGATAAAGTACTATGGCGTGTGGCATGTTCACCGTACAGGAACACCCTATTTCTTTCCGTGACAGGGTTTATCCTCTGCATCACCCCCTTGTCTACATAATATCGTTTATTTTGTATATTTATTCCACCTATATTATTGTTTTTGTCAGTGATAGTGAAGTCAGACGATGATGTTAGTTTTAAAGGTATTGAAATGAGAGTACATCGTGTATCAGGCAATACAGAAGAAATGATGGGAGAGTTTACAAATTACCCCAATGATAAACTTCAAACACAAAGTTGTTTCTTTGGTAAAAATGTATGTATACTTAATATACATTAGGGATATTAAACAGAACCTAAACATGTTGTTACCTTGTTTCACGCTAAGTGAACAACTCATTATATAATTACATTATATAAAATGTGCCAATTGATGCCATATAATTTACTTTTGTTAGCTGATTCAATAAACTAATTATCTATTTAGAACTCTAGTAAATCCACAGAGTTTCTTACTACGACAATTGTTATTTATAACTAATGAAGACCAGAAGATGTATGATTTCACACTTGTTTTCACACTAACAGCGTTTATGAATTTACATGCTTCCTATGCATATATACAAAATTAGATAACGATTGCTTTTCTTTTATGATATATTCATTTGTATTTTAATACGATATATCTAACTGTTCTCTTGATTATAATGATGATTAGTAGTATTGGGATATGGAAACCTGAAACATTTTGCTATCACATATTTCGTCATTGTTATCAAGGAAACGAACCTTACAGGATACTTTTTGATTGGTTGATAATAACGTTAACGTGGTATAACACTTCTTAAATCACAATGGAGACTAAAATATCTGTACCTCGACCTTATTACTTTAATTATTAAAAAGACTATAATATTTTATAATTAACACCGATTCTTATCCTTTAATTAATATTGTCATAAAATAAAAGAAGAAAACGTTTATATAGTGACTGATATAACTTTATATTTTGAAGACTTGGTTGATATATAAAGCCTTTTTGAAAATGCGACTAAAATGTCGAGGTGGAGATTCAAAATATTTTTAAATCACGTTCGTAATTCCATTTTCTAACCATAACTGTTTATTTATTTGATAGAATCTTGTAACACATAAAAATAATGAATCAGTTACAAATGTCACAGTGACATGGAAAGCACCTAAGCATAATGTAGGCGATCTACAGTTCACGTACGTATTTCACTATAGTCCTATAAGTTTTCTATTTCTCTTATAAGTCTGAGATGTAACCTTCAGACCTTCATCCTTTTTGAATTATTACGTCATAAGCTGTTCAGGGCTTTCTTGAAAGAAGGGAATCACAGACGTTATGAAAACAATAAAATTCATGTATATTTCAAAACTTTTAAAAAAGCTACATGTACATGATAACGGTACGTGTATGTGTTTCGAAATGTTGTTGGTAATATATTCAGAAGTAGTTATTCAATATATCTTGCGATTATTAACCTACCCACGTCTAGATATATATTTTGTAGATTTAAAATATGATTCTCCGCATTTCATCTGTATACATATATTAACTATTGAAGGGCGACAATTGTAAAAGATTATAAGATATTTTGGTTTGGAGTGAAAGCGGTGGTGCAAGCTGAATCTACAAATGGTGTTTTCGGTCCGGTATATCAGGTGAGAGTGCTTACAGTGAAGTGTATAGTATATCGCAAGTCTCTGCTTTCAATCCCCGACTAGAAGCTCTGCTATCTATATTGCAAATCTCTGCTTTCAATCCCCGACTAGATTATCTGCTATCTTGATATCCCGTTCAGGTTGATGTCTTTTTGAAATTGTGTATGCTAACATCGTCTTTCTGCCCACAAATAATTACTCGTCTTTACTATATAATTTTAATCATATAATCATAATTATCTTAACATTACCGAAGAGATATTCTTTATTTCTAAACATAGAAACCGTATGATTTATGAGACTGTGCTCAGATTCACATTGAATTCATAAAAGAACCCCCGTAATTTTCTCACGTTAAAGAATATAGTTAGGTATTATTATTGCACGAATTTGGAAATAAGATATGAAAATGATATGTTATGTGGTTTACAACAGTCTTACAAACATGTATTTTCGTAGGCGGACCAACTTCTTATATTGTTTATAAAATTTGGTGACCTTGTTTAAGTAACAGCGTCATAAGCCCACTCTATTTGCGATTTCCGACTGTCGATTCACATCTCTTTTGGCGCGTTTGTCACAGTACAATGATTGAGCTGTTACAAGCAAGGCCTCAGGAAGTCTTTAAATAATCGTATTCAATCAATTAGAGAAGTTTCACATGTTTTTCAGTTACCAAATATTTCCAACTCTTTTGACGATATATCTCTAACAGAATGTGGTAAATCGAAAGGATGCTTTCTGCACCCACCGTCTTGTACTGGAAACGATTGTGACTTAGGCGTGACGTATAGACAGAACCAGGATAGGACGTATTCCTTTGAGATGTTTGGACCATCAGAAGGTGGTGCTGGTTGGGTTGGCCTCGCAATTTCTGAAGACCGCTTAATGGTAAAATCAATTATAATCTTATAAAGGAAGTGTCGTATTATAATGTGATGCTCAATCATATTAGTAAGAGTTTTTTAGTTATTGACGCCTCAGACCTCCTGAACCTTGTAAAGTCACTATTGTTAAATTGCCTTTTTGTAAATAGTTTGAAAGTCTAATAGGCAACCAAAACATCCACCCAGCCAGATTGTAAGCAGCCCCGCAAGGCGCCGCCCTGTTGACTATGGGAGGCCGCTGTCATTGTTTTTTTTCTAACCAACCGACAAGATGGAAGAGCAGTATAGGGTGAAATAGAAGTTAACTATTGCAATTAATTTCAGTATATGACTTCTGCAAGGTGTCATCAAGCCAAGTCAAGTCAGAGCCCAGCCGCTGGAGTTTCAGTCAAGTTGGTCAAAATTATAAAGACGACTTGGTTACAGGTCTAAAAAATACTTAATACATTCTGTTGTTATTTTAGGGAAGCGATCAGGCGTTTCTCTGTGCTGTTGTCACTGATTATGTTAGTATTCAGTATTCATTTAACCCAGCTAAATATACCGTACAGGAATTGACTGTGAGTATAGAATGAAACTGGAGACGGTGACACATTTTGTCCCCTCCCCCCTATTGTACCTCAGCTCAGTATCAAATTAATAATTATATGCCCTTTTCCCAAAAAATGGGTGTCAGAATACACAAATAATTTTGTTTTCACAATGTTTCTTTGGTTGAGAAGCTCTCAGAGATCCTCCATGGAGTATCAAATTAATAATTATATGCCCTTTTCCCAAAAAATGGGTGTCAGAATACACCAAATAATTTTGTTTTCCTCCATGGGAGAAAATTGCGTTTGGATAAATGCTATACCATAGATTCAGTCTGTTCCCAACGTGAACACCTTATACCAAGATACTGAATAGAACTTGAAATAACGTCAAGTTTTGAGCCGAATTTTGAAATTATATTATAAATTGTCTTTGAATTTTTTATTTAATCATAGAAGTAGAAAGCACTAGCTTAACGGATTTGAGTCCGTGAAAACTGTTTGGGATGTTTTAAATAGATCTAGTTCAAAATGCGCATAATAGGAATAAATTTTATCACTAGCATTTACTATTGCAGCAAGGATACTCTGGTGTAGAAACGAAGTTGGAAGGTGGCATAATCTATTGTAGATTTACTCGAGATAGATTGTCAACTATTGATCACAAAGGTCCAGTGACCTTTGATCTTGGTAAATCCGGGTATCTTCATTTAGCTCATGGCCTGACGTATGGTGGTAAGTTCACTTGAAAGAAAATGACGTACTCTTCCATCAAAGAGCGAGCGATTAACATCTTTGAGATACGGAATGGGTTGGTCAGTTATCCGAGGCGGGACGAACCTTTAAAACTATTGCATTTGGCGTCAACATAGATGACCTTTTCTCTATTTGATATGGAAAATCCATGCATATGACATGGGGGCTTTTTCTCTCTCAAACTACAAGTTTGTGCACTATGGAATTGTTACCCAGTGCTATGTCTATGGAGGGGTATCGTTGCCAAAACTGTGTGCAAAGTCAAGATTGCAAAGTCAAAAATTCATATTTCCACATGTCACGTTTTACAAAATTCATTCTCTACAAAATCAGAATGTCGCAATTTGAATTGCAAAGTCCACAATTACTCATTTCGGTTTTCAAGATTGTCAATTATAACAATGAAAACGCCAACTTGAAATCGTTTTCTAACAATATTAACTTCTGCATTTTGCATCAGTAACATAACCAACTGTGTATTCTTGACTTTGCATTCTCGACATCTGTAAACTCGACGTCTGTATTCTTGAACGTTTACCATATAAGGTTCCGTGACCTACTTCATTAGCATATTACGGAAATCCACGGAAGTTATTAAAGGCGACGTTAAACCTTCATTAACATATTACGGAAATCCACGGAAATTTTCACAGACGATGTTAAACCTTCATTAGAATATTACGGAAATCCACGGAAATTTTGACAGACGACGTTAAACCTTCATTAGCATATTAAGGAAATTCACCGAAGTTATTAAAGGTGACGTTAAACCTTTTTGAGCATATTACGGAAATCCACGGAAATTTTGACAGACGACGTTAAACCTTCATTAGCATATTAAGGAAATTCACCGAAGTTATTAAAGGTGACGTTAAACCTTTATTAGCATATTACGGAAATCCACGGAAATTTTGACAGACGACGTTAAACCTTCATTAGCATATTACGAAAATCCACGGAAGTTATAAAAGACGGCGTTAAACCTTCATTAGCATATTACGGAAATCCACGGAAGTTATAAAAGACGGCGTTAAACCTTCATTAGCATATCACGGAAATCCACGGAAGTTATAAACCTTCATTAGCATATTGACTGATTCTCAACTAAAATGGTAAAGTTGTGATGGAAAAAATGAGAAAAATAACATCAGTTTTAAGGAAAATTTCTTAATT
This sequence comes from Nipponacmea schrenckii, assembly GCA_030562195.1. NCBI lineage: Eukaryota > Metazoa > Mollusca > Gastropoda > Lottiidae > Nipponacmea > Nipponacmea schrenckii. Next base: position 7,575,567 of record CM060201.1, read on the forward strand.
TTTCTAGCCTTGTTGAATCGGGTCAATCTTTACAGAGGGGGAGTCACATTTTTCTGTAATTGTAATTTACGAGACATACCCATCTAACATAAATCACTGAATTTTAAGTTTTCTATCAAATGTACGCCATTAATGTTGCGTCAGAATCAAACCCAAGGAATTGATCCTTAAATAATAATAATAATAATAATAATAAACTCTTTATTTTACATCGGTCAGAATTAGGTCCAATACACAAGGACATGGTCCTGTCTCACATTCAGCCCATGGGGCAATACTTTGGAAAAAAAAAAGAAAAAAAAGAAAAAAAGAAAAAAGAAAAAATTGACTGAGCAAGCTCAGATTTAATAAACAACGCACAGATTACTGAATAAAAATCACATTTCGTGAATTTTAAGTAATTTGCTTTTCATCTCAGTCTAAATCGAACAGGACAATAAACACATGCAAGTGACAATAATTTAATTTAATTTTAACCAATGTCTTTCAATGTACTGTTCAGAACTTTTAGTTTTTACATATATTTAATCCACAATATGAAATATGTCCGGTAAAATACATTTCGTTAATGAGTGCACAGAAACACAATGATTATAAAATCAGAAAATGTGTCATATTTATTAAGAAACTGCCTTAAGTGCAGTAAACAACCGTTTTTTTTTAGGGAGCAGTCAAGGATTCAGTAAGATTACGAGATTTTCCGTAATAGTAATATGCTAATGAAGGTTTAACGTCGCCTTTTATAACTTCCGTGGATTTCCGTAATATGCTAATGAAGTAGGTCACGGAACCTTATACGTTCAAGAATACAGACCTCGAGTTTACAGATGTCGAGAATGCAAAGTCAAGAATACACAGTTGGTAATGTTATTGATGCAAAATGCAGAAGTTAATATTGTTAGAAAACGATTTCAAGTTGGCGTTTTCATTGTTATAATTGACAATCTTGAAAACCGAAATGAGTAAATGTTGACTTTGCAATTCAAATTGCGACATTCTGATTTTGTAGAGAATGAATTTTGTAAAACGTGACATGTGGAAATATGAATTGCTATCTTTGACTTTGCAATCTTGACTTTGCACACAGTTTTGGCAACGATACCCCTCCATATATGTCAACTCATTGAAAACAATGATCAGATCCTGGCTAATTTTTGGAAATCGTGATTTTTTGTCAGAGCACAAATCTCAATCATTGAGATCTTACAATTTTTTCTTTAAAGAGGCCCAGGCTTTATTTGTTTCGGACAATCATCCGACAGCCTCAAACACATGAAATCTTTTGGTTAGCTAATCAGAAATAGTCTACAGAGCTTACCTTTGAAATTTGAGCCTTCAAATCCATGTGTATCCATAATTATCCGTGTTTGAAAAATCATAATGTATTAAGAAATTACGAACGTCCCGCCATATTGGAAAACGTTTCGTCTTGATAATCAAAGAGTTATCCTTCCCGTCATGCAATAGCGGTCATCTATATAAATAGACAACAACGCATTTTCAATTGTAGACTTTGTCAACAGGACACGCAATTTTCAGACTGACTGGAGACCAGCCGCGTACAGCACGAAAAAAAAATGAAAAGTGAAATTTTTTGTTTTAGGTATATTTCAAGGTATTTTGCGATTTTCTTAGAGCTTGAGTATTTCTGGGGACTGTTTAAATGTAACAAAGGCCCAAAACGACCCCTAAAAATCAAGCCTGGGCCGCTTTAATATCGTTGTCATTTCAGAACTTGGTCAAGCGAAGAAACACATGGCTAATCCTGTAATAAGTTATAAATCCGTCCTCTTAAATGATTCTGGTATTCAACATTATGTGGAATTGAATGGAGCACAATCTCGATATAAACAGGGTCTGAATGCTTTTATTTATGTTTTCGTCTTGTACATTGCCTTGCTCTAGTTGTATGTCAATATAAGCAAATAAAAAGATCCGTAAGCTGTGAGAAATATTGTGATTGTAAGCGAAACGTAAGTTGACGTTGTCGACTTATTCCTAGTACTGTTATATGTATTTATTTGTTAGCGTTCTGTTTCCTTAATAAAAGATTATTGAAAATGTCTTTACTTCGAAAAATGTCGAAATTACAGCATTTTAGATGTTAGCCGATCGACTGATAGGAAAGACACTACGAATTTGTTTACTTTCCCTACCAATTTCACTATCAGCTTAGAATATCATTAATAAACGATCCTGCTCACCATGTCTTTTACTTCTTTCCGCTCAATAATACTCCATCTGGATATCAAGATGAGCTCATTTTGTTTTGTAACCCATTGTGTTTCACAGTTCTTTTTAGTCATTGTGGGGTATCACAAGCTAAATAAACCGAATGAGGTCATACTCTCGCGCCCCAATCTCGTCATCCAGATTCTTGCTTGAAATAGCCTGTATCATCCAGACCACCTAGTTTACACAATCTCCGAGAAGTCTGGGTGTCAGAAACCAGTATAATTCATGCAAATAAATAAACGTTTATTAAGGAAATGAAACATTTGAAAACTTCACATTTTTCATTCGGCGCACCTATTGAAGACTACCCTGTCCACACGTATCCTGTGATAACAGTGTATATTAAAGAAAACCCAAGAACGACAGTAATCGTGTAGCTTGAAATATTTTAATAAATGCCCATTTTATCAGTGATTATTAATCAACAAATAACCAAAACAAACCAGTCAGAGATTTCTGAAAAAGATGTCTTTTCTTTTATTTTACAATATCAAGCAAGAAGGTTCCTTCCGATTAGAAAAAATAAGGAGACAAAACATATATTAAAGTAAATGGTCATTTAATGCAGGGTATCACATGAAGAGTATCCGCAACTCAAGTTTTTCTAGAACATAACAAGCTAAATATTCACATACAGTTTCTAGTCCCTCCTTGCTGGTAGTGTATCATCTATACCTAGATTACATATTGGTGGTAATTTACCGGGACGTCTTTCTTTACGACGATTCGATAGGTAGAGGTTAGGTTGTCTTAAGGTTGTAGAATTATCGAAGCCTTGTATTTTCCCAGCACTAGGCATATTTTCTGGTCTTGTCTTATCTGGTAAAATATTGCTTTTTATTCGGTGTCTCAGATTTTGTTTTGATACTGCTGGTGTTAATAATGATGTAGATTTTATTTTCGGGAGAACGATTATATCTTCTTTTGCTCGGTAATTGCTTTTTATATGTGGTTTCTTGTTGACTAGGTTTATTTTTGGCAATGATGGTACATCTACATCTTGATAATATGGTTTCCTTGAATATCCAACACGAATGTTTGATAGAACACATTGCCTATCCAATTGACTCTCTTCGGACACGATTTCACTCCCAGCCATTAATTTTGTATCAAAAGCCCTGCTTGATATTGAACCAGTTGTACAGAGGTATGGGAGAGGTATTCTGGTCTTAAGGTCTGAAATAATGGGTTTGTTGATCTTCATAGATTCATTGGAAGGTAACATTGATTGATTTGTGCTACTCTTGTACGCCGACTTAACAGGGCGTCGCGATTTTCTGACATGTTTTTCCATTGAATGAGCAATTGAATCAGTAGGTTCGGATGTTTCTAATTTTGGTTGAACAGCTCCCATATCGATATAAGGAATTTTCCCAAACATCATAGATTCTGTTTGGTCGTCAGTGAGAGACTCTATGTTAGGGTCATTAATACCAATATATTTTTCGAGTTCTTCAATAAGTTGTTGTTCCTCTTTAGTCATTAATGTACCATTATGTTTCATTCCAGTTTCAAATTCTTGAATATTGTGTATATCTGGACTTGATTTTGATTGTTGGAGAAGTAGCTTATCTGTAGGATTAACCTCTACGACAGGTTTCCTACCTGGTGTATGTTCTCTTTCTACTTTGTCATGGAATTGGCTAGGTACTTCATAAATGTCGGTTTTCAGAAGCTGGCTTGTTGCATTACGTTGAACACTGTTTTCAGATGAGAAGGTTTGTACAGAAACAGTTTCAACATGGTTTAGAATTGAATTATCCGTCTCTCTTAATAAAACAGGAACTTCACAGATTGGTGATGTAGGAGTCCTCATCTCATCGTCGAATTCATGATTTATGTAAATAATATTTTGAAATGAATTTTGACTTGACAAAGATGTTCCTTGCGACAGTTCTGTTTTCTCTAAGATATTTTGTATCCTTCTATCTACAGCCTCCTTAATATTAGGATCAACGTCTTTTTGATTCATTTCAATTCTTAGCTTTCTTCCAAATGAGAACTTGCCAAATTCTGCCTCTGGTGGCGTCTCGAGTATTTTATAATCTTCAGAGATAGTCTCATTTGCGTCTGTTTTACCAGTTTTGTACAATTTTCGGTAAAATATGAGTTCGTCTTCCTGTTGATCGAGAAGACTCTGTTGATTATTTATTCTGTTTACAGTTTCCTGCATTTTCTGATGAAACTTGTTCAATTTAGTTTCAAGATGATCTATATAATTCTTGATTTCATCAGTTGTAAATAACAGACATGGTGCTGAAATTGATAGAAGACAATAAGAGGCAAAATAATTTGATTAAAATACCAAGCTTGTTGATAAGTGCTCAAAAAATTCATGTCATTTTCAATTGTTTATTTTTTTTTAAATTAAATAAAGCAAGCGAGTTTATTGAAAAGGGTTGGGAAATAAGAGACACTACTATCATTCTTATTACTCCAATATATTACTTAATCAACCTACCTTTAAGTGCAGAAATCTCTGGATTGCATGGTTTGGAATTTTCTGTACGATCATCAACGATAATAGATTGTGGTAAACCTAAACGTATTATAAAATTATAACTATTATTTGATTTTATATTATGTCGAATTTGCTAAGTACAAGGGAGTGTGTTTGCAGTGAGTTTACCACCAGTAATTAGTCTAGGAGAAGAACAGTTTGCCTACCAGTAATTAGTCTAGGAGAAGAACAGTTTGCCCACCAGTAATTAGTCTAGGGGAAGAATAGCTCACCTACTAGTAATTAGTCTAGGAGAAGAACAGTTTACCTACTAGTAATTAGTCTAGGAGAAGAACAGTTTACCTACCAGTAATTAGTCTAGGAGAAGAATAGCTCATCTACTAGTAATTAGTCTAGGAGAAGAATAGTTCACCTACTAGTAATTAGTCTAGGAGAAGAACAGTTTACCTACCAGTAATTAGTCTAGGAGAAGAATAGTTTACCTACCAGTAATTAGTCTAGGAGAAGAACAGTTTACCTACCAGTAATTAGTCTAGGAGAAGAACAGTTTACCTACCAGTAATTAGTCTAGGAGAAGAATAGCTCACCTACTAGTAATTAGTCTAGGAGAAGAACAGTTTACCTACCAGTAATTAGTCTAGGAGAAGAACAGTTTACCTACCAGTTATAAGTCTAGGTGGAGGATAATCTACATCTTCATCCTCTTCAATTAAACAATCAAGTTGTTGTATAACTGGACGAGTAATTTCTCCATGTAAATTCATTGCCGAATCTTCTAAAATATAACAAAAGTGTATATCGTATCTTAAAGATTGAAGACAAAAGTAACATATAAAATTGATAATCTATGTGAACAATTTTGCTTTACTCTTCGCTTACCGGATTGTAGTCTGTGGCATGGTGAAGAAGAGAGTTTTGTTCGATTTTCAGAATCGAAATCTCCATTACCCTGGACAAAGGTAAATTTTCTTGGATCTTTCTGTGAATCCATTTATTCACTGTAATTACAATAAATTTTAATGTAAAACGTTCACATTTTTAAACAAAATGATTGTTTAAATCTACACCTACTATCAAAATCCTTTCCCATTGTGTTTTTTGTTGTTTTTTTTTTAATTTGACTGTTATTACATTTAAAGCAACAATCTGAAGCTATGATGACTATTACTTACCAGGTAGGAGTAGCTGAGATCTGAAACTATAAAATTCAGGGAAACTATTCCACTTAAATGTTTAAAATAATTTTATTGCGGATTGCGGTAAAATAGCGTCTTATTATCAATAATGCTGATAATAATGGGGAACAATCAAAATGACGTTACAACAGTTATAATAACGTCAATGCCATTATAACGTCAAAGCATTATAACGTCAAAGCATTATAACGTCATATTGAAAGGTACACACAGTCAAAGCTTGTGGCGCAAAAAAACTAAGCAATTGGATTAAACAGAGGATTGAATACAAAGGACAAATTTCATGGAATGATCAAAAGGAAAATTACAAATAAGCACCAGAATTTAAAAGTTTCTTGATAAACTTTTATTAGTATAAGAATACTTCCTTTTCATACAGGTATTCATTTCGTAACTAACGACTATTTCAGTATTTTCTCTCAGGTTTCGGTCTACAGACAGGATTTAGTGTGGTTAGAAGATTTCGAAAATTCGACTGTGAAATTTAAATTAAAACAATTACTATGTAATAATTTATTAAACTAAGTAATATTTAAACACACTTAAAAGAATTATCACGTAGCGCGTTCTTAGTCAAACTGGTGAACTTATAATCTTATACTTTATAATCCAAATTGATAAATTAATCGAATGTCTATTCTAAGAAGTAGTAAGGGCCTACTTTTTTAATAAAAGAATTTCGGGTCACAAAAATGCGCGAGAAACAATACATCGAGATATACATACAAAACAGATCAGATGCAACTTTAGTTTTACTGGGACCTGGGAATCTTTTAAGCTGGTATCATTTTATACTTACCACTTGGTGTAATATACTGCCTTGTATCAATAACTTCATCATTCCTATGACATACGAGATGTACAATAACATAGATACATAAAAAACAGAATAAACTGCTAAACATGTATATAGTTAAGGGTGTTATAAGAGATGCTCTACTATAGAAGCACTGGGCTAGGTCACAGGATAGAGACTATGATACGAATTCCAGTATACATCAATTGATAAGAAATTAGCTACTTCTGGAGAAATTTACAAGAAAAAAAAATGATTACTTCAGGGAGATAAGGAAAGGGGATCTAATCTACCATGTACAAGAATATTACTCAGATTTTTATTCTCATTGTAAGCAGTCACCAAACGTTTGGTATAGATATTAGGGAATTCATCCTGGAGTTCTTTATAAAAGCGTTTCACAATCACAGAGACATTTTTAGCTGTAGAATTGTAGGTGGCGATAAAGGGTATAATCTGATTGTCATGCTGGATATTTAGACCGTGAGGTACAACTGTTTGTAATTGGTCTATCCAGAAACTCTCCCTTTGTAATCGATTCGTTTTAGGTTTCATTGTTATAGAAACTGATACTTTTCTATGGGCATAACAAGAAGATCTTCAATGGAATGATTGGTTGATTTGAAATGGTTCGCGATTGGTCTATCTTTTATATGGAGAATGTCAAAGCGATGACCGATTAAACGAGTGCGCAACGCGTTTTGTGTCTCGCCATTATATTGTACGTCGCATTTTTTACAGGAAATTAGGTAGATGATGTTTTTTTCGATGCACGAAATGTCTTCCGTTAGTTCGAAACTTTTGCCGTTTTTCTTATTTTCAAAATAGTTGGAAACATGTATATATTCGCAGGTACAACAGAATACTAAACACCACAATATAACTTCTACTACAAATACAGTAACATTTTACATAATGCCCCTGTTCGTGACATAAATATTATTAAAATCTTCTTCTTTGCTTCCGTTTCCGCCATTATTTCTAAATTTTAATGCTGCAAGTTAAACAAAGTACTTGAAATTCTAATTTCTCCATTAGTATTTATGGACACTATGTAAACTCGCTGGATTGATGTCAAACATTATACCCACGGAACGTTAATGTCATTTAAAAAATTAATCAATTACAGCTAGCCATACAGAGTATCATCTGCCAACTACAAGCTTTGTTTCAGCTCAGACATATGAATGGATGATGGAATATTTCGCTTTTTCGAAAACATTTCTCCCACCAAATGATACGATATAAGTATCAACTTTTATAACCCTGACCATATATTCTCGAAACGATCTTACTGCTAGGATGTCCTAGGGTCTTATCTTCAAACACTTGTTTAAAGTAATTCTAGAGTTAATATCATTTTCAAGAATACATGAAAAATAGTGGTGGTAAAAATTTGATACCAAATTTATTTATTGTGCGTCTGTGCGACCACATTTCCGGTGACCAATTTTCTTACATGCTCATTGATCGTCGTAAACAATGGACATTAGGAAACGATATTTTGAGTTTATAACTTCTCAAAGAGATTGAATGGTTCTGCCATTCGTTCTTGTAGCTAAATCATAGGATTTGTTAGCATAAATTAGTCTGGGAGTAATGTTAGACAGGACCATGTCCGTGTGTATTTGGCCTTATTCTGCATGACCCATGTAAATAAAGAGTTTGGGAATTATTTTTAGTACCACAAAACGTATTGTGTCTTGTACAAGAAAGATATACCGTGAGCGATGGACGTGTAGAATCCTATAGATAATAACACACCACAAGGTCATCGTGTACCGACAGAATGTGTCAACACATAGTAATAATTCTCAATATATAATATTAAACATTGAGCAAGTTGAGTAATTGATATTTATACATGTACATGTCTAGCACATAACGTTATTTCAATACATAATAAAAATTAAATAAATATATCCATTGATTTATTTTTCTCGCCTCCATTAACTCATTCCAGAATATGCAAATCTCTGAAAGAGAATAGAAGGTTTCTTGAACAACTTCGAGCAGCAGTGTGGGAATGATGACTCATATTTAGGTCATTTGGTAGCTTTTTTAACCTTACCTTTTGTATCTGAATATTTCAACATCCGAACATTCGTGATAGAAAGTCCCGACTTTATAAAATAACGGTTAATCAATTCAATCGTTCAACACGCTGACATCCGAAGAGTTGTGATATGATATCAGTTTTTTGTTAACATAATGATTATATAAACCTGAAAAGTTGGGATAAAACAAAATCTTGCTTTTGACATATTCATATTCGGTTGATAATTAAAAACTTTCAGTTTTAATACAATAGCTTCAATTTATATGTATGTGAAAATAACAATTCTGTGAAAACTGAAAGGTTGTGATCTTACTGTAGTAAAGTTGCGATAATATAAATATCGTGATAATTTTGGTGAATATTAACTATCGTTCATATACAACTTAAACATATGTGCACGTGGATTGTGATATCGATACAGTGATTACAAAATGAAAATAGAATCTTCCTGGTCTCATATATACTTTAAACCGTTGATAATTGTTGCGAATTTAAGTGGTTGCTTGCGACCTTTCAATAAGAAAAAACTTATTTGCTTTTCTTTCTTTCTCGTTGCGATAGCTCTGCCGTCTTATATTCTGTCTTTTTGGAAACCTATTGGGTGTTTATTCATAGATGAACCTGAATTAAGAAACAGAAACATTAGCATATATATAAATTTTCTATTTTTGAGTCTAGTTTGTGCTATTTGTTCATTACTTGGTCTCATGTATTTCCCGAAGAAACTGTCTAAGCTTCTGGAAACGTATGATAGATTGAGGACAGATCCTATTTTCGAGATTCACTTCAATAGAAGTAGAACAATTATGAAGATATATATTTCGATTACATTTTGTTTAGTAATATTTGCAGGCATTTTAGTTGTTTTAGGAAACTCACTTTTTGTTGAGGCAAATTGCCTAAATGATCCATTATTTTTTCGTGGTAGCCCAATCTTACTGTGGGTCGGTGCCAGTTTTGCTTCAGTGCAGTCAGTTATCGCTTTTCTTCAACGATTTGCAGGCCATGGCTTTATTTTGTTTTTAACTAACATCGTCATGAAAGAATTCACGCGACTAAATATGGAATTTGAGAAACTTCTTACTTCCACCGTCACAGTGCGCAGATTAGAAATAATAAGAAAAAGATACTTTGATATTTGTGATTTTGTCGCAGAAATTGATGATGCCTTTCTGTCGTTCGTGTCGGTATATTTAGTGAATAGTCTTATAACTATTTGCCTTGATATACATGCCTTATTTTATGGTTTCTTGTCTCACATCGAAGTAATTGCCTATTGCGGAATAGTTGGCATAGCAGTGTTCGAAGTGATACTGATTCTAGTCAATGGCGGTCTAATAGCTTCAAAAGTAAGTACATAGAGTTTAGGAATAACCAGGCCCTTAAACTTCGGAGGGGCAAGTAATATAACCGTAGGGAAATTGGGTATGATCTTACGTCTGGTCTTAAAAATGAGAATAGTCGGTTGTAGAATATTTTACAAGAGCCAATGTCCTGGAAATAACACGTTGTATTCCTTGTCCTCTTGGTATAATGGTGTTCATCGCTAGATGACTAATTTAGGCTACATAATTATAATAGTGATTAACACCTTCCGTCAACGTAGGTCAATCATAATAATATGAATGTTTGTGTTTTACGTATTGTCAATAATATGCTGTATTGGATCTGTGGTTTCGATTTGCCGTTAGCAAGATAGCTTTTTTATCGGCATCTCATAGCATTAGATAACGGCCCGTACTTTCGTAATATATTATCACAACCACTTTAACTTAATTTGAACGTTCTGTGATTTTTTGTCAGAGTAAAGGATGTTTCGAGACCTGTAAACGGTTCAATATGAATAAGTTAGATCCTGAGACAATGAGTGCGGTTAGTGTTTTTTCTCTTATACTATTTCAAATTAGTTTGTCCCGCTTTTATTGACTTATCGCTGTCTTAAGATTTCACTCTAAATATTTCTTTTCTGCGAAATGATTGTACGGAGAATTTTAGCCTTGCTCTGTGTAGGTGTATAGAGTATATACTTCTCTATTGGTCGAACCCGAATTCCTAAATAGTGTTTTTTTTTTTTTGTTTTGTTTTTTTTTTTTTTTTTTTTAACTAAATGCTACGCGGTTAGTAGAAGTATGTTTCAATCTTCCCTGCAGACTCCTTGTCAATCAATACATTTTCTGACTTTGAGGAAAACAATTTATTATGGATATGTCGCTTGGTTATAAGTTACTACAAGAACCAAGAATTCAAACTTCTGCTGTTCAAAATTTGAATCTGAATTATCTCATCAACTCATGGTTGGTAATAACAGTTAGGCTCATAATCAAGGGAGGTAATGGGAAGAAACATTGGTTCACGGTTTTTTGACGTAAAATGTTTTGATCCTAAAATTGTGCACGACCTATGGCGGAAATCCAGTTTGATTATTTATTCTTTTCTGACCCAATTCGGACAGTTGGGGAATGCGGAATTTCACTACTTATTTTGCTTTCAGTTTGTATTCTTATTAGAGAATATGAAGAATGCAGATGCTGGTCTGAGTTTTCTGAAATTATTTATCGTGGACAAAGCAGCCATGTTAACTGTAAGTTGCTTCTTATCATAAACTTGACATTATGGTCTATAAAAAAAAAAAAAAATACGTTTAAGGTATAGACGGTTAGGCCTATATCAAAATTCCTCTATTATCTGATAAAGCTACAAAATCGAGTATAATCAAATACATTAAGCAAATTTAAAATTGTGAGTCTTGGAAACACACGACCCACCGTGATCTTATTTTTATCAACATCCGCTTTACTGTCACTGTATATTGCACACAAAACCACTATTTTCAGAAATAACCTTCCGTCAAATAAATTTCTCATGATCTCAGAAATTCCGCGAAAAGATAGTCAGTTATAAGGTATTCAGGGCCGAGTGTGTGGGATTTGGTTCTCGCGTAAAGATATCAATGAATTAAAAAAGATTCACGGAAAACAAGAGAAAAAATATGGAATTCAAATATGATCTAGAATAAATACTGCAACACAATTTTCCAATTGAGAGTTTGTATATACCGGAATGTGATTGCCATAATGCCCTTTTCCATTCTATGGGATTTTGCGTTATTTACCTGGACTTTTTTTTTCTCAAACTGGACGGATTCACTGTTGCTTGAAAATTGATCAAGAGTGGGATGCATAGGCCTACTCTTTTGTCACCGAAATTGACTATTATTCACACTTATGTTAGAATTAGGACGAATGTATTCCAGTAACCAAATACGGCAAAGCGAAGGTTTAATCAGCTGAGCCGACTAAGCACTGGGCTTCACGAATCCCATGAATCATGTAAGAACAGGTATACGGGATATGAAAAAGCGCATTGATGCCAATTTATCAACACAATGATGAAGATAGCTTGCCAGGCAAGGTAACATTCGCCCACTGGCAGCATTGAGCAATAACTCAAAAAACATTCACTGAATGAATATTGAAGTCAAGGGCAAAAACCCAAAAACTGTTTATGGAGAATTTGCACAAGATCTTCTGATTTCAACCAAGCCTGTACGATTGTTTTCTCAAAACTGAAAGAGCGTGGATACTCTAAACGATTTTTACGAAAAAATTTCACCTTAGCACAGATAGCAACTAAAAATAGAGTTTATGCCGAAGTACCTCCAGGCTTAAGGAGTGCCCCGTGTATGTCAACCAGATGCAAAACATGTCCCTTTATATCAGAAACTCATTATTTTCTAAGTAACTCTACGAATAAAAGATACCCGATCCAAGAGCACATTACATGTGAAAACTCGAATGTATTATACTTAATTTCATGTAAAAAATGTCCCAAACAATATATCGGGGAAACAAAGAACAAATTACGCACTCGTTTTAATGATCACAGATCAGATATTAAATTAAAAAAAGACAAGCCTGTTTCTAATCATTTCAATCTTGATGACCATTCACTTGACGACCAATTGAGCGCATAGAAATCGACTTGCCCGAAGAAGAAGCCGATTGGATTGAGACATTAAATACAGGACCCATAGGACTTAATATTCACCACAGTGTAGGCATAGCACCCTTTGTAGTTCCCTTCAATACAACCAGTTATAAAGCAAGCAAGATAATTCAAACCCACTATAAGAGTCTTCAAGAGAAATTTCCTCATGTCTATAAACAGAAAATGATATTGGCATATTCAAAAAATCAGAACTTAAAATGACAACCTTGTTCATAGCAAACTAAAAACAATCTGTACTTAACAGGTACTATACTTCTCGCCCATTGGGCGAGTTATTTTTTTTTTTAATTTCAGTTAAGAAGGGAAGAAAATCATCCAACAGATCCAGATCCCCATTTCTCAATAGAATATTTGCTCCACCCTAGGCCTGTACATCTGGGAGATTCAATCCCTCCCTTCCCCAAAGTCAAAAAACATTAACTGAATATTGAAGTCAAGGGCAAAAACTCAAAAACCGTTCATCGAAAAATCTTCAAAATCGAACTTGACCAATGCTCATACCAAGTTTCATTAAGATCCGTATAAAATTGTAGCTTCTATACAACAAATGTTGACGGACGAACAGGGGCGACGACAATATACGTCCACATATTCATGTGGGCGTATAAAAACGTGCGTAGCCTTATTCCAGTAGAACGTGATAATTTATGTTTAACGTAACGGCTTTTTTTATTTTCAGATTACTGGGACCTTGATTTCTTATATAGTTGTTGTGTTACAGATGAAACCTACTTAAATGGTACAACATGTCAATATTGAATCATATTTCTTCAAAATGTGACTTGTGTTGAAACGTTAGGGACTGGTACCTATGTATTAAAAAAGTGTGTTTCTATCCCATAATTATTACGTTTTTTTTTTGTTATATATATTTGTGCTCCTCGCTCCTAAATGTCGCTCAAATCCTAAAAGCAAAATGTGTCACTTTGAGGCTAACAATAATTTTACAGGCAATGAAATTGGTAAAGACCTCGAATATACGGATATGCCAAGTCGTTAACCAGTAATTACTAGTTAAATCGATTGACTGTGCTTTACATATTACATCAGTATTTTCGTGATTTTATATCGTTCTGTTTATGGCTGTTTATGATACTTAAGGTGTCATTAGTTGAATGACTGATGTCCGAGTGTGGTTTTTGTTACTAACTTCGCTTATTGATCCTAACCACTTAATATTAAATGTTACTGTCAGTTAAGTAAATATATTTCCAATTTGTTAGTTTGTATATCAATTCGGTTAGTTCATCTATTTATTGGGTTAATAATTTAAACCACCTTTCATGACATTTGTTACAACTGTATGTATACTAATATGTGTTATCAGACTTTTTATCTACAATAAAACTAAATTGATCCTAGTAGATCTATTCTAGACTTCCAGACTTACGAAAAGAATTTTTCTGTTACGCGTTAAGCCTGTAGCACGGGGCATTGGCTTCTCTGTAGTGTAAATTTAGGCTCCAATTTAGACTTTCGTCACTTCTAGTGAGTTATTAACAGATATAGTGGGGTAATAACATCAAGAAGGCAAATACTTGCTATCTAAAAGCACTATAAACATTGCATAATCTCATCTATTGCACTTCATGTCCAACTGATCTCCGATTCAGGAGAGTGTAGTGTACAATGAATAAATTTTGAAAACACAGCCGAAGATCCAAACGACTATGACTAAGTGCTATATCAAAAACTGAATAATAAATAGCGAAACTAACTTTTTAGGGTATCACTGGCTGTTGCTGATTGAGCTGACCTGAAAGTAACGATAGATATTTGGTTTTTCCTTTTGCCAAATGAATAGTATCTAGGTTCACATTGATCCTGAGAATTTAGAGCGGAGTTAAAAGAAGATATTGACCGTGAGTTTCTAATTGAAGCATCAAGTTTGTTAGTTTGTTCCATTCACGAATCGCTGATGGTATAAAAGAATTTCCAAATGCATTAGTTCTAAATTTATATTCATCAAATTCAAGTTCATGTCTGAGTTGATAGTTTGTTGAAGTTTCAGCAAGATGTTAAATACGCTGGAGTCATATCATTTTTTATCCTATAAACTAATTTTAACTTGTGGCGCCTTCGTCTTTCCTTCAATGGGACAAAGCAAGTCTCTTTATATATTAGACTGTGACTGGTTCCCCTTACAGTTCCACATATAGATCCGAGTGCATCTAGTTGTAATTCTTCAAGATTGTTAGTCAGTTCTGCTGTGCACCCATCCCAAATTATGTCATAGTAGTCAAAGTGGGGCAGAATGAATGAAGTGTAAATAACACGGAGAGATGGTCGAGATAGTCTGTATTTAAGAGATCGTAAGCAGTTTACAAGTCTATTTGTCTTAGGTATGATTCCGAGGATATGCTTATCCCACTTCCAGTTCATTCGGAAGGTCAGTCCGAGATGCTTGTGAGAGTCAACTTCTTTTATAGGTGTATTATCTAAACTAAGGGTAGGCAGTGTGTGTGGGGGGGTCTTTTAGTAGTCAGTGCCAGTGTTTCAGTCTTCTGTGGATTGAAAGTAACCAGCCATGTCTTTGCCCATTGATTAATGCGTTCAAGATCATCATTTAAGACAGTCGCGCCTACCGTTGGGTCAGCAATCTTAAGGTACAGACTGGTATCGTCAGCAAACAGGCGGATTTTAGACTCAATATTTTTTACCATATGATTTATGTAAATGAGGAATAATAAGGGTCCAAGGACAGAGCCCCTGTTACTGACATCAATATTATTAAAATCTTCTACTTTGATTCCGTTCCGCCATTATTTCTAAATTTTACTGCTGCAATTTAAACAATGTGCTATCAGTATTAATGGACACTGTGTAATCTCGCTGGATTGATGATAAACATTAAACCCACGGAACGTAATGTCACTTGAAATTACAGTTAAAAGTAGCTTGCCAGACAGAGCATCAACTAACAGGTTTGTTTCAGTTCAGACATATAAAACTGATACAAACAACCATCATTATCATGGAATATTTAGATTTTTCGAAAATATTTCTCCCACCAAATAATAAAATATAAAGATCACTTTTTATCCCTGGCCATATATTAACGAAACGATCTTAATGCTAGGATGTCCTAGGGTCATATCTTCAAAAACCTGTTTGATGTAATTCAAATTCCAGAGCTAATATCGTTTTCAAGAATACATGACAAATAGTGGTGGTAATAATTTTATTTATTGTGCGACCACATTTCCTGTGACCATATTTCTCAAGATCAAATTCATGCCAAGTTGTGCCACTTTTTGTTAATCAAATTTTCGGACATGATCGTCGTAAACAATGGGCATTAGGAAACGATATTTTGAGTGTATAACTTCTTAAATTGTATGGCCTAATTTTTAACCCTTTTGTAATAAAGATATTTTTATTATCATTATTATTATTATTATAAAAGAGATTGAATGGTTCTGCCATTCGTTCTTGTAGCTATATCATAGCATTAATTAGTCTGGGGGGAATGTTAGACAGGACCATGTCCATGTGTATTGGGCCTTATTCTGCATGACCCATGTAAAATAAAGAGTTTAGTATTATTTTATCATTAGTAACACAAAACGTCTTGTGCCTTGTACAAGAAAGAAAAAATCGTGTGCGATGAACATGTAGAATCCTATAGATAATAACACACCACAAGGTCATCGTTTACTGACAGAATGTGTCCACACATAGTAATAATTCTTAATATATAATATTAAACATTGAAACATGTTGAGTAATTGATGTTTATATTACTAATACAGCACATAACGTTATTTCAATACATAATAAAAATTAAATAAATACTTCCATCGATTTATTTTTCTCGCCTCCATTAACTCATTCCAGAATTGTAGTTCCGATAATGAAAATCTCTGAAAGAGAACAGAAGGTTTATAGTACAACTTCGATCAGCATTGTGGGAATGATGACTCATATTTAGGTCATTTGGTAGCTTTTTTAACCTTACCTTTTGTATCTGAATATTTCAACATCCGAACATTCGAAATAGAAAGTCCCGACTTTGTAAAGAAACGGTAAATCAATTTAATCGATCAACACGCTGACATCCGAACAGTTGTGATATGATAACAGTTTTTTGTGAACATAATGATTATATAAATCTGAAAATTTGGGATAAAACAAAATCTTGCTTTTGACATATTCGGTTGATCATTTAAAACTTTCAGTTTTGATAAAAAAAAAAAAGCTCCAATTTAGATGTATGTGAAAATAACAATTCTGTGAAAACTGAAAGGTTTTGATATTACTGTAGTAAAGTTGTGATAATATAAATATCGTGATAATTTTGGTGAATATTAACTATCGTTCATATACAACTTAAACATATGTGATACGATTAAATTGCACGTGGATTGATTACCTGCTTACAAATTGTGATATCGATACAGTGATTAAAAAATGAAAATAGAATCTTCCTGGTCTCATATATACTTTAAACCGTTGATAATTGTTGCGAATTTAGGTGGTTGCTTGCGACCTTTCAATAAGAAAAAACTTATTTGCTTTTCTTTCTTTCTCGTTGCGATAGCTCTGCCGTCTTATATTCTGTCTTTTTGGAAACCTATTGGGTGTTTATTCATAGATGAACCTGAATTAAGAAACAGAAACATTAGCATATATATAAATTTTCTATTTTTGAGTCTAGTTTGTGCTATTTGTTCATTACTTGGTCTCATGTATTTCCCGAAGAAACTGTCTAAGCTTCTGGAAACGTATGATAGATTGAGGACAGATCCTATTTTTGAGATTCACTTCAATAGAAGTAGAAAAATTATGAAGATATATATTTCGATTACATTTTGTTTAGTAATATTTGCAGGCATTTTAGTTCTCTTTGGAAACGCACCTTTTGTTGAGGCAAATTGCCTAAATGTGCCATTATTGTTTCGTAGTAACCCAATCTTACTGTGGGTCGGTGCCAGTTTTGCTTCAGTGCAGACAGTTATCGTTTTTCTTCAACGATTTGCAGGCCATGGCTTTATTTTGTTTTTAACTAACATCGTCATGAAAGAATTCACGCGACTAAATATGGAATTTGAGAAACTTCTTACTTCCACCGTCACAGTGCGCAGATTAGAAATAATAAGAAAAAGATACTTTGATATTTGTGATTTTGTCGCAGAGATTGATGATGCCTTTCTGTCGTTCGTGTCGGTATATTTAGTGAATAGTCTTATAACTATTTGCCTTGATATACATGCCTTATTTTATGGTTTCTTGTCTCACATCGAAGTAATTGCCTATTGCGGAATAGTTGGCATAGCAGTGTTCGAAGTGATACTGATTCTAGTCAATGGCGGTCTTATAGCTTCAAAAGTAAGTACATAGAGTTTAGGAATAACCAGGCCCTTAATTAAACTTCGGAGGGGCAGGTAATATAACCGTAGGGAAATTGGGTATGATCTTACGTCTGGTCTTAAAAAATGAGAATAGTCGGTTGTAGAATATTTTTCAAGAGACAATGTCCTGGAAATAACACGTTGTTTTCCTTGTCCTCTTGGTATATAATGGTGTTCATAGCTAGATGACTACTTTAGGCTACATAATTATAATAGTGATTAACACCTTCCGTCAACGTAGGCCTATCAATCATATGCATGTTTGCTACAACTAACGTATTGTCAATTTTTGTTGTATAGGATCTCGGGTTTCGTTTTGCGGTTAGCAAGATAACTCTTTTTATGAAATATATTATGCATCGGCGTCTCATAGCGTCAGATCTTGCAATTCCACTATAACGGCCCTTGCTTTCGTAATTCTAATAATATATTATCACAACCACTTTAACTAAATCTTAACGTTTTGTGATTTTTTTGTCAGAGTAAAGGTTGTTTGGAGACCAGTAAACGGTTCAATATGAATAAGTTAGATCCTGAAACAATGAGTGCGGTTAGTGTTTTTTCTCAAGCATTAATTCAAATTAGTTTGTCCCGCTTTTATTGACTTATCGCTGTTCTGCTTTTATTGACTAGTGTATAGAGTATCTACTTCTTTGCTATTGGTGGAGACCGAATCCCTAAATAGCCTATCGGTCTTTTTGACTAAATGTTACGAGGCAAGTAGAAGTATGTTTCCAATCTTCCTCCAGACAGTTATGGATATGTCGCTTGGTTATAAGTTTACAAGAACGAAGTGTTCAAACTTCTGCTCTTCAAATTTAAATCTGAATTATCTCACAAAGTCATGGTTGGTAATAATAGTTAGGCTCATAATCAAGGGAGGTAATGGGGAGAAACATTGGTTCACGGTTTTTTGACGTAAAATGTTTTGATCCTGAAATTGTGCTCGACATATGGCGGAAATCCAGTTTGATCATTTATTCTTTTCTGACCCAATTTGGTCAGTTGGGGAATGCATAATTTCACTACTTATTTTGCTTGCAGTTTCTATTATTATTGGAGAATATGAAGAATGCAGATGTTGGCCTAAGTTTTCTCAAATTATTTATCGTGGACAAAACAGCCATGTTAACTGTAAGTTGCTTCTTATCATAAACTTGACATTAAGGACTGTTAAAAATATAACGAGATATACGTTAAAGATGGACGGTAAGGCCTACATCAAAATTCCTCTATAATCTGATAAAGCTACAAAATCGAGTATAATCAATTACTTAATATTATTCATTAAGTAAATTTAAAATTGTGAGTCTTGTCTATTTATGACCATGGTCTTGAATTCTACGGACGAAACACCAAGAAAAACATACTTTCGCTGGGCGAAGCAATGGAAAATAATTGCGTGGCAAATAAAATTTGTCACGCTTTGTTTTCGTTCGGATTATTTTTTTTTTTTTTTTTTTTTTTTTTTTTTTTTTTTTTTTTTTTGGGAAGCTCGCTAGCCCAAACGGAAAAAGATAGACTATTTCTGTTTTCACCAATGGTTTTTTTATATGGGCTGGAATCAAAAATGAATATCTACCAGGACTTCCGGTTTTTTCGTCTCATGTCGGGCGACCCTGCTTCCCATGTAATTCAAGATTCTAAACAAAAACAGTATATTTTAGCTATACTAAATGATTTTAATCCCCTGAGATGAAGAAAAATTAAGTTGAATGTTGCGCATGCGCAGTTTTCAAAAATGGCAAATTTTCTTAAAAATTTAATAAGTCCGCCAATTATTAACCGATTTTTATGATTTTGGTGTCTATCGAAACCTTGATACTTTATCTAAAAAATGTTGTGAACAGAATTTTGATTTTCGAATTTGAATTTTTTTTATGCCCGTTCGAATTTTTCGAAAATTTAAAACTCTATATCTCGTGACCTTGACCTTCAATGACCTTGACATTTGAGATGTAGAATGTCCTTGACCTCAGCTGTCTATAGATGTGCTGATATAGCATGCCAAATATTAACTTCCGGTTTTATAGCCCACCGAAATCTGACTATTTTGCAATTT
This sequence comes from Nipponacmea schrenckii, assembly GCA_030562195.1. Lineage (NCBI taxonomy): Eukaryota > Metazoa > Mollusca > Gastropoda > Lottiidae > Nipponacmea > Nipponacmea schrenckii. Next base: position 7,595,735 of record CM060201.1, read on the forward strand.
TGGACGGTTATGTTACACTTACGGGCTCTAATGTTCGATCTGAAATTTACAGGATATAGATAGATACGCAACACAATGAAAAATATATCATCAAAACTTTTTGATCACTTCCGGTTTGGGCGTGGGGACTTCCGTTTTTTTTTTATCTCATTTCGGGCGACCCTACATCCCGTGTAATTCAAGAATGTAAGCAAAAATAGTATATATTAGCTATACAAAATAATTTGCATCCCTCGAGAAGAAAAAAGAAAAAAATTCCAATTGCTAATAAAATTTATTTACTTTTTTGTAAAATTTTTGCATACAAATTCAAAAAATATCTCTTTATAAAGCTTATAAAGCTTTATAAATTTTCTCTCTATGTTAATTACAACCAAAGTTAAAAAATAATGTTTAAATTTGAATATAGAGAGTTTAAATTTCATGACAAATTGTCATCTTACTACCTACTTAAATTTTGGTTTGGAATTTATGTAAATATCCTACCGAAATCTTAGACATGTACAAAAATCTAATAAGGAACTGATAGTAGAAACTTATAGTAGAAAAAATTGCCTATATAGCGGAAAGTTTACGCTTACAATTGTAGGCTGAAAAGTACCGGAATTGAAAGCTAGCAGGTTAGAAGTTTCAAAATGTTCGAAATCCATGGGATAACGCATAGTTGCCACGCTCGGAGCTGTTCACAGTTCTAATTGTTCTTTTTATTGTCATCACAAAGAAAAGCGTCTGGATTTCTTACTAAACAGGAGTGAAACTCATAAAAAAAACATTTAAAGAGATAAAATACTTATTATATCATTTAGATAGTTTTAATTTCCCTTTGTTGCTTGTCAATGTTGTATAAAGGGATAATAGGTCTTAGAATGAACATAAAATTTGAAAAGTTAAACTTGACCAAAAGGAGCTCTATTCATCAATATAAAATAAAATATATCAAAACAAGCAAGCAATAATCCTTAGATATGCATTTGAATTTTGAAAAACGCTTAAGCATGTTTCAAAAATTACTTAGTTTTGTAAGGTTTTGTGAGTTTTTGAGAGGGTTTCCGTTACTTCTGATCTGACACCAGGTAAGATTTAATTGATGAATATAATATTCATATTGACCATATTGAGAACTACAATTTTATTTTCATGCCTAGACGCAGTTGTAATCTCGTTCAAAAATCCCAAACTCTTTCTATATTCAGTCGAATAGTCAGATACAGTCCCCTTTTAAGTCAAAGCTGACACCGGGCATATGCTTCACAATTTGAGTTGAAACAATTAAGCATTGTAAGCTTTGAAAGCCTCGAATGACCAAATGTGTTTCAAAAGGATCGAGGCCGGAAATTCATTCAAAATCACGAAATTCAACTTTCTAATAACTTTTTCAAAAAATCTCGCGTTGAAAACTTTCCAATGTGTCACATGAAAGCCTCGCAGATACATGGTTATTGTACAAAAATTCAATATAGCATGCCCATGAAATTTTTGAACTAGTAAAAATGAAAGTAAACCACTACATTTTATCAACATCCGCTTGAATGACACTGTATATATACTGCACACAAAACCACTATTTTTAGAAATAACCTTCCGCCAAATAAATTTCTCATGATCTCAGAAATTCTGAAAGAAAATGCAATTTCAGACATCAAATTCCAAATCTAGCCCATATATTAAATTTTGTCAAAAATGTGCATGCAAAAGCTCCAAACGGGAGAGAGAAAGAGGATTTCTTAAGAAAAGCTAGGACTTAAAATACAATCATTAACAAAAAATGTCAATCATTTGCATAATATGTTTTAGTGGTCTGATTCCATAATTTTTTTTTATAACTGACTCTTTTACTACTATCAGTCAGTTATAATTAAAAAGATATTCAGGTCTGTGTATGTGTGTGTGTGGGGGGGGGGGGGGTATCTCACCCGGGGTTTTCTCGCGTAACGATATAAATGAGTTACATAAGATTCACGGGAGACAGATGAAAAAAAGAAATAGAATAAATACTCCAACATTAACACAATTGTCCAATTGAGACGAGTATTGATCTTGGCATGTGATTGTGTTTACACCGGATAGTGATTGCCATAATGCGCTTTCGCATCTATGGTCTTTTGCGTTGTTTACCTGGACTCTTTCTTTTATTTTTTTCTCAAACTGAACGGATTCATCACTTTTGCTTTAGAATTGTTCAAGTGTGGGATGCATATTCTTTTGTAACCGAAATTCACTATTACATACACAAGAAGTAGAACGAGTGTATTCCAGTAGCCAACTATGGTGAAGCGAAGAGTTAATCAGCTGAGCCGACTAAGCAGCACCATGAATCGTGTAAGAACAGGTATAAGGGAAATGAAAAAGCGCATGGATGCCAATTTATCAACACAATGATGAAAACGTACGTAGCCTGATATTCAAATAGAACGTGATTAACCTAACGGCTTTTTTTATTTTCAGATAACTGGGACCTTGATTTCTTATATAGTTGTTGTGTTACAGATGAAACCTACTTAAATAATTCAACATGTCATCATTGAATCATATTTTCGTTTCCGTCTTCAAAATGTTACTGGTGTTGAAACGTTAGGGCCTAGTACCCATGTATTAAAAAATAGCGATGGCCCATCGTAATACGCCCACCATTGGCAGCCTTAGTTATTCAGGCGGTGGACAAGAGGTATCAGTAAATACAATATTTTAAATGTAAAAGGCTCAAATCCTGCTTTGTCAAAATCTATCAAGACACCAGATCTCTATCAAGTCTACAAAGAATCAGAGGCTGATAAAGTGAACACGTTTTAAAGAACAAGGGCAATAACTCAATAAATATTTTTTTAATTAGTCTGATTTTCAATAGGGTCTATCCTCGAGTTATAACAAACACTCACACCAAGTTTCATCAAATTCCATCCAGAACCCGGCTCCCTATCGTGTTCACAAGGAACTTTAGGACAAGGGCAATAACTCATAGTAAATATTTTTCGATTGGTTTCATTTTCGATAGGCTTCATCCTTGGGTCATTACAAAGACTCATTTTAAGTTAAGATTATTAAAATCCATCAAGAAATGTGGTCTCTATCGTGTTCACAATTGTGGACAGGCAGACGGACAGACAGACGGACAGACAGACAGAGAGGCGGGCAGAAGGCTTCATCCTTGGATGATTACAAACACACACACCGAAATTGGTCAAAATCCATCCAGAAACCATCTCTCTATCATGTCCACAACACATTTTTGAACGCAAAATGAATGTGTTTTCAAGAACAAGGGTAATAACTCATCAATTTATTTTTCGATTTGTCTGATTTTCAATAGGCTTCATCCTTAAGTAATAACAAGCAATCACAGCAAATTTCATCAAAATCCATCAAGAAACACACTCTTAATCGTGTTCACAACAAATTTTCAAAAACAAGGGCAATAACTCATTGAATATTTTTCGATTGGTCTGATTTTCAATAGGCTTCTTCCTTGGGTTATAACAAACATACTCACCAAATTTGGTCAAAATCTATCAAGAAATGTGGTCTCTATTGTGTTCACAACAATTCTGGACAGGCAGACAGACAGACAGGGGCGACTACAATATACACCCACATTCATGTGTGGGCGTATAAAAAGTGTGTTACTATCCTATAATTATTACATGCATTTTGTGTAATATATGATTGTGCTCCTCGCTCCTGAATGTCGTTCAAATCATATGAGCAAAATGTGTCACTTGGAGGCCTACACTACAGGCATTGAAATCGGTAAAGACCTTGAATATAGAGATATGCCAAGTCGTTCATAAATTACTAGTTAATTCGATTGACTGTGCTTTACATATTACATCAGTATTTTCGTGAATTTATATCGTTCTGTTTATTGCGGGTATTTTTTTTTGTTTTAAGTTGTCATTGAATGACTGATCTCCGAGTGTGGTTTTGTTACTAACTTCGCATATCGATCCTTACCATTTACTATGAAATGTTACTGTCAGTTAAGTAAATATATTTCCAATTTGTTAGTTTGTATATCAATTCGGTTAGTTCATCTATTTATTGGGTTAATAATTTAAACCACCTTTCATAAGATTTGTTACAACTGTATGTATACTAATATGTGTTTTCAGGGTTTTTATCTACAATAAAATTAAATTCAGGCCGAGTCCTAATAGATCTATTCTAGACTTCCATGTTATTTACAATACCACCTGGTGCTCCAACATGTTTTTTTTTTTTCATAGGGATCTGTTACGGGTGTAGACTGGCTTATCGCCCCGAACAAGTAGACACTTCTCTTAGTACCAATTTAGGCTCCAATTTAGACTTTCGTCACTTATAGTGAGTTATTAACAGATATATTGGGGTAATAACATCAAGGAGGCAAAGATAGCTTGCCAGGCAAGCATTGAATTCGAAAAATAAATTGAGCAATGACTCAAAAACATTCACTAAATGGATATTGAAGTCAAGGGCAAAAACTCAAAAACTGTTCATGGAAAATCATCAAATTAAAACTTGACCACCATCTTATCTATTTCAATACTCAAATCTCATCAAATCTAGCTTATTGTAGCATATTTTGCACCCACAAATATTTCTGACGCAATATTACTAAGTCAAGGGCAATAAATCAAAAAACATTCGTTAATAAAGTCGAAAATTCAAACTTGACTAATGTCTTATCTATTCTGATGCTTACACCAAGTTCCATCAAAATCTTTTGAAAATTAAAGCTTCTTATTGAAACCACAATAGAATCTTGACGCAAATTCACGAAGTCAAGGGCAATAACTCAAAACAGTTCATTGAAAAACTGTCAAATTCAAACTTTACTGAGGTCTAATCAATTCCAATGCTCACACCAAGTTTCATGAAAATCCTCTGAAAATTGGAGGATTATGTGCATCGAAACTAAAATTTTGACAAGGTTTTACTACGTCAAGGGCAATAACTCAAAATCCATTCATTCGATATTTCCATTTTCGAACTTGACTGAGATCTGATAAATATATACATCTATTTACAAACCCAATAATTGTTCTTCAATATACCCAACCATACTTAATAGCATTATGACCCAATAAACACTGAAAATTTAAGACACGCCCCTTAACTGTTCTTACATTGTCAACATGGGGCGGTGCTCTTGATTGACAGATTAAAAAATAGACAATTTTGAAGTATTTTGTTCAGAAAAGATAGACCAATGTAAATATAAGGAATGAATGTGGATCTTGTTAGCGTTATGGGGAAATAAACGCTGGTTTATCACGTGACAAGACGTACATGACCCGCTTCGCCGGGTCATTTATCTTGTCACGTGATAATCCAGCGTTTATTTCCCCATAACGCTAACAATATCCACATTCATTCATTAAGTATACCAAGTTTCATTAAGATCGGATAAAAACTGTAGCTTCTATTGTGGATACAACCCAAATTTGACGCGTTTTTACTAAGTCAAGGGCAATAACTCAAAAACCGTTCATGCGAAAATTTCCATTTTCGAAATTGACCGAGATATCCTTAATATATACATGTATACCAAGTTTCATTAAGATCGGATAAAAACTGTAGCCTTTATCGTGGATACAACCCAAATTTGACGCATTTTTACTAAGTCAAGGGCAATAACTCAAAAACCGTTCATGCGTACAATGAATAAATTTTGCAAGCACAACGGAATAAACACAGCCGAAGATCCAAATTGTTCTTAATAAGTACGAAACTTTTGCATATTTCTACCATGTTTTCCCTTGTTTTGGGGATTTTGTCGTGGTTTTTTTTACAAATGAATATGCAAACAAAACGGAAACTAGCACACCCTGTATAATATTTATTGATAATTATCGTTTTTTAAAGTCATTTAAAAGTGTGGTGAATTTCCATCAAGATATTTAAACAATTTTTTCATCAAAATTCAGAGTCATGCGAATAAACTGTTTTACAACATAACTATATGTACTTTCTATATGCCATAATTTTCATCTGTTTCTCAAAGAATATTCTGAAAGTAAAAAATGAAATAAAGATTTTCATGTCCAACTGATCTCCGATTCAGGAGACTGTAGTGTACAATGAATAAATTTTGCAATTTTGCAAGAACAGTGGAATAAACACAGCCGAAGATCCAAATGACAATGACTTTCTTATCTCTTTGAAGTGCTATATCAACAAGTGGTTTCCTAGCAAGATACGCCCACTTTAAAATATATTTTCTGTTTTAACACCGGCAGAAACTCTAACATTATTTAGGTCAAGTTTTTATCAATATTAATGTTCACACCAAATTGGATTAAATTCAGATGAAACCTAGTCTCTAATGTATTTACTGGCTAATTTTCATGAAAACTGTATTGTTTATCGCAATCACAAGCCAATTTCGCAGTGTTTTGACTAAGTCAAGACTAATAACCCAAAAACAGTATCAAAAAATCGTAAATTTCGTACTTGGACCAAGATCTCATCAACTTCAATGATCACA